>SJYA01004423.1:1007681-1026529 GCA_006410615.1 Neotragus moschatus
TGATTCACTAGGGAATTCCCACTTCCTCAGCATGGCAACCCACTCCAGTGTTCTTGCCTGGAGAATCCCAGGGACGTGGAGGCCTGGTGGGCTGCCGTCTCTGGGGTCACATAGAGTGGGACACGACTAAAGTGACTTAGCAGCAGCAGCAGCAGCAGCTTTTAAAGCAGACTTTCAGGGACTTCTCTGGTCGTCCAGTGGTTAAGACTTCACATGTTAATGCTGGGGCATGAGTTCGATCCCTGGTCAGGGAACTAGATCCCATGTGTTGCGACTAAGATCAGTACAGTCAAATAAATAAAAATTAAAAATAAATAAATAAAGCAAGGCCTGCAGAAAATTCCAGGGGCTCAAGGGAGACTTTTGGACACCATTTGATTTGGAAGACCCACACCAAGACCTGTCTCCAGGTTACACCCATGCCCTAATGGTCAAGGCCAAGTCTCCCCTGCCCTAATGATCAAGAGCAAGGCTTCAGGTGCCTTTGTGAGCTGACACAGAACTGGAGCCTCTCTGAATCCTTCCCATTGCCTGCCTGTTCCTCTTCCCATTGCCCAAATCTGTAGTAACTCACTGAGGATGAGTAGATCAGACTCTTCCTAGGACCAGATCTGAGATGAATAACTAGGCGGGAAGAAGTTATCATTCAGGAGGCAGCAAGACTTCCATACCATCTTTAAAAAAAAAAAACAAACTCATCTTGTATGGAGAGCAGCATAGAAGATGAGTGACCACTAACTACTAGTTCACACGATCCAAAGAGTGCAGCAAAGTCTGGTACAAGCGTGCATTTGTTAATAGGACTGATTTCCAGAGAATGGGCAGCCAAGGGCACCCAGGTGCAGTGCTGGAGGTGTCCCTTAAGCACCTGGGAGCCCTACCTCTTTGACCAAGGAGGCCCACCTGTCCCAGGACTTGGCAGAGTCTGGTGGAGGAGTAAGAAAGGAACTGATCCGCAAGAGCTCTATAAAGGGATGGTCCTCAGGGGGAAAGCACATCTGAGATGGGACAAATAATCACACACCAGGCTAGGGGACCCTTCGTGCTCTGTGCCTATGGAGGGGACAGTGATGTTGGATGTGAAGAAAAGCCACAAACGTATCAAAAATGGGCTGTCTTATCAGGCCAATGTCCTATATTTCTCCTTTTATTTATTTATTTATTTTAAAAACTTTAACTTTCTAATTTTATTTTATTTGGCTGTACCAGGTCTTAGTTGCAGCATATGGGATCTAGTTCCCTGACCAGAAATCAAACTCAGGGTCCCTGCATTGGGATTGTGTAGTCTTAGCCACTGGGCCACCAGGGAAGTTCCTATATTTGTCCTCTTAAAGGCCTGTCTCTCGCTAGAATTCCCAGCCCTGGTGCTGGATCTGAACGAACTCAGTCTCACTGTTTGTTTCCCAATGGCAACACGGTCTATATGCCATACCCTACCTACTGGAGTCAGATTGTGTTTGCCGGACTTCCCAGGTGGAGTGTGGGTGGTCCACAAATGCTACTCTACAGAGGGACGGAATTCACAAAATCCCATCTGCCCTGTGAGTGTCTCCTGGTGGGTCCAATTCTCACGTTGGGCTTTGTAATTACAAGTACTCTGCTTCAAGGGGGGGAAAATCATTGTCTCAGTGCGTGTGTGTTAAGTCACTTAAGTCATGTCCGACTCTTGGTGATGCTATGGACCATATCCCGTGGCGCCTCTGTCCATGGGATTCTCCAGGCAAGAATGCTGGGGTGGGTTGCTGTGCTATCCTCCAGGGGATCTTCCCAACCCAGGGATCAAACCCATGATTCTTACATCTCCTGCATTGGCAGGTGGGTTATTTCTTTACCACTAGCATCACCTGGGAAGCCCCTCATTGTCTCAGAGGACTAAATAAAATGTCAGTCACACATCAACATGTTGATGTATGGCAAAACCAATACAGTATTGTAAAGTAATTAACCTCCAAGTAAAATAAATAAATTTATATTTTAAAAAAAGATTAAAAAAATGTCAGTCACATGAAGGTATACGTGAAAGGAGAACCTCAATGTGGTAACCCACTTTTTCTGTTTCTTCGTTTTATGGTGGGGAGATGGGGGAATTCTGTCTTTAAGAATAATGTTGTGTATTTAGCTAAAACACGCACTTGGCATGAATTAAAGACTTTTCGATTTCCTCACTGAGGGTTGCATATTTTGAAATCATAAAGTTTAAAATCTGAGCTTATGGTTAACTTGACTTTGACTCTTGCCATTGGAGCTTCTAAACCTCCCCTTCCCCTCCACCCCAGCCCCTGACAACCAGTAATATGTTTTCTGTTTCTATCCACGTGCCTAGTTTAGATCTTTCATGTAAATTAAATCAAACAACATGTGGCCCTTTGTGTCTGTCTTCTATCACTTCGGTAATGTTTTCATAGTTTATCCATGTTGTACCACGTATTGGTATTTCATTCCTTTTCATTGCAGAAGAATATTTCATCTTGTGGGCTTAAACCAGATTTTTGTTTATCCATTCATTAATTGATGAACATTTGGGTTACTTCTACCTCTTGACTACTGTGAGTAATGCTGCTATGAACATTCATGCATGAGTTTCTGTGTGGGGATTTGTTTTCATTTCTCTTGGGCATGCCCCTAGGGGTGGAATGACTGAATCATGTGGTACCTCCATGTTTACCTTTTTGAGATATTGTCAAACGCTTTACTGAAATTAGTTTTGATGGTAGCAGTTTTCCTTTCTTTTTTGTAGTTGTTTCAGATAAGCATTTACTTATATAGATTAGACGATACAATAATTATTTGAGAAATAACCATTACTGGATATAATTAGGGAATGAATTTCCCCTCTTCCTTGAGATCAGCATTTATTTATATTGATCAGACCCCATCAATACTTCTTCAAGGATTAAATATCATTGGGATTCATTTTTTTTTGATGGCGACTGAGAGCCTTTGATTTCCCCTGAGCTCTCTCTTGTCAGTTTCTTGCTGAATCCCAACCTTCAGCCTTGCCCTTTTTCTAGTCTCTGTCCCTTCTTCCCCTTTATGCCTCCATTTTCCTATCCCCCTTCCCACAAGACTAGGTTCTTTTTTATTTGGTGTCCACAAATCACATAACTATCAGGTTTAGGGAATGTCTGGGCCTTGAAGACTATTCTCTGTGGGCTGGACATACGGCGTTCATATTTTTTAAATATGGAAAGGGAGAGAGGAGAGGCAGAAAGGGAACACGATAACACAATGGAGTTGGTCTCAAAATGTGGCTTACAAATTAGAACGAGCTGAAAGTGTCTCAGCTTGGAAAGAAGAGAGAAAGAAAATTAACATATAAAAGCAGGTGGTCCACTATATATTTAGAACCTTAAGGCTCATGATCATACATGATAATCAGTCTCTTTCCTTCCAGCGACAGCCTCTGCTAGGCTCTGCCTTCTGTGAAATGGCTCTTTTCCAAAAATTCTGTCCTCATTCTTCTGCCTTCAGAGAAGCACCTAAGGGAGGTAATGCTTAGCTGAGTTCTCCTTTAACCAGTCACATTCTGACCCTGTCTTCTCTCTACCTACTCCATTTTGCTTCTTCCAGAATGTTCTGCCCCTGCTCTTGCAGAAATTTCCAGAGAGAGGAGTTCTACTCAGTTCTCCTTCAGTCATATTCTGAGTCCCTGGTATTTTCCTCAGACCACCCCACACAACCACTCCTGCTTGGACTTCTTCTACAGATTAGTGATCTGGGTGCTCCTTCAAAGCCCTGAAGGAAGGGCATCCTCACACATGCCCCTGAAGGAAGCCCACTTAGGGGCTACAGCAACACAGTGTACTCTCACATTAGACCTTCCACCATCTCTGTATTCAAGAGAGTGACAGAGATCATTCTGGCACAGAATTCTCTTTTAATTCAAGCACATCCAACAGCTGGACATGCAGGGACTTTGACTCTTAGGAAAAACACTGACTGAAACTGCTCACCATGGCCTGTGAGTTTACCAGGAGACCCTGATAAGAAACATAGAAATAACAAGCCACCACCAACCAGAAGAATTCGGAAAAGGTCAAAAGGAGACATAAGACACCAGTCCATATGTCCTCCCAGAATCCTTCTCTTTGGCATCCATCTTGGCTGAGCAATGCACGCACCACTAGGAAGGACCCAGAGTTAGAATGATTAGAATGAATGGCCAGAGACAACCTGGAAACTAATCCCATCACCATAAAACCTGAGACTGTGAGCCACGTGGCAGAGCAGTCCTCCTGGGTTCCTTTACCCTCCTGCTCTCTGCCCCAGGCACCCTTCCCAACAAAGTCTCTTGCTTTGTCAGCACATGTGTCTCTTGGACAACTCATTTCCGAGTGTTAAACAAGAGGCCTCTTCCTGCAACATGACGACTCAACAGCATGAACATGAAGTAAACACCCTCAGAGTGATTGTTTATAAGACGTAAGTTTATTCGTGCACCACTGGCTGATGATGGGTTGTTGTTGTTTAGTTGCTCAGTTGTCTGACACTTTATCGACCCCATGGACTGTAATCCATCAGGCTTGTTTGTCCATGGGATTTCTCAGGCAAGAATATGTACCTATTGCCAGAATTTTCAAGCAATGCCTTTGTGCAGGCACTGTGATGAGGGAACTTAGCCATGAACTGGGCATTGGGAGATCTGGGCTGTAGTCCTGGCCCTGCCATTAACTTTCCCATTGTCTCCTATCCATGGAGTGAAGGGCTTGGATTGGAGAAATGAATTTCTAAAGTGAGTATTAAAATTTTTTCTTTCAATAAATTTTTTTGACTGTGTATAACAAGTTTCCTAAAATAATACTCCCACTAATCATGAGTGACGGATTCTGATATTTTTCTGTCTTATAATTTTATGTTATTATTTTAATTGTTGTGATCTCAGAAACTTATTTTCTGACTCTGTAAGGAGAGATGACTGATGGTTTGAAGAACACTGGGCTGGAGGGTCTTTAAGATCTTTTTCTGCTTAATATTCTAAAAATCAAAAGGGCTAAGTTGGAAACATGGAAAAATCAAATACGTAATCTGGCTGAATCGCTCTCTTTGACCTTCCTCAGATTGTCATCAACTATAAAAGTCAGATATTCTGTAGCTCCAGGAGACAAGGGCCCCTAGATCATGGCCCAGGCTTGATGGCCCTTCCCATGTACACAATAGGGGGTAACCCAGGCACTTAGCCTCTCTAAACCCCAGTATCCTCAGCTGTAAAGGGGGGATGATAATGGAGACCTTACAGGTTGTGATGAGGGTCAAATGAGGTCCTGGGTGTAAAGGTGCCCACAGGGGTCATGACCTGCAGGTCCCCTAGGTTGAACATGACCTGAAGGTGTGATCTGTTTGTCATATACTGGGCACACCCTCCACTTTGCCACTGTCCCTACCACTTGTAGGGTCTGACACCCTCTGAAAGTGAAAAGTGAAAGTCGCTCAGTCGTGTCTGACTCTTTGCGACCCCAGGGACTGTAGCCCACCAGGCTCATCTGTTCATGGGATTCTCCAGGCAAGAATACTGGAGTGGGTTGTCATGCCCTTGTCCAGGGATCTTCCCAATCCAGGGATCAGATTCAGGTCTCCTGCATTGTAGGCAGATTCTTTACCATATGAGCCACCAAAGACACCCACTTTACACATTAAATGACTCGCTGAACTTCTAAAGCCATTTGAGTTTGCTGCTCTTGGCTTAGCAGAGGGCATGGTGCCGGGGTCCAGCCCCGGTGGATCCAGGGTGATTCGAAGTGTGGACGGAGTCGGCGTCTTAGAAGTATATATTTATTAATAGAAGATTAGATTAGGAAGAAATAGTGTAGTAGGAAAATTAAGTGGAGAAAAGAGGCTGAATAACTTGGTTTACATGGAAAGCCAATAAAACCTCGAGACAAGAGGTTTGCACCATCTACGTGGGCCACCGGCGCNTTGCCCATCGGATTTCTGCCACGTGACCGTTTCACGGGTGGGATTCCCACGCTGGCTCCCGGCAGCATGGGACAAATTTGGCATTTAATTCCAGGTCCTTTATCTTCTCTGGTCCTGGCACTGTGGAAATCACAGTGCAACCTCATGCAGGTGGTTTAAACTCTTTAAGTCTCATATTCCTCCCTAAAATGAAAATAGTATCGGCCCTGTTGGCTTTTTGGAGGATCAATATTTTAATTTAATTAAATTTAATTTCAAGACTGAGGTTGTGAATGAATATTACATATTTGGTTTTGCCATGTTTCCAACTTAACCCCTTTGATTTTTAAAACATTAAGCAGAAAAAGATTTTAAAGAATGCTCCGGTCCAGTGTTCTTCAAACCACCAGTCATCTCTCCTTACTGGGTCAGAAAATCAGTTTCTGAGGTCACAACAGACAATTAAAATAATAGCAGAAAATCATAAGACAGAAAAATATTGAGAGGATCAAACGAGATACAGTTCTCCATTGCTTCATTGATCACCATATGTCCAACAGCAGCCTTGCCCACTGCTTCTGAGAAGCTTCCAGTGTTGTTGCAGGAAGAGGGACCCCTTCCAGGGCCTGAAACTGGGCTCTTGTCTAACACTCAAATGAATTGTCCAAGGAGACACATGATCTGACAAAGCAAGAGATTTTATTGGGAAGGGGCCCCTGGGCAGAGAGCAGTAGGGTAAGGGAACCCAGGAGGACTGCTGCCACATGGCTTGCGGTCTCGGGTTTCATGGTCATGGGATTAGTTTCCAGGTCATCTTTAGCCAATCATTCTGAGTCAGAGTCCTTCCTGGTGGTGTAGGCCTTGTTCAGCCAAGATAGATGCCAGAGAGGATTCTGGGAGGTGGCTGGGCATGTGGTGTCTCTTTTTGACCTTTCCTGACCNGCCACATGGCTTGCGGTCTCGGGTTTCATGGTCATGGGATTAGTTTCCAGGTCATCTTTAGCCAATCATTCTGAGTCAGAGTCCTTCCTGGTGGTGTAGGCCTTGTTCAGCCAAGATAGATGCCAGAGAGGATTCTGGGAGGTGGCTGGGCATGTGGTGTCTCTTTTTGACCTTTCCTGACCTCTTCTGGTTGGTGGTGGCTTATTAGTTCTGTGTTCCTTACCAGGACCTCCTGTCATAAAACAACTCATGCAAATGGTTACTATGGTGCTGGGCCAGGGTGGGCAGTTTCAGTGCTTCCCCTAACAGTGTCAGGAGGAAAACAGATCTGAAAAAAATGTGCTGCAGTAAAAATCGTGCCCAGAGCTGGAGACCTAGTAGAGGAAGAGCGAGTGGCTGGGGGTCCGGGGTAGGAAGTGACTGTCAGCAAGATGATCGAGCCTTGGAGTTGTGCTGGGGTGGGAGCTGTATCTGAAGAGCATCATTTTTTTTTGGCTGTGCTGTGCAGCTTATGGTATCTTAGTTCCCTGACAAGGGAACGAATCTGTGCCCTCTGTGAAAGGTTGTTGCTACTAGCCATGAACGACGCTGGGATTCTTGGCCTTTGGAGGAGAGAAATTCAATCCAGGGCCAATGACAAAGATTTTGTGTAATCAAGAGATTACACGCTCAGAGATTTTGTGTAATCAAGTTTTATTAAAGTATAAAAGAGATAGAGAAAGCTTCTTACATAGACTTCAGAAGGGGGCAGAAAGAGTTCCCCCACTGCTAGTCTTTAGTAGATATCGACTAGCAGGCTGCTAATTAAAGAAAGGAAATGTCTTAACTCTCAGAGTGGCACCAGGCTGCTCACCCACAACATGCATCTTGAGATAACATTGGCACAAGGTGAGTCATCCTGGGCCATAAAACGACTGACATGAATCTTGGAGAAAGGCAGGTTTCCAAGCAAATACATAGTTTCATTAACATAGTTTAAGAAAAACATTTCCATGAGAAAAACACATTGGTTAGGCCAAGGTTTGAGAAAAGTTAAGTTCAGGTGGAACCAGGTATTGTCATGGCAACACAAAATTTTAAACCTCCTTTTAATTTTGTATAGAAAAGGGGAAAAAGAAATCTGACACTTGTGGTTTGTTTTCTCCTGTTGATTAAGAGAGAAAAGAAAAAAACATCTGATACTTGCAGCCTATTTCCTCCACTTGGGGACCCCTAGCCTTCCTGGCTGTTACCCTCTCAGCTGCATTGGGAACACAGAGTCTTAACCACTGGGCTACCAGGGAAGTCCCCAGAAGAGCATAATTTTGATGCCAGAGATGATTATTTGGTAGTGAATGTTACCAATTCGTGCTTTATGTGACTCTGCCACTGTAGCTTTTTATGGAGTCCAATGCCTTTTTCTTTATAGTCTCTCATTTTCCCTCTATCCTCTGCCCCAACTGCTGATATTTCAGAGGCATTAGGAATTTGTCCAAGATCACTTTCCAGGCAGGCCTCTTCCCGGCTGCTTTCCATAGGCATGCATGCTCTGTTTTACGATGGGCACTGTATTTTACTAATATGATGGGAATATGATGTACCAAAGGGTGGGGTGGCATGTAGAGTGTTTATTGTCATTCCTCATGCCCAACATTCCCCAGCTTGAAGGTTCTGGTGCTTCGGGGTCTAAGTGGCTCGAATGAACACTGCCTGGCCCTCTTAGAGTTAGTACTTCCAGAGCTGTCCATGTAACACTCACATCGCTTCATGGCTTCTGACTGTACCCCTGTGTGTCCATGTGTTTAGCTTCACCACAGTACTCTGTCATAATTAAACCAGGCAAGATGACAACAAAGACTCATGATTAACAAATTAATCAGCCTCACATTGTAGGTACTGACAGCGTTTTTCATTACTCATGGTAATTCTCCAAAGACGCCTGAAGAGTAGTGAGTCTAATTTTGGCCAATGAATGATGACAAATTTGTCTTCATTTCATCTAGGGAATGATCATAGATGAAAAGAACCCTGGTACTAACTGAGCAGTAAACATATGAGCCTGACCAGGATGCAAAAGAGGGCCCACTTCGTTAAGCTTTGAGATTTGGACTTCTCTCAAATTGTTAGGGGAAGTATACTGATTGAAACTGCCCACCCTGGCCAGGCGCCATAGTAGCCATGTGCACGAGTTTTATGACAGGTGGTCCTGGTAAGGAACATGGAAATAATAAGCCACCACCAACCAGAAGAGTTCAGGAAAGGTCAAAAAGTGACACCACATGTCCAACTATCTTGCAGAATCCTCTCTGGCATCCATTTGGCTGAACAAGGCATACACCACCAGGAAGGAGTCTGACTCAGAATGATTGGCTAAGGACAACTGGGAAACTAATCCCATCACCATGAAACCCTGAGGCTGCAAGCCAAATGGCAACAGTTCTCCTGGGCTCCCTTACCCTACTGCTCTCTGCCCGGGTGCTCCTTCCCAGTAAAATCTCTTGCTATGTCAGCACATGTGTCTCCTTGGACAATTCATTTCTGAGTGTTAGACAAGAGCCCAGTTTCAGGTCCTGGAAGGGGTCCCCCTTCCTGCAACAAAATGACCTGAAATAAGTGAGAGACATTTAATAAAACAACTGATTATGGACTTCCCTGATGGTCCAGTGGTTAAGACTCTGCACTTCCAATGCAGGGGGCGCGGGTTTGATCCTTGATTGGGGAACTAAGATCCCATAAGCCATGTGGCCCAGCCAGAAAATAAAAACAAAAAAAAACTTACCAAAAAAATACAGCTGACTAGTACTCATCCCAAGTGACAAGATGTTGAAGGACAGTGAAAAACTAAAGGTGTCACAGACTGGAAGGGACCAAAAAGACACAATAGCGATTATAATCTGGGGCCTAGATGAGATCCTAGAACAGAAAAGGGACACCAGTGCAAGAAGCCTGAGAAAATTTCAAGAAGTTCAGTCTGTAGTTTAGTTAACAGGATTGTACTGATGTGATTTTTTTGGTTTTGATAGTTTTACTAATGTTGTACAAGGTGCTAACATTAGGGGAAGCTGGGTAAAGGGTATGTAGGAACACTGAGGACTATTTTTGCAACTTTTATATAAATCAAAAATTATTTTAAAGGAAGTTAAAAAGTAATCTGAAATGCATAGGCATAATCTTTCTTTTTTTCCACACTGTGAGTTATACAAGATTGGTTCCCTGACCAGGATAGAACCCAGGCCCCACTGGACTTCCAGGAAAGTCTCTATAGGCATGATCTTACTAGAAATGGATGAATTGGTCATCCAGGAGTTGAACTCATTATTTGCCTCAGGGCGTTAGCCTGACCCATGTTTCTTCCTTGGCCTTATGAATTAGTCAGCTTTGTGTAGGCTTTTACATATACAGGTAGTGAGGAACTTAGTCCAGGCTGAAAGATGATTCTGAATAGCTGAGTGGCATCATCAGACTGAGTTCTATGATCCTGACATCTTTGTATCTCAGTTTTCTCATTTAGAAAAGGTGGGATTGGACTCAATTTTTAAGAACGCTTGAAAGTGTTGCGATTCTATGGCGTTATTTGTAACACAACTGTCAGTGCTGAAGATAATGGACCTTGGGAGAAGCTGAAACAGGGATGTCAAAGAAAGGACGGCTTCTTTGGATGTAGGTAGCAGAACTTGGCAGACATTGTAGAGATACTGGTATCTGGTGAAAGCCCTTTGCAGAAGAGCCGCAGCTAGTCCTAAAGTATTACCACTAAATAGCAGTGGCATCTTGTTGGATGTTGGAGTCAGCTTACACTATTGGGAGTGGTAATTAGAATCCCTTCTCTGTATGGGTGTCATCTGCTCACAGAGTGCTTATGGACTTTGTTCACTCAAAGCAGCTCTGTTGTCCAGGAAAGTTAAAAAAAAAGTTAATTATAAGTTATAGTTTATTCTGCAATGATTTATCCATATATTGTTTTCAGTCTCAAGATGAGGAAATTATAGAGGAATGTGTTCCTATGGGGCTTCCCAGGTGGCACTAGTGGTAAAGAACCCGCCCGTCAATGCAGGAGACATGAGAGATATGGGTTCTGTTCCTGGGTCAGGAAGATTCCCCTGGAGGAGGGCATGGCAACCCACTCCAGCATTCTTGCCTGGAGACTCCCATGGACAGAGGAGCCTGGTGGGTTACAGTCCATAGGGTCACAAAGAGTCTGCCATGACTGAAGCAATAGCGGGCATGCACGTGCATGTTCTTGTGACTTTGCCAGAAACTGGAGAACTTCAGTGAAGTAGCTTCCTCCTCTGTTCCATGAGCTGAAAATAGTAGTCAATGTTTCAGTTACACATGATGAGTAAGTTATGGGGATTTACTGCACAGCAATGTGATATCAGTGAACAGTATTGTATTGTATGCTTGAAATTTTGTGTTCTTACCACCAAGAAAGTAAGGAAATGACCACTCTGTGAGATAATGGATATGTTAAGTAGTTTAATTGTGATGATCATTTCCAGAGGTATATGCATATCAAAACATCAAATTGTACACTTTAAATAAAGGTATTTGTATTTGTCAATCATACCTCAATAAGACTGGAGAAAAAAAAAAAAAGCACATTCAAACCATTGTCGTTTTGTTCTTTCTTGTCTACCCTGTACCCATGAGGTGCATAAGGTAGATGAGACCACTGTATCGCATTTTACAAAGGAGGAAAATATGCTAGAAAACATTGATCCATGGAGCAAACATGAACCTATCTATGTGCACAGGATCTCTATGAATTCTCCAAGGGAGGAAGCCTGGTGGCAATAGATATGTTTTGTATATTTCCCCTAATTGTTACTTTTGGCTGGGAGAAGGTTGTCTTTCACTACAGTTCAGTCGCTCAGTCCTGTCTGACTCTGCGACTCCATGAACAGCACCACACCAGGCCTCCCTGTCCATCACCAACTCCTGGAATCCACCAAAACCCGTGTCCATTGAGTCAGTGATGCCATCCAGCCATCTCATCCTCTGTCGTCCCCTTCTCCTCCTGCCCCCAATCCCTCCCAGCATCAAAGTCTTTTCAAATGAGTCAACTCTTCGCATGAGGTGGCCAAAGTATTGGAGTTTCAGCTTCAACATCAGTCCTACCAATGNTTTGCTTTTTTGCATTTCTTTTCCATGGAGATGGTCTTGATCCCTGTCTCCTGTACAATGTCACAAACCCCCATCCGTAGTTCATCAGACACTCTGTCTATCAGATCTAGTCCCTGAAATCTATTTTTCACTTCCACTGTATAGTCATAAGGGATTTGATTTTGGTCATACCTGAATGGTCTAGTGGTTTTCTCCACTTTCTTCTATTTCAGTGTGAATTTGGCAATAAGGAGTTTATGATCTGAGCCACACTCAGCTCCTGGTCTTGTTTTTTTCTGACTGTATAGAGCTTCTCCATCTTTGGCTGCAAAGAATATAATCAATCTGATTTTGNGTTTTCTCCACTTTCTTCTATTTCAGTGTGAATTTGGCAATAAGGAGTTTATGATCTGAGCCACACTCAGCTCCTGGTCTTGTTTTTTTCTGACTGTATAGAGCTTCTCCATCTTTGGCTGCAAAGAATATAATCAATCTGATTTTGGTGCTGACCATCTGGTGATGTCCATGTATAGAGCCTTCTCTTGTGTTTTGGAAGAGGGTGTTTACTATGACCAGTGTGGTTTTTAACTCACCATTTGAACATTTTCTTGCCTTGGAGGATTCAAACTTTTAAAAATGTTACCCCACTGCTTCTAAGGTGTCCCAAGTCCTGTTGCTGCTGCTGCTAAGTCACTTCAGTCATGTCTGACTCTGTGTGACCCCATAGACGGCAGCCCACAAGGCTCCCCCATCCTTGGGATTCTCCAGGCAAGAACACTGGAGTGGGTTGCCATTTCCTTCTCCAATGCATGAAAGTGAAAAGTGAAAAGTGAAAGTGCAGTTGCTCAGTCGTGTCTGACTCTTAGCAACCCCATGGACTGCAGCCTACCAGGCTCCTCCGACCATGGGATTTTCCAGGCAAGAGCACTGGAGTGGGTTGCCATTGCCTTCTCCATCCCAGGTCCTAGTAGCTGTCTTTTCCACGAAGCCACATAAGAGGTAAATATTTTTGTGAAATGACAGTTTGAAAGGATTAGCAAGTGTAATCAGGTGAGAGTAATGGAAAAGGCTATTCTTTTACATTACTAATAAATGTAATGTTTTGCTAACCTTTCTCTAAGAGTACTGTGGGTACTAATTTTGCTTGATTTTGTGCTCAATTTTTAATTATTAAAATCTGCTGTATTTTCTTTTAATAAGTTTTGTGTTTTAGGCATACAAAGCCAATCCCATTAAACTCTCTGAATTCAGATTTTTTTCAATCGAACACGAGTTCAGCACATGTTAATATCATTAAATAACTGATTTACTGTTCTTCAGTCTCTAAGTTGTGTCTGACTCTTGGTGACCCCATGAACTGAAGCATGCCAGGCTTCCCTTTCCTTCAGCATCTTCTAGAGTTTGCGCAAACTCTTGTCCATTGAGTGGGTGATGCCATCCAGTCATCTTATCCTCTTCCAACTATTTGAATAGCGAATTGGTGGGAAAAGATCTTTACTTCTGAGTTTTGCTTGCATTCCTGTGGCTAATTAGTCATCTCCAGGATGCGTTGAACAGCACACATGCAAGTTCAAGTTTTGGTTGGACTTGTACTTTAGAAATGTTTCCTGATAAGGTAGCGCCTCTTTTTTTTTGTAAAATACAAAGGTAGAAATGACCTGTACCCAATAGCTATTTTAAAAAACATTTTTTTAAACTGGAATATAATTGACATAGAACATTGTGTAAGTTTAACGTGTACGGTGTACTGATTTGATGCATTTACATACTGCAATATGATTACCACCATAGTGTTGACTAACATCTCTGTCATGTCACATAATTATTTCTTTCCTCTGATGAGAATAATTAAGATCTCACGTCTTAACAACTTTGAAGTTTATAATGCAGTATTATTGTCTATAATCACTATGCCAATAGCTCTTTAGAAAATTCAAGTATCATAGCCATGATTAGAGAGTTACAGGAGATCACTGTGGTAGGCTGAATTCTAAGCTGATATCCCAAGATTTCCTCCTCCAATCCCTAGACTGTGGCTATCACAACATATCTGCAAACAAGATTTTGCAGGTTTCCTTATAAGTTGACCTTATGATACGGGCATCATCCAGATGGGACCATTCTAATAACAGGAGTCCTTTACAAGCAGAGTTTTCTCTGCTTGGTAGCCTAATAGGAATTTCACAGGGGTTTGAAGCATCAGAAAGATTTGATGCACTTTTGCTGGCTTTGATGATGGAGGGGAAGGAGAGGCCCACGCACAAGAAGCGGAATGCGGCCTCTAGAAACTGAGAGCAGCTCCGGCTGACAGCCAGCAAGCAAATAGGCAAGTGACTCTGAGAGTCACACAGAACTGGAATTTTGTCAACAACCTGATTAGGCCTGGAAGCCGAGTCTCCCCTAGAGCCTCCAACTAGGAGCCTGATCTGGTGACAATTTGATTTTGCCTTGAGAGGAGTGCTGGAGCATGGAACCCAGGTGAGCTTGTTGATGTCTGACCTCTAGAACCATGAGATAATACATGAATGCTGTTTAAGCCACCATGTTTGGGGTAATTGTTAGGCAGCCATAGAAAACCAATGCACTATTCCTGGAAGTTGAATGAATGAGGGCGATTTATTCTGGATAAAAACTGATCATAAATACACGCTACTATGGCTTCCCCAGTTGCTCAGCAATAAAGAATCCACTTGCAATGCAGGAGATGAAGGTTCGATCCCTAGGTCAGGAAGATTCTGCTGGAGGAGGAAATGGCAACCTACTCCAGGATTCTTCTCTGGGAAATCAGATGGACAGAAGAGCCTGGCAGGCTACAGTCCATGGGATCACAAAAGAGTTGGACACGACTGAGCATATGGTATATAGTAAAGACCTAGTGTATAACACAGGGAACTCTACTCAGTATTCTATAATGACCTATATGGGAAAAGAATCTAAAAAAGAGTGGGTAGATGTATACATATAACTGGTTCACTTTACTGTGCACCTGAAACTAACATAACATTGTTATGTTAGTTATTGTTATTTCAATAACAATGGATTTAAAAAATGACTGAGGGAGGACATTTGGATAGTTTTTCATGTGGAAAAAGTACTAGATGTTTTCTTTTGCTATAGAGCAGTACCATCCAATAAAAGTTTTTGATATGATGAAAATCTTATATAACTTGATTGTTCAATACAGCAGCCACAAGCTGCATTTGGCTACTGAGCACCTGGTATATGGCTGCTGCATCTGAGGCACTATTTAAATTTTTATTTAATAGTATTGACTTTTGATTCAAATAGCCATATACAGTTACTGACTGGTGAATTGGACACAACAGATTAAAAGGTTAAAGCAGGAACATGCACAGAAGCACCAGGACAGCAGATTTAATTCAGCATAAAGGATGACCTTTCCCTAATTGGTTCTATTTACAAATAGAACAGCTGGCTTTTAAGCGGTAACTTGCTAGTTACTGGAAATATTAAACAGAAGCTGGATGACCATGTATCAAGGAATATGATCTGGATGATTAAGTACAGGAAGGATTATTGCTTTGGGAAAGACATTGCTTAGATGACCTCTATGGTCCTTTCTAGTTCTGAGATTCTGGGTTCGACAAAGTGGAAATCGCTTTATTGAACCTCTCCATGTGTTTGGAAATTGACTCCAAGTAGAACATCTCCCTGCCCCGCCCATATTAATTTTTTCAAAATGCATGGAAAAACTTTCATCTTTTTGAGGCAGAGGAAGTTTCTCATACATGAAAATGACATATTCATTTTTTTATTCCACTATGCAAGTTAAGTTCTAGAGAACCAGTGTGCAGTGATATGAGTGTAGTTGGTAATATTGTAGTGTGTATTTGAAACTTGCTGAAAGATTAGTTCTCTCCATAAAAAAGTAAAATGGTAACTGTGCGGGGTGATTTGTGGTGAATATTTAACAATGTATACATATATTGGGTCACCAGGTTACATATGTTAAATACAGTTGAGGCCTGAACAACTTGGAGGTTAGGGGCACTGGCCATTCACAGAATCCCAGTATAACCTTAGAATTGGTCCCTCCATATCTAACCAACCATGGATCATGTAGTGCTATAATACATACTTATCTAAAGAAAGCCATGTATAGGTGGACATGTAGAGTTCAAACATGTTGTTCAGGGGTCAACTGTATATATGGATTATTTTTGGTCTTGCCACTGGTCATGTGGGATTCTAGTTCCCTGACCAGGGGTCAAATCTGAGCCCAATGCAGTGGAAGCTCAGAGTCCTAACCACTGAACCACCAGGAAAGTCCCTGTATATATAGTTTTTGATTGTTCATTGTACCTCCATAAAGCTGGAAAAAATACTACCAAAAAATCTTTCTCAAATACAGGTGTTATTTTTACTGAGGTGAAATCCACATCACATGAAGTTAACCACTTATAAGAGGATATAATGTCATAGCATTTAGTACATGCAAAATGTTGTGAATAGATATACCTACATGTCTATACATTTGAGGGTGATAACCTGTTGAGAGGAGTATATTATTTGTAAGAACCATCAGAAAGGAGGTATTCTGGAGACAGTGTGAAGTTTCTTCTTAGCAATCTTTGTCTTCTGTCTTTGTCCCTAAGCTTGAGTGACTACTTAGCTTTAGATTATATAGAATTTGACCTCTAATACCAGGAATAAATATTAATAGCTAAAAATGTAGGTCCTGCAGACATATTAGCACCAATTTCTACTCATCACTCACTGGTTCTGTAACGTCAGGCAAGTTGCTTCATCTCTTTGAGCCTGTTTCTTTATTTGTAAAAGTAAGATGTCTTGGTGGGCTTCCTGGTGACTCAGATGGTAAAAAATTTGCCTACAATGCAGGAGATGCAGGTTCTGTCCCTGGGTTGGGAAGATCCTTTAGGAAAGAACTGGAGAAGGAAATGGCAACCTGCTCTAGTATTCTTGCCTGGAGAATCCCATGGACAGAGAAGCTTGGCAGGCTATAGTCCATGGGATTGCAGAAGAGTCTGACATGACTTAGCAACTAAACAACAACAAAGATATCATAGTATCTACCTCAGAGAGTGCTGTACACATTAAGTGAGCTCCTAGGAGCCCTTTGCACAGAGTGAAGTTCAATAAACACGATCTATTGTCAGTGTGATCAGCAATATTATAACCTTTAGCATCAGCATCTGAAATGACATGTGATCTTTTTGCCTCTGAGGAGGAGAGCATTGTCTTTGGATGGGCATACAAGGCCTATCAACCGGGGAGGTGGAGCAGGAAGGAAGCCCTGTGTTGGTTACAGTTTTTTTTCTTTTTCTGGTTTTACACAAAGAGGTGCTGCCTCAACAGGAAACAGTTCTAAAATTTAACTTAGTTAGGAGGTTGGAGAGTGTCAGTCTCTTGAACGATGGGCCTGGTCCTGAATCCCAGGGAAAGAAAATAAATCGTTTCTGTGAGAGTTTCTGTGTCATGCTGTAGAACATTCTCACACTCCACTGACCTCTTCACCTTGACCAAGCCTTTCAGATGCTGTCACTGGAACTTCCCCGGAGGTGAAATCTGGGCTTTATAGGACCATCTCCATTGAGCTTGTTATGCTGCGGGTTCCTTAGAGACCATTCGAGAAGCCTTGGTTCATTATTCCCCCCAGCATGGTGTCATTAGGGAAAACCAGATCTGCCACTTAAGTGCGTCCAGGCCTTTGGAAGAAAAGTGTCAACTGAAATGACAAGTCTTGTCTGTCTGTACGGTGCTTCCGATTCTCCTCCGCAGGAATCCTCACATTTGGCCCGCCTTTGGCCAGATCTGTGCTTTGTTGTTTCTGGGCATGCTAGAATTTTTCTGGCAATTGAACACATTTGTGGGGTTTAATGGTCTTTGGTTGACAAAGCCACTTGTTCCTTCCTTTTTTTTTTCTTTCTTCAAATACGATTTTTTCTAAGGGCAAGAAGAGTTTTATTGTAGCCTGCTTAAATAGCCTCAGAGTAATGACTGTGTAATTGAATGCAGTCCAACTGTTGATAGCGTTTCAACTAACAACGTGAACTATTAGGAGAGATTGGCAATATGAGGCTTTCATGTGTGCATGTGGCTACAACTGGATGAGGAAACATAGATCTTTTATTTAAGAAAAATACCCAGGGAGTGCTTTTGTAAGCAAAGGCTCCTTTTTAATGCAATGAAATAGGTGGGACTCAGGCTCAGAAACAGGATGGAACAAAGAAGACTCCTCAAATATGAAGTCAGGGGTGCGGGGGTGGAGGTAGGGGTGCACAGGGGAAATTGGGGGCAGGTCAAGGGATCTGATTTTGTTTCTGGGTCCCTTTTAACTTCCTGTGTGGCTTTGCCTAGACATTTTACCTTTCTGGGTCTCAATTTCCTTATTTGTATGAAGATTGGACCAGAAAAACTCTAAAATCACTTTGGTTATAGACGNGGGTGCACAGGGGAAATTGGGGGCAGGTCAAGGGATCTGATTTTGTTTCTGGGTCCCTTTTAACTTCCTGTGTGGCTTTGCCTAGACATTTTACCTTTCTGGGTCTCAATTTCCTTATTTGTATGAAGATTGGACCAGAAAAACTCTAAAATCACTTTGGTTATAGTTTTCTGTGCTTCAGTAATTCCAGATAGAAAAAATAATTTTCTTCAGTTTGGGTGAAAGTTAAGGATTAGTGCTAAAGAGGAACTGAATCACCCATTGTTGTGATTTTGCAAAAATTATCCTATTTTTTTTTCTTTTGACTGTATGGCATGTGGGATCTTAGTTCCCAGACCAGGGATTAAACCTGTGCCCTCTGCAGTAGAAGCATAGAGTCTTAACCACTGGACCACCAGGGAAATCCCTGTAAAAATTATTCTAGAATGGCTATTTGTGTTGCCAAGAAGCAGTAAATGCATGATCCTGAGTTTTGAGTTGATACAAGTTCTCTGATCATATCTTACCC
>SJYA01004423.1:1029288-1081002 GCA_006410615.1 Neotragus moschatus
TATATATATATATATATATATATGATGGTATATTGGGAAAAAAATGAGTCAGAAGCCAGAAGTGCTTAGTCTGAGGAGGGTTTAGGGTTTAACACCACACCAATAGTGTGGAAATAAAGAAATACCTGAAAAAAATACAAAAAAGGAACCCAAATCAGACATTGGGAGATCCAGCCAGGAGAAACTTCCTGAACTGACAAATTCATGTTTAAGTATATGCTTTCACATATTATATGGGAGAGAGTTCTTCCAGGAACCAATCTTGCCTAGAGAGGATCTGATTTCCAGAAAATATTACTTATATTAATTTAAATAAGTAACATATATATTAGTTATGCTTTAAGCCTACATAAGAGGTCTTAGTTTGCTACTGTGCATAGCTCATAAGGGCTTCCATGGTGGCTCAGATGGTAAAGATTCTGTCTGCAATGCAGAGACCCAGATTCAAGGTTGGGAAGTTCCCCTGGAGAAGGAAATTGTAATCCACTCCATTATTCTTGCCTAGAGAATCCCATAGATTGAGGAACCTTTGGGGCTACAGTCCATGGGGTCTCAAAGAGTTGGGCACAACTGAGCAACTAACACTTCCAAAGTTCATTAAGATGCTTTTATTTATATGATTTAAATAGAGATGAATGAAACCTGAAGAGTGAAATGGGAGTCATTGGAGAAAGAATTTACATGGCCTAAGTTCGAGTACCTTATATGTCAGGTTGGGAGTCTCTGTTTGTGATGAGGGGGACTTGACACTGAGCATGATCCTCCAGGAACTTGCTGAGAATAGACCCTCTCAGGCCCCCTACATCCTTTTTGTAGAAAAGCATTAGCTTCCAAGGACTCCTTAAGTTCTGAAGAACAAAGTTAATTTGAGAAGTGATAAAACACAGAAATAAAAGAAACAAGTCAAGCAAGAAAAAAATAATAAGTGTTTATGGATAAAACTAACTCAAGGACCCTTAGATCCTCCTCAGAGACTATAGATAATATCCTGATCCATATCCTTGATTTCTTTTTCAGATACTAAAACCTCCACAAAGTGGAGGAAGTTAACAGCATGCTGACTACCAGCACATAGACCCCAGAATAGTCAGAACCAGAACGCTAGTGATTGAGATTTCTGAAACATCATGCTATTATCTCACTATCAATAAATTAGAGAATTGTGCATGAACTGATGAGGCATTCTGTGACTCTTTCCTTCATACTGTCTTTAAAAATATTTTCCCTGGATTTGAGATTGATTCAAATCAAATAGTGCAATAATACCAAAGAAATTCTCCCACATGGTGANAAGAACAAAGTTAATTTGAGAAGTGATAAAACACAGAAATAAAAGAAACAAGTCAAGCAAGAAAAAAATAATAAGTGTTTATGGATAAAACTAACTCAAGGACCCTTAGATCCTCCTCAGAGACTATAGATAATATCCTGATCCATATCCTTGATTTCTTTTTCAGATACTAAAACCTCCACAAAGTGGAGGAAGTTAACAGCATGCTGACTACCAGCACATAGACCCCAGAATAGTCAGAACCAGAACGCTAGTGATTGAGATTTCTGAAACATCATGCTATTATCTCACTATCAATAAATTAGAGAATTGTGCATGAACTGATGAGGCATTCTGTGACTCTTTCCTTCATACTGTCTTTAAAAATATTTTCCCTGGATTTGAGATTGATTCAAATCAAATAGTGCAATAATACCAAAGAAATTCTCCCACATGGTGAAGAACCCCATGTCAGGCTTCTCAGCCTGGGAATCTGGCAAAGGAACTAGGAATGCCCAGGGAATATGATTTTGAAAGTCAATGAGATTTGATTACAAGACTTACACAAGGTTAGGGGAAAGAGAAACTCTACTCTTGGAGGGCACAAAGAAAATCTTGTGTGCACCAGGACCCAGAGTAAAGAAGTGACCTCACAGCAGACTGAACCAGACATACCTGCTAGCATTGGAGGGTCTCCTGTGGAGCTGTGGGTCAGCAGGGACAGGGGCACTGGCAGCAGCAGACCTGGGAGGTACCCCTTGACATGAGTCCTCTTGGAACTGTCATTAACCTTACTATACATCCTGTAGAGTCAAGGACTAGGTCATTTCAAGCCAAGCAACTAACAGGGAGGGAGCACAGTCACACTCATCAACACATAACCAGATTAAAGTTTTACTGAACATATCCCTGCCCATCAGAGAAAGACCCAGTTTTTCAAACCACCAGTCTGTGCCATCAGGAAACTTATATAAGCTTCTTTTCCTCATCCATCAGAAGTCAGACAGAAGAAACAAGGAGAGCTATCATCCTGCAGCCACTTGAATGAAAACCACATCATGGAAAGTTAATCAAAATGGAAAGGCTTAGGATTATGTCCCAGATGAAGAGACAAGATAAAACACCAGGAAAATAAGCTAAATGAAAAGAAGATAGGCAGCCTTTGAGAAAAAGAATTCAGGATAATGATAATGAAGATGATCCAGGGTCTCAGGGGGAAAAAAAGTTGGAAGAGATGAAAGAAATGTTTACCAAATACCTAGAAGAATTAAAGAACAAAGATATAAACAGTACACTAGAAGGAATCAATATCAGAATAATTTAGGCAGAAGAACAGATAGACATGTGACTTGGAGGACAGAATGGTGGAAATCAATGCTGCAGAACAGCATGTAGAAAAAACGATGAAAAATAAAAGGAAGACAGCCTAAGAGACTTCTGGGACAACAGTAAATGCACCAACATACACATTATAGGGGTTCCAGAAGGAGAGAGAGAAATAACCATAGAAAATATTTGAAGAGATAATAGCTGAAAACTTCCCTAACATCAGAAGTAAAATAGCCAATCAAGTCCGGGAAGCGTGAAGAGTCCAAGGCAGGATAAACTCAAGGAGGAACACACTGAGACACACAGTAATCAATCTGACAAAAAATAAAAGGTAAAATATTAAAAGCAACAGGAAGAAAAGACAAATAACAGAAAACGAACTCCCATAAATTTGTCAGCTGATTTCTCAACAGAAACTCTATAAAAGAGAAGGGAATGGCATGGTATATTTAAAGTGATAAAAGAGCAGTATCTATAACCAAGACTGTTCTTCAGATTTGAAGGAGAAATCAAAAGGTTCAAAGAAAAGCAGAAGTTAAGAAAATTCAGCACCACCATATCATCTTACAACAAATACCAGAGGAATTTCTCTAGATAAGAAACACAAAAGGACAGATCTACAAAAAACAAACCCTGAATATTTAAGAAAATGGTAATAGGATCGTAATATTGACAATTACCTTTAATGCAAATGGATTAAATGCACCAGTGAAAAGACAGAGACTGCATGGGTGGGTGAAAATTTGTCTATGTATACGCACTTCTGCTTACCACATCACTCTATTTCAACCCCATAAAATGTATGTAATTATTATATATTGTTAGGTTAGTCATGTTTCCATTATGGCATGCAATTTTAATTATCTTTTAGTTTTTGTCTGGCTACTGATTGTGAAAACTAATAAACATCTTTTACTATTGTGATTATATAACTGTTATTTATTCCTGTACCATTATATCATAATAGGTCAAAAGAACATAAAAGTATTCTAAACCATCATTTAGATCACTTAAACCATCATTTAATATAAAAATCTGTAATCACTTTTATTGTACTCCAGATGCAGATTACAATAATGTTGGAATTGTTTTTGAAAACTACAAATGCTCAGGTATTCTATTTTTTTTCTCCAGAACTCCAGATGTGATTCTAATCAGCAGCCATGTGAAAAAACAACTAGACTATATGATGATCTTTTACTTTTATCTGATTTATTTTACTTTTCCTATTTTATATTCTGTGCTCCCATTTCACTTAGTTTGTTTTCTAATTTCTGCATCTCTCTTTTTATTCTTATGCTTTTTCTCAAGTTTTTATCATGTGAAGTAGAAAAACTTTTGTGTGTATATATATATAATGTATAATATATTTTAGAAAACATGAATTTTTGTTTATCTAAAAATGTATGACATTTTGGTTACATTTATTTGACTAAGTATGAATATAATGCTGTATTCCTAATTTATAGTCACTGAAAATTTTGATATAGTTCCATTGAATCTAGTATCTAGTATTATTTCTAAAAGTCTAGAGAGTTTGTTACCTGTGGAGGTGCATGCTAAGTTTCTTCAGTCCTGTCCAGCTTTATGCAACACTCTAGCCTTCCAGGCTCCTCAGTCCATGGCTTCTCCAGCCAGTAATACTGGAGTGGGATGCCATGCCCTCCTCCAGGGGAACTTCTTGACACAGAGATGGAACCCACATCCCTTAAGTTTCCTACATTGGCAAGTGAGTTCATTACCACTAGCCACCTGGGAAGCCTGCTTATCACCTTAGTGATTCAAAAGGAAATTTGAATGAAGCTTGAAAAATCCAATCCAATTTTGAGAATATAGATACTACATTGTATAAAAGTAAGAAATTGATATGTGATATATTGTTATTAACTAAAGTATAGAATTTGTTCAAATTTCATAAAACTTCATGCCAGTGTCAATGTTTTCTTCCATACCGTATCAAGATTCCACATTGTAAATGTTTGCATTGAAAAGCTTCTGCTGCATGTGATGAATTCCGATAAATTCTCTTTTCATTTTTATTCTGTAACAAATGTTTTCTGAATTTCCTTGCTATGTTTTTTCATACACCCATTATTTAAAAGCAGATATTTAATTCCCAAATTATTGTTCAGTTGCACAGGCATGTCAAACTCTTTGCAAACTCATGGACTGCAGTATGCCAGGCTTCCTAGTCCTTCACTCTCTCCAGAAGTTAGCTCAATGAAGATGTCCGACTTGATGATACCATCCAACCATCTCACCCTTTGTCACCCACTTCTCCCTCTGCCCTCAATCTTTCCCTCTATCAGAGTCTTTTCCAATGAGTTGACCCTTCACATCAGGTGGCCAAAGTATTGGAGGTTTCATTTCCTTGATGTCTAAGGTATCTCAAGCGTCTTCTTTAGCATCATAGTTTGAAACATCAATTATTTGGTGCTCAGCCTTCTTTACAGTCCAACTCTCGCATTTGTATATGACTACTGGAAAAATCATAGCTTTGACTATATGGACATTTGTTTATAAAGTAATGTCTCTGCTTTTTAATATTTTGCCTAGGTTTGTCACAACTTTTCTTCTAAGGAGCAAGTATCTTTTAATTTCATAGTCGCAGTTACCATCTGCAGTAATTTTGGAACCCAAGAAAATAAAGCCTGTCACTGTTTCAGTTGTTTCCCCATCTGTTTACCATGAAGTGATGGGCTTGGATGACATGGTGTTAATTTCTGTTTTTTTTTAAATTATTTTATTTATTTTAATTGGATGGTAGTTAATTTACAATATTGTAATGGCTTTTGCCATACATCAACATGAATCAGCTTCGGGTATACATGTGTCCCCCTATCCTGAAGGCCCCTCCAATTTACCTCTCCACTGTATCCCTCCAGGTTGTCTCAGAACACTGACTTTAGGTGCCCCGAATCATGCATCAAACTAGAACTAGTCATCTAAAAACTGAACAGTCATTTCTCCAAAGAAGACAAACTGCTGCTGCTAAGTCACTTCAGTCGTGTCTGACTGTGCAACCCCATAGACAGCAGCCCACCAGGCTTCTCCATCCATGGGATTTTCCAGGCAAAAGTACTGGAGTAGGGTACCAAAGAAGACATACAGATGACTAATAAACACATGAAAAGATATGAGTTTTTTGAATGTTGAGTTTTAAGCCAGCTTTTTCCCTCTCCTCTTTCACTTTCATTAAGAGATTCTTTAGTTCCTCTTCACTTTCTGCTACTAGTGTGGTGTTATCTCCGTATCTGAGGTTACTGATATTTCTCCCAGAAATCTTGATTCCAGCTTGAGCTTCATCCAGCCCAGCATTTTGCATGATGCACTCTGCATCTAAGTTAAATTAGCAGGGTGACAATATACAGCCTTGACATACAGCTTTGCCAATTTTGAACTGGTCCTTTGTTCCCTGGGCTTCCCAGGTGGCACAGTGGTAAAGAATCTCCCTGCAAAGCAGGAGAAGCAGGAGACACAGTTTCAATTCCTGAATTGGAAAGATCCTCTGGAAAAGAAAATGGCAGTCCACTTCAGTATTCTTGACTGGAGAATCTCATGGACAGAAGAGCCTGGTGGGCTACAGTATATGGGGTCTCAAAGAGTTGGACACGACTGAACACACAAGTATGCATGATGGTCACACAGCAATGTGAATGTGCTTAATGCTACTGACCTGTATTGTTCCATGTAAAGTTCTAATTGTTGCTTCTTGACCTGCAGGTTTCTCAGGAGACAAATAAAGTGGTCTGGTATTTCCATCTCTTGAAGAATATTCCATAGTTTGTTATGATCCACACAGCCACAGGTCTTAGCATAGTTAATGAAGCAGAAATAGATGTTTTTTTTCTGGGATTCCCTTGATTTTTCTATGATCCAGTGGATGTTGGCAATTTGATCTCTGGTTCCTCTGTCTTTTCTAAATTTATCTTGTACATCTGGAAGTTCTCAGTTCATGTACTGCTGAAGTCTAGCATGAAGGATTGTGAGCATTACCTTGCTAGCATGTGAAATGAGTGCAATTAAGCAGTAGTTTGAACATTCTTTGGTATTTCCCTATTTTGGGGATTGGAATGAAAAGAGCTTCTCCAGTCCTATGGCCACTGTTGAGTTTTTCAAATTTGCTGGCATTTTGAGTGCAGCATTTTAACAGCATCATCTTTGGGATTTGAAATAGCTCAGCTGGGATTCCATCACCTCTAGTTCTGTTTGTAGTAATGCTTCCTAAGGTCCTCTTGACTTTACACTCCAGCATATCTGGCTCTAGGTAAATGACCACACGAATCACTCTTGTCCAGGTAATTAAGACCTTTACTGTGTTTTCTTGCCACCTCTTCTTAATATCTTCTGCTTCTTTTATTTCCATACTATTTCTGTCCTTCATTTTGTCCATCTTTGCATGAAATGTGCCCTTGGTATCTCTAATTTTCTTGGAGAGATCTCTAGTATTTACCATTGTATTGTTTTCCTCTTCTTCTTTGCATTGTTCATTTAAGAAGGCTTTCTTATCTCTCCTTGCTATTCTTTGTAACCCTGCATTCATATGGGTATACCTTTCCTTTTCTCCTTTGCCTTCTGCTTCTCTTCTTTTATCAGCTATTATCTAGGCCTTGTCAGACAACCATCTTGCCTTTTTGCATTTCTTTTTCTAGGAGAAGTTTTTGACCACTGCATCCTGCACAGTGTTACAAACCTCCATCCATAGATTTCTTCTAAGAGATTTTTGCCCACAGTAGTGAATATAATTGTCATCTGAATTAAATTTGCCCATTCTCATCCATTTTAGTTCAGTTCAGTTCAGTGACTCAGTCGTGTCCAACTCTTTGTGACCCCATGGACTACAGCATGCCAGACCTCCCTGTCCATCACCAACTCCCAGAGTTTACTCAGACTCATATCCATTGAGTCAGTGTTGCCATTCAACCATCCCATCCTCTGTTGTCCCCTTTACTTCCCACTCTCAATCTTTCTCAGCATCAGGATCTTTTCAAATGAGTCAGGTCTTCTCATCAGGAGCCAAAGTATTCAGCTTCAGCATCAGTCCTTCTAATGAATGTTCAGGACTGATTTCCTTTAGGATGGACTGGTTGGATCTCCTTGCAGTCCAAGAGACTCTCAAGAGTCTTTTCCAACACCACAGTTTAAAAGTGTCAATTCTTCAGTGCTCAGCTTTCTTCACAGTCCAACTCTCACATCCATACATGACTACTGGAATAAACCGTAGCCTTGACTAGATGTACCTTTGTTGGCAAAGTAATGTCTCTGGTTTTTAATATGTTGTCTAGGTTGATCATAACTTTTCTTCCAAGAAGCAAGCATATTTTAATTTCATGGCTGCAGTCACCATCTGTAGTGATTTTGGAGCCCAAAAAAGTAAAGTCTGTCACTGTTTCCCCATTTATTTGCCATGAAGTGATGGGACTGGATGTCATGATCTTAGTTTTCTGAATATTGAGCTTTAAGCCAGCTTTTTCATTCTCCTTTTTTGCTTCATCAAGACACACTTCAGTTCCTCTTTGCTTTCTGCCATAAGGGTGGTACCCTTTGCATATCTATGATTATTGATATTTCTCCTGGCAATCTTGATTCCAGCTTGTGCTCATCCAGCCTACAATTTCTCATGTTGTACTCTGCATATAGCTTAAATAAGCAGGGTGACAATATACAGCCTTGATGTACTCCTTTCTCAATTTGGAACCAGTCTGCTGTTCACTGTCCAATTCTAACTGTTACTTCTTGACCTGGATACAGATTTCACAGTAGGCAGGTAAGGTAAGGAGCTAAATGTTAGACAAATTAAAAAGTTAGACAAAGTCTTTTTTGAGATTGGTAGATATTGATGTATTTTGACTCAAAGTACACACTTTAAGACTCTTTAAGCATAAAAAGTATTAATGAGGTGTTATTGAGTTTGCAGAAGAAAAATCAGGATACATAAGTGAAAGGATTAATATTTCATCAAACCTTCAGTTCCCTGCAGTCTCAAATAGGAATGAGGTTGGCTAAGAACTGAAGCAGAAATATCAGTATAAATCTGTAATATGCTTAAAATAGAGAGTAAGAGTCTTCCAACCTAAAATCCATCTGGGCCCTTTTTTTTTTTTTTTTTTTCTTCACCAGACAGGAGTACTGGGAAACTTAGATTTTCAAACAAGAAAAGGTCCTGTTGAAAATAACACGTCTAAGTCATTCTTAGCCATGAACAGATTTAACCAAAACTATCTTATGATGATTCTACAACTAATAAAAAAAAAAGTTTAAGAGCTGCAGGAGTGTTGGGTATTTGTTCCAACAAAATTTGCAACTTAATTAGGGACCTCCATAGGCAGTGTTGCTGTTTGCTTGAATCCCTTCACTGACAGGCAAAAAACTCAGTTTTCAGCATGAGTCTAAGGCGCTGGTGATAGCTCAGTTAGAGACCAGAACCAAAAGACATGAGGCAGTTCTTAGCACTGACATTTACTACAAGCATGAAGCATTAAGCTTTAAAGTTATATATATAAAGCACGCATCATGGACTATAAAAATATAGCTGGGTTTTGTATAATATAAAATATACAACAAATATATGGTATATAGTTCTTTCATTATTTGTTTTTCATTTTGAAGACAATAAAATATTGAAGTAAAATTGGTTTCCTTGTAATTTCTTCCCATTTGCTTTGGTTTTCCTGTGTATAGCAGCAGGGAACAAACAAATCCTGTTGAAAAATAAATGTTCACATATTTTGGAGTTGTTATTTGTCTTTTGGAGGCAAGTACCTCCAAATTTATATATATATAATTTATATATATATATATATATATAAATTAACTGTGTACTTGTTAAAACATTTTTTATAAATACATGTTCATTCAAATCTTTCTCTCACTAATTATTTTGTGTTGTTCTTGTTCAGTTGCTAAATCAGGTCCTACTTTTTGTGACCCCATGGATTGCAGCACTCCAGGCTCCTCTTTCCTCCCCTGTCTCCTGAATTTTGCACAAATTCATGTCCATTGAATGGATGATGCTGTCTAACCATCACATCCTCTGCCATCCCTTCTCATTTGGCCTTCAATCTTTCCCAGCATCAGGGGCTTTTCCAATGAGTTGGTACATCACATGATCACAGTATTGAAACTTCAGCTTCAGCAACAATCCTTTCAATGAATATTTAGAGTTGATTTCTGTTAGCATTGACTAATTTGATCTCCTTGTTGTCCAAGGGACTCTCAAGAATCTTCTCCAGGACCACAACTTGAAAGCATCAATTTTTTGTGCTCAACCTTCTTTATGATCCAACTCTCACATCCATACATGACTATTGGAAAAACCATAGCTTTGACTAGACTGAACTTTGCGGGCAAAGAAATGTCTCTGCTTTTTAATATGCTGTCTAGGTTTGTCATAGCTTTCATTCCAAGGAGCAAGTATCTTTTAATTTCAGGCTTGCATCCACTGTCCACAGCAGTTTTGGAGCCCCCCAAAGTACAGTCTATCACTGCTTCCATTTTTTCTCCTTTTATTTGTCATAAAGTGATGGGACCAGAAGCTACAACCTTAGTTTTTTGAATGTTCAATTTCAAGCCAGTTTTTTTTTACTTTTTCCTTTCACCAACAACAAGAGGCTTTTAGTTCCTCTCCATTGTCTGTGATTAGAGTGGTATCATCTGCATAGCTGAGGTTTTTTATTACAGCTTCTGATTTATCCACCTGGCATTTTGCATGATGTATTCTGGATATAAGTGAAATAAGCAAGGTGAAATATACAGCTTTGTCTTACTCCTTTCTCAACTTTGTACCATGTCAGTGCCATGTCTGATTCTAACCATTGCTTCTTGACCTGCATACAAGCTTATTAGGAGACTGGTAAGGTGGTCTGTTAACCCATCTCTAAAAATTTTCCATAGTCTGTTGTATTCCATATAATCAAAGCTTTATCATAATTATTGAAGCAGAAGTAGTTGTTTTTCTGAAATTCTCTTGTTTTCTCCATGATCCAATGAATGTTGGCAATTTGATCTCTGGTTCCTCTGCCTCTTCAAAACCCTGCTCGTACACCTATAAGTTCTTGATTCCTGTACTGCTGAAGCCTAACTCATCAGGATTTTGATGATAACCTGAATAGCATGTGAAATGACCAAAATTGTATGATAGTTTGAATACTCTTTGACATTGTCCTTCTTTGGTATGGGAATGAAAACAGACCTTTTCCAGTCCTGTGGCCACTGCTGACCTATTGAGTGAAGCACTTTAACAGCATCACATTTTAGGATTTTTAATAGCTTATCTGGAATTCTAGCACTTAGCCAGCTTTGATCATAGTAATTCTTCCTAAGGCCCACTTTACTTCACACTCCAGGATGTCTGGCTCTAGGTGAGTGACAAGACCATAATGGTTTTTCTTACCACCTCTTCTTAATCTGTTCTTCCTCTTAGGAAGGTTCTTATCATTTATTTTATGACAGGTACTTACTTCAGTAAATTGATGACTAAAATCTTAAAGTTGGAGATTGTTCCTTTGAAACTTTAAAGATCCCTGGCCTAGTGTTGAGTCCGTATATTCATTCAAATTAAACTGTACTTGAAACTTCAACAGACTACATATTAGCTAATTCACAGCATTCTCCTAGAATTATTTGAGTATTCTTTTTGCATGAATAAGAACAGTTGAATTTCAGGAAAGAAAAGAAAGAGGAGAGGGGACTGGCAAAATCACCTGTCTCCAGTGCAGTTAACTTATGTTTAAAGAAAGCCTTCACTGTGAATATTCAGTGTCCATATGTAATTTACTCAATGTATTTACATTACATTTTGTGAAGGCTTAGAAAAGGCTGGTCTTTCTTTAAGAAATGGATACACCTCAATCAATACGTTAGCAATTTCTTGTTCCCTTTAGCAAATCCACTTTGCAAAGGGCTCCTTAATAGCACTCCAGCCTCCCAGTACATTTAATTGTTTCCAATCATTTGATTTAAAGGCCTTGGGAAATGAAGACAAGTGAAACTTAAAGCTAAAAGGCATAGAATCATTCCTAATTGAAGATCAATCAGAAAAACATTGCACATCTGGCAATGAGGATCTAAGTTAGAAGCAAGCTAAGGTTTAACTTGCAAAGGTTGTGTCCTCATAGGGCTCTGAAGGAAGCACTGATTACATTGGGTGGGGCTGCCCAGGCCCCTCCATCTTCCCCACTGAACAGGGCTATTCCTTAAAACCTATAATGAACTGTGTCTTGGGTATTTATCCTCCCCTTCTGTGTCCACAAAAAAGAAAAAAAAACAGTTTCTTTTGTTTTATCCTCTGTGAATACATTATATGACTTAAAGCCTTCCTTCTCATATTTTCTCTTTTCTCTTATTTTTCCTCTCAGCATCTTAATGCTCCAAATTATGAGCATTTTCCATCTTTTGAAGCTATTTAGGAAGCTTTTTAATGCTCTGATAGCAGAAATTCTGAAATTTTTATTAGATCAAAATAAAAAGGAGATCAAGGAGACAGTTGACTGTCTTTTTGTCACGCCCCTTTTATTTGGAGATGGGGTTCCATACAGGAAGGTGTGATTAGGTCAGCTATAAAATATCCAAGAAAAAAACCCAGCTGTTTGCATGTGCAGTGGTAAGAAAAGCACTTAGGATTTCTTCCTCTGCGGTAGCTCAGATTGCTCTTACAGCTGACAGAAGGTATAGCTTTCTGAGATAAAAGAATATGAAAGTGAAATCATTCAATTGTGTCTGACTCTTTGCAACCCCATGGACCATACAGTCCATGAAATTCTCAGGAATACTGAAGTGGGTAGCCTTTCCCTTCTCCAGGGGATCTTCCCAACCCAGGGGTCAAACCCAGGTCTTCCGCATTGCAGGTGGATTCTTTATCAGCTAAGCCATAAAGGAAGCCCAAGAATACTGGAGTGGGTAGCCTAGTCCTTCTCCGGGGATCCTCCCAACCCAGGAATTGAACCAGGGTCTCCTGCATGGCAGGTGTATTCTTTACCAACTAAGCTATCAGGGAAGCCAACAGGTTGAATTGATTGTGGTCAAACTGATTCAATTCAGGTTGCATTGATTGTGATTTTAAGATTAATAATTTCTCCCACCTCAAGGAGTTCAACTGGACATAACTTTGAAATTATGAATGCTTTAATCTAATCCAGATACTGGCTCTATTAGAGCCAGAAGTCTTCACTCCAAGCTGTTTGTATAAAAATGCAGCTTGTCATGGGCAGCAGGTGACACACTGCTGTAAAGGAAGATTTAGCCCTAAAAATGTTTACATTTTCAGTTGAGAGCAATTGACTTTTGCAAAATGACCCAAATCTACATGGTGTCTCTCAGTTTCTGAACTTTAAAAATGGAAAGAAATCAGTTCGACATGCAAACAGGCATAATAGCTTTCTCCTTCACTGCATTTTTCTAAATAAAAATATTAGCTCATTATTAATAAGAATGAAAATAATGTAAATTATATTTGTGCACACTTTATAGTTTCTAATAAGCCTAGAAAAGCCAGAATAAAAATTAAACAGAAACTTAAATTTTGAAGAGAAACTGGTAATCAACAACAGTAGATATAGCCAAAGTAAACTGATAATAATTTTGGAAAATGTTCACTTCATAATTTATATCAGCATATGCTACAGGCAAAAGATCTTGTTTCTCAGTTGCTAAGCCATGTCCAACTCTTTTTGACCCCATGGATTGCAGCTTGCCAGGCTTCTCTGTCCCTCACCATCTGCAGGAGTTCACTCAAATCCATGTTTGTTGCATCTGTGATCCCATCCAATCATCTCATCTTCTGCCATCTTCTTCTCTTTTTGCCTTCAATGTTTCCCAGCATTAGAGTCTTTTCCAATCTTATTTAAGTTTAAATGCATCATTGTGTGCTGTGCTTAGTGTCTCAGTTTTGTCTTATTTTTGCAACCCCATGGACCTCTTTTACAGGCAAAAATACTGGAGTGGGTTGCCATTTCCTCCTTCAGGGGATCTTCCCAACCCAGGAATGATACAGCATCTCCAGTATCTTCTGCATTGGCAGAAAGACTCTTTACCACTGAGCCACCTTGGAAGCCCAAAATGCTTCATTGCCATTTCTAAAACACAAGTTGATATTAATATCAAAAATTTACTGAGATGTACAAAGTATGCCAAATTTTCATTAATTTGCAGATAAAACATAATTCAGATACTTTTTTGACTATACTTTGAAACCATCTCTCAAAGACATTTCTCAAGCACTTTGTGTACAGCATGGATTTTGCATTCCATTGCTTTAGATATAAATTTTTTTGGTCATTGATCTACTCATATAATGAGTCTGCATATGTTACTTAGGACTGTCTATTAGCTAAGATTACATGGGAATCCCATTACATGGGAATCATCTGTAAGTTGCTCACACAGTATATGTTCAACATTACAAAGAATTTGAGACTAGGGAGATAATCTTACCTTAAAATATCCCTAAATGTAAGTTTGATTTTGTTACCTGGGGCCAGGGATGGTTTGGAAACTGAAAGATGGCCTATTTCATAAAGATGGAGGAGGTGAAAAGAGACCTAGATCAATTGAATTTCACTGTCTAAACACATTATTGTATAGCAACTGTAGCTAATGAGAAAATATAAAATCAAAATACTGCAGCTTTCTTAAGACTATGGATTTTCTTTCAACTTTGATCATCACTCTCCCGTTCCAGACTCTTCGGTCTTTAGAAAAAGACATGCTATAAAGAACATAGAGCCAAGATACAGAAGCCAAATCCATCTGCAGGCCACTTCTGGAGTGGAAATGAGTTTCCTGCATGCTGAAGTGTAGTCTGGAGGGAAATGTCACAGGCAGGCCCTAGAGGCTTCCTATCAGGTGTGTAAATGCTTACATTTTCCTCTTTTTAAAATAATGAATAACTCCTCCCTACAATCTAATTTTATAAAGTGTATTATAACTTAGCCTTGTTTGATATTCAATATGAAGTATTACAAGTCTGACCAATACTAATGAGAATATGAACCAGCTCATTTTTGATGGGTCAGAAGTCAATTGATTAGTGCCAGAATGATAACCTGGCTGGCGAATGCACTGAATTTTTCCAGCAGGTGCAAGTCAAAAGGAGTAAGAAAGACTGAGGAGCTAAGTTGGGAAATAGAAAAAACAAAAAGAGCAGAGGAGATTGAAATAAATAGGAAAGCCCAAAAAAACTGGGCAGAGGCTCCCTTTTCCTTAGTTATTGTGCCTTTCTCCAGCCTTATAATTTCACCAATAAGGAACCTTGGCTAGAAGAAAAATTAAATGAGGACTGACTGTAGGTGATATTAGGAGAAAGAAAAACTAAGTTACAAGTATGTTTAACGTATGTATCACCTGTTGTCAAGGAGTTAACCATCCAAAGATAGCCAAGCAAATATGCAACTCAAAGGAAAGTAAAACTTAATAATACTGTGAGGAGAGTGTTGAATAGTCTTCCAAGTGAGAATCTCTTAGACTTTGGAGAAACAAAAAATGTTGGGTACATAAACATTGCAAGAAACTAAAGGAAAGTTAGTCCAGACATAGAACTTGAAAATAGAGATAATATGATGCTCACTTGGATCTTAGCCAGATTCTGAATTTACTCTTTCATTTAATCTTCACTTAAGTGTATGTGAGGTAAAGATTAATATTACCATTTGTCAGGGAGGAAGCTGAGGCCTTTAGATACTTACTAATGCACCCAGTATCACCATGACAGGAACAGAATTGAAAACCTCATCTTTAGTCTTTCAGTTCTGTCTTGGGACTCCTCATTCATTTTTTCATAATGAGAATTTCATAGACAGAGAAGCCTGGCAGGCTGCAGTCCATGGGCTTGCTGAATCAGACATGACTGAGTGACTTTCATTCACATATTCTAAAAAGCAAATGAAGATTGAACATTTTCTGAAGTTCTCTGCTTTATGCTATGAAATTATAGGGGTATATTTCTGCAGGAGGAGAAGGAGATGGCAATCCACTCTAGTATTCTTGCCTGGAGAATCCTGTGGACAGAGGAGCCTGGTGGGCTGCTGTTCATAGGGTTACACAGAGTTGGGCATGACTGAAGTGCAGCAACATCCCTGTAGGAACCATGCCTAGAACATGGAGAAGAAAGCAACATCACTGTGTTTGTAGAATCTCTTTCCTCATTAGGACATAAGACTTTCTTGTGTGTCTGGAACTGATTTTTGTAGCTAAGAGGGACTCCCACTTTTGCAACCAAAGGAAATATTGTTTTGAGCTCTTCAATACTCTTGTTATTCTGTTACAGACAGTTTATTTTTCATACCACCTTTCCATTCAGTTCAGTTCAGTTCAGTCACTCAGTCGTGTCTGACTCTTTGCGACCCCATGAATCACAGCATGCCANCATGCGGGATCTTTAGTTATGGCATGTGAACTCTAGGTCCCCAACCAGAGATCAAGCCTGGGTCCCTGCATTGGAAGCCCTGAGTCTTTAGCCATTCAGTTCAGTTCAGTCGCTCAGTCATGTCTGACTCTTTGCCTCCCCATGAATCACAGCACGCCAGGCCTCCCTGTCCATCACCAACTCCCAGAGTTCACTCAGACTCACGCCCATCGAGTCAGTGATGCCATCCAGCCATCTCATCCTCTGTCGTCCCCTTCTCCTCCTGCCCCCAATTCCTCCCAGCATCAGAGTCTTTTCCAATGAGTCAACTCTTCCCATGAGGTGGCCAAAGTACTGGAGCTTCAGCCTCAGCATCATTCCTTCCAAAGAAATCCCAGGGCTGATCTCCTTCAGAATGGACTGGTTGGATCTCCTTGCAGTCCAAGGGACTCTCAAGAGTCTTCTCCAACACCACAGTTCAAAAGCATCAATTCTTTGGCGCTCAGCCTTCTTCACAGTCCAACTCTCACATCCATACATGACTACTGGAAAAACCATAGCCTTGACTAGACGGACCTTAGTCAGCAAAGTATTAGACCACCAGAAAAGTCCTCAAAGTAAGGTTTAAATCACCTCTCTGTCTTACCAGCTGCTATTTTTGAGTAACTTAATCATTCTGAGCCTTAGCTTCTCTATTTGTCAAATGAAGGCAACCGATCTCACAGGAATTTTGTAGGGATTTCATGAGATAAGGTCCATAAAGCATGCAGTATGCTGTCTGAACCACGTAAGCAGTTGATAAAAAATAGCTGCTATTATCACTGTTAATATTATCATGCCAAATAATAGTAATTATTATACTGAATAATCAGTTTTCCCCCACTCTGTATTCAGAAAGTGACTACTTTTAGGGTTTGTTATGATCCACATAGTCAAAGGCTTTAATGCAGTCAGTGGAACAGAGGTAGATATTTTTCTGGAATTCCCTTGCTTTCTCTATGATCTAGCGAATGTTGGCAATATGATATCTGGTTCCTCTGCCTTTTCTAAACCCAGCTTAAACTTTTGGAAGTTCTCTGTTCATGTGATGCTGAAGCCTAGATTGGAGGATTTTGAGTATAACCTTACTAGCATGAGAGACAAGTGCAATTGTCCACTGATTTGAGCATTCTTTAGTAATGCCCTTCTTGGGAACTGGATGAGGATTGACCTTTTCCAGTCCTGTGGCCACGGCTGGGTTTTTCCAAATTTGCTGACATATTAAGTGCAGCACTTTAACAGCATCATTTTCTAGGATTTTAAGTAGCTCAGCTAGAATTCCATCACCTTCACTAGCTTTATTAGCAGCAGTGCTTTAGGGAAGCCTGGTGTGCTGCAGTCCATGGGGTCATGGAGAGTAAGACACTACTTGGCAATTGAAGAGCAACAACAGCACTTTAAGGGTGTATGAGGATGAGAGTCCCTTGGACTGCAAGGAGATCCAACCAGTCCATCCTAAAGGAGATCAGTCCTGAGTGTTCACTGGAAGGACTGATGCTGAAGCTGAAACTCCAATACTTTGGCCACCTCATGCGAAGAGTTGACTCATTGGAAAAGACTCTGATGCTGGGAGGAATTGGGGGCAGGAGGAGAAGGGGACGACAGAGGATGAAATGGCTGGATGGCATCACTGACTCGATGCACATGAGTTTGAGTGGATCTTTGTGTATAGTGTTAGGAAGTGTTTAACTTCATTCTTTTACATGTGGCTGTCCAGTTTTCCAAGCACCATTTATTGAGGAGACTGTCTTTGCCCCATTGTATATTCTTGCCTCCTTTGTCAAAAATAAGATACGCATAGGAGCATAGGTTCATTTCTGGGTTTTCTATCTGGTTCCATTGGTATATATTTCTGTTTTTGTGCCAGTACCATACTGTCTTGATGACTGTAAGAGCTCTGTGATTTTAGATGAAGTCAGATTTTACATTTGTGCATTTTGGCTGGCAAGATTGGTAATAAATGTGGCAAGATTGGCAACAGTCTTGTGAGTTGAAGCAATACCATACTTCTGTGTTTGGTAAGGAACGCATTCACCAAAATATCAGAAAGCTGGAGTCAGCTAAGAGAGAATGGGAAGCAATACAAAATGTTTGCAAATACCTTTATTTGGGCCATTCTTCAAAAACAGATCCATCCTATGGATTGCATATTTTCAAAATACATTTCAATTTACTTCTGGTTGTGTTTTTAAGAGTAAAATGGAGTTGATTCTGAATGAAAGAGTGTATGATCCTAGTTTAGAGAATAATTTCCGTTAAAATGACTTGAAATTCATTTTGTAAATCATGCTTATTTTGATATTAGACCTCGCCTACAGACATAGTGGAAGAGTATTCCCTCCTAATCTAATGGAACCAATTTTCATAACAGCATCTCTCATAATTTTCCATAATTATTATTCAAAACGTACAAATGTCCACACATTGCTGGCAATAAGTCTCAAATAGAATGGAAATGAGCTTACACTTCTTCCATGTGGGTGATCACACATTTTTTGAATGTCTTAATGGAACTGACACAGAAAACTTTGTGGGCCTGTTTTCCCAGAGATAAGGAGGAAAGCTAATTAAGACCTTAGTCACTTCTATGGGGGGTGTTATAAGGTACAAGAAGCTTTTAATTGAGTTTTGCTTCCCTTTTAAAAAATGATCATTTCTACCTCCATGTTCAGGCGATGTTTCTTCTGTTTCTTTCAAAATAATGCTTGTTTGATCTTAGTTATAAATGACACGTGGCAAATAGGCTTTATGTGCCAAATAAAATAATGAAGTTGGGAGAAATTCACACATTTTTTTTTTTTAGTAAACTCTTTTAATTTTGCGTTCTTGGTTTATATTAAACACAGATACCAATGGCTGTATTGTCATTTGTTACCAACATCCTGTGAGACCTTGAGCCTGTGTGTGGATTTGAACGTTTTCAGTTGTAAATTGCTTAATGCCCCCAGCCCTCTTCTTTCCCCTGCCCCGACTTCAGCTGCAGGATAAATGAGTTCAGCTCAGTTGTGTCTGCTTCTTTGCGACCCCATGGACTGCAGCATGCCAGGTTTCCCTGTTCGTAACCATCTCCCGGAGCTTGCTCAAACTTGTGTCCATTGAGTTGGTGATGCCATCCAACTATGTCATCCTTTGTTGTCCCATTCTCCTCCTGTCTTCAGGATAAATATCTTCCCTTTTATGGTGCTGTTAGATCTTGGCAAGTTTGAGTTAATTTCAGAACATTCAATACTGTAGCTCACTCCTGTCAGTTTCCAACACCCAGAAGTGTACCTTGTGTAGGCACCATCTCTCTGCAGCCCACTCAGTAACATGAGTAATGATCTTTAAGTGAACCATATCAAGAGTGGAAGGGCTTTGGATAATTTAGGTAAGAAAATTTCAACAAGTGTATGTTTCTCTAAAAGTTGTCACTCGGATTTTCTGCTTAGCGGGACTACCCGATCCATTGATGCAAAACACCTCTCAGAGGTCTAGAAACAATTTTTTCACCCAGCCAGGGAGGGCGCCTGCCTGTGTGCTTATGGGGTGTGTGTTTACCTGTGTGTGCACCTTCGCATGTCTCCAGAAATTAGAATGGTAGATCCATAGTTCCTTTCAGACTCACAAAGAATAAATACTGGACAGAGGAGCATAGATGACATTTTTCTCCTGTTAGCACTCCAGCAGATTCCTGGATGACTGTTCTGAGCCATGCCAGCCTCTGACGCTCTGCCAACCTGTAATTAAAACTCTTTAGAGTGAAGGCTATGTGTCCTCTGACATTGACTGACACCCTTCTCAGTGACACTGTGACAAAGGGCAGGAAGCCTGGTTTGAGCTTTTCTTCGCTTTTACAGTGAGTCATTCTAGAAGGGGGAATCTCAATCCCCAAAGAGAAAACCTAGTAACAGATAGAAGACCTGGATTCGAGGGTGAGAGAACCTTAGTTAGATTTTTTTTTTCTTTTGATGTGGATCATTTTTAAAGTCTGTATTGAATTTGTTACAATAGTGCTTCTGTTTCCGTTTTGGTTTTTTGGCCCCGTGGCATGTGGAATCTTAGCTGCCCAACCAGGCATTGAACCCATAGCCTCTGCGTTGGAAGGCGAAGTCTTAACCACTGGACTGCCAGGGAGGCCCCAGATACTTTCTAATTGCGTTTACTCTTAACACATTTAAATTTTTCTAGCCAGAGCCTAGGAAGAATAAACCACAGTATTGGGTGGCATTCTAGGGAAGGAAGCCGAAGTAGGTTTTGGGAGGCTGTTCCAGGAACCCTATTATATAAATGAGCAGGAGAAATTGCTAGAAACCAGCCCTGTTTGGTGCTGAGAACTCTCATCATTTCCTACATTTACTCACCTGTTTGTCCTTCCTAACAACTTTAGGAAATGAGCTGGGTAATGGCAGTTATACCCATTTTCTAGATGACAAAACTGAGGCCCAGGGAATTTATTCAAGGTCACACAGTCGGCAGCCATATCAGAGCTGCTTTTCTTTTCAGCTCCTTTGCAGCTTACATCTGTAATGCACAATAATTGTGTATGCCTCTGGGTTTTGTTGTTGCTGTTGTTAGTTTTTGACTGAAAAGGATGAAGAATTTATTTCACCTCCATCACCTCGTCCTTCCCACCCTGACTTCTTTATCAATGTGTAGTAAGCAATGACCAGGACCATGAGGAAGTCACTTCCCTGTACTGAGCTCCAGTTTTCTTCTGTAAAGTGAGAGTTGGATCAGATTCTCTTGAAGCTTCCTTTCAGTCTTGACCTTTTGTGATGCATTGAGAGTCAGTGAGCAGTCTCTGAATCATTTATGCACTTTCTGGTTCCGCTTGCTACACAGTTACTGTAGAAGAAATGTTACCCCAGTCTGCGTATGAATCAGTGAGGAGTGAAGAGTTAATGCTTAAATTTGGACCTTACGATTGCAACCATGACTTATGTTGAGCAAGAATGTTAAGGTTTCTTTGTCCACTGACCTGTATCAACACAAGTGAACCAGAAAACTGCTGCTCATGCTACGTCCTCACCAGACTGCCCCATCACCAGTGATGCTAAATGATCGTGATAATCCCTGAAGGAAAAGTGGAAGTCCAATTGTCCTTCCAATTCCATAAATGGTCTGACACTGAGTCTCAGAGACCATGCCCATCAAGCCTCTCTCCCCACTGGTAAGAAATGCTGTAGGTCATCTTATCAGGCCATGATTAGGTTTATGTGTCTTTTTTTTTTTTTTTTTTTGCTCTGGACTATTTTAGTTATCTTCATTTTCAGCCGTCAGTTTTAAGGGATGATTCAGACAGCTTGCATTGTGCCAGGACTGAGTTCATAAAGATTTGTTGTCCTTTTCAGAAGCTGGGTAGGGTAAAAAACACTTGTATGCTTGATGGAAAACAAGCAGCCATCTGGCTAATAGCCACATCACAGATGGGCAGTGTGATAGGGTGAGAAAAGCATGGGTTTGGAGTCAGTCTCTCCTGAATTGAAATCTCAGCTCAGCCACTTACAGGGTGTGTGACCTTGGGCAAGCTTCTCAACCTCGCAGAGCTAGAGTTATTTCATATGGATAATGAATATGACAATGCCAATTTTTAAGGAATGTTATAATTTATGAAGAGTTCCTAGCACTTTTCATGTGCTCAATAAAGGGGGGGGGGTGCTGTTTTATTAAAGAAGAGCAAATGTCATCATGATACTGTTTCTATTTATACATGTGTTTCAAAGGCTGTATTTGGAAAGAAGCCCAGGGCTCGTTTTACTCCTCTGTTTCTGCCTTATTGCCTGGTACAGTATCTGGGATATAGTCAGCATCCAAGAATTACTAGTGAAATGAATGACGGACCAAATGAAATGAGCCACAGTAATATGAACGAGATGGCAGCAAAGTCAGCTCCAAGGGCTTATGACGGACTCAACTAGTAAGTAAGTGGGCAAAGCCAAGACTCACACCTGCATCTTCTGATTCCAAGGCAACTGCTTGTGTGCAGTACTTACCTTATTAATCTTTGTTTTGTCCACTCCCACTCCCTGGTTTAGGTGCTTTTGTGAGTTTCTAAATATTTGGCAATCAATTCTTTGCTCTCTAAGTTTCTTTTCCTAAGTTGGATAGATAGGACAATCTCATTTGTTCATTCATTCATTCAATAGTTTTGAGTATGAAAGCAGAGAGTTTGAAGAAAAACCTAAATTGGAGACCTCTGTGGGGCCATAGCCTTTGCGCACAGCATTTACTCCCTATCTGTTATAGGAGTCTATAGATAAGGCCACAGTAGTCTGCTGTGCAAGCTTGGGGCAGGTTTATTAGGTCAGAATTTATGAGACTGTAAAAGGACAAATGATACTTCTTGATTGGAGGCTAAGAAAGGACCTTGATTCCTAGATCTGGAGAGAACATTTCAAGATATCTTGGGAATAGAAATCAGTGTGTTCTGGTGTCCCCAGTTAAAGCAAAGGAATGAAAAAAGTACTTTTCAGATGAACCAAGATACCACTATATTTTTGTGTGTAGTGGTGAGAAATTTCTAATGCAGGAGCTACATTAAGACAAGGATAAAAAAAGTATCATCGTATCTTCTAGTGAATGATCATTTACTCTGGGGGTGGATGTTGGGATGAGCAGTCATAGGGGTCAACATGAGAATTGTAAAGAATGTGTATCTTGGAGTCAGAGAAATTTGGGTTTGCAGAGCACAGGAATCATAGCTGTGCAATTTGGGGCAGCCCCAGTATTATAATCTATTAACAATAGCAATCACTGTATATTATTGATATGAGATGTCAACATATATGTATAAAACACCCCAGCATGGCATCTGTCACACAATAATAGCTCTATAAATGGTATCTGCTATTAAAATCTGGACTCCAGACACCATGTTCATTATATTAGCTTGGCCAAAAGTTCATTCAGGTTTTTCCATTACCTCTTACAGAAAAATGTCAATGAATTTTTGGCCAACCCAATACTACACTGAGCTTCCCTGAGGGCTCAGATGGTAATGAGTCTACCTGCAATGCAGGAGACCTGGGTTCGATCCCTGGGTCAGGAAGATCCCCTGGAGAAGGAAATTGCATCCCACTTTAGAGTCTTGCCTGGAGAATCCCATGGACAGAGGAGCCTGGCAGGCTACATACAGTCCATGGGGTCACAAAGAGTAGGACATGACTGAGTGAACTAACAACATACTACACTGCTTAGTAAATGTTCATTAAATGGGGGTAATGTATAGGATTAGCAAAGCTTGGATCTAGCTTTGAAATGAAGTGAAATTATTATCTGAATGTTCAAGGATGGTCTTCTATATTCTACCAGTTGGTAGTAGCCAAGGAAGCCAAAACCTTGTGGAATCTCCAGATTGAGTCTGACATGGTGGTACAACACTTCTTACCAAGGTTCCTAGATATAGGCCCAGGTGAATAATAGGTTTAAAAGGCTTTTGCAATTATTGCCAGTTTGGCTTCTCCATGTTTTATTCAGAGAACTGAAGAGAACTACTAATTAGAAAAATAGCTTGAATTTATGGACCTGAGCCTATATGTTGCCCTTGTGATTGTGAGACCTCTACTTTCCTACTTTATTGTAACGAGACTGGTTTATTCTGAAATGTGCCTTTCTGGGTTGACTCCAGCTGGATAAAAGCAAGAAAACCTTTCTGGATTTTGTATTCAAAGAAGGTGGAACTGTCAGGATTAAAGTACATTGCACTGGTGTTAGTTCCTAAAGGGACCCTGGCTTTGGAAGTTGTTGAATTTCTGACCTTCGCGATGGTGTGGGTGTTGAAGAGAATTGCTTTTATAAGTGTGTGAGTGGCAGGGTCAAGGAGTTGCCTTGGTTGTTGGGGTTTTTAGTCTCTGTGCTACCACAAGCTACGTTAAATGAAAATCCAATCAATGCAAACCCAGCATGTGATCTCAGCTTCAAATCAATATCCCTCTCCTACCCCCATCCAACTAGAATGTTACCCTGAACCTCTCCTTTGGAGAATTTCTGGAGTGGCCGCTGGTTGTGACTCTGGACCAGGCATAGTGTGGCATGTGCTTTATGTACACATGATATCTATGTTTCTCCTAAAACCCTATACTATAGCTTTATTATCTTAATTTTATAGATGAGAAACATGGAGTCTCAAAGAGGTTGAATGACTGGATTAGATCACATGGGTAAAAAGGGACAGAATTGAAATTTGGAGCTGGATTCATCTGATTTTTGAGTTCATGCTTTTTCCACTGTTACTACTCTGGTGAGGGCTGTCAAAGATGCTGAGAAGGGCCAGTTGGGGATTGGTGTGGCAGAGCTCCTTAGAAGGCTTTAGAAAGATCATTCACTTTTTTCTGTCCTTGAAATGGTCATTCTCAATTAGGGAGCACTATTTAGAAATCATCACCACTTGGGGTTTTTTTTTTTTTTTTTTTTTTGGCCATGTCACTTTTGGGATCTTAGTCCTTAGACCAGGGATCGAATCCCTGCACCTTCAGTGGAAGCATGGTGTCCTAGCTACTGGATTGCCAGGGAATTCCCCATGTTTTAATTGATTGAATTCCCCACTTTTAATTGATTTATGTAACTGAAAAATAAAGTAGTTTGTGTAATGGGCCCATCTTAACATTCCTGGACCACGAATTGACAGATGAGCAAACCTTCCTGAATGTATTATTAGTCTATGGATGAGAATTAGCTATAATGATGTCATGCTTCCCTTGTAGCTCAGTTAGTAAAGAATCTACCTGCAATGCAGGAGACCTGGGTTCACTCCCTTGGTTGGCAGATCCCCTGGAGAAGGAAATGGCAACCCACTCCAGTATTATTGCCTGGAGAATCCCATGGACAGAGAAGCCTGGTAGGCTATAGTCCATGGGGTCGCAAGAGTTGGACACGATTTAGCGACTAAACCCCCACCATAATGATGTCAGAGATAGAACATTCTAGAACCTCAAGGTTGCCATGACCACTCTTTAGTTTGCAAGATGAAGTGTCCATTATAACTTAGGAATCAAAAGCCTTGTAGATCCCCAGTTTTCAGTGAGTTAAACTTTCTGTCACCAAGTTAGATCATTTAATTAAAGTGTGAGATGTGTATATACAGTATTTTGGTTGTTTTGGACTTGAGTAATTTGTTCAAAATGACCATCATTGGGAGTAAATTCAATAGTCAGAAATCCAGAGACCGGTGTGGAGACTTCACAGTTGGTAAACAAGTTCAACTGGTTCAAAGTGTGGCAGAAATTATTGTCATCTCTCTCAGTTGTCTCATGGATCCCACCAGAAAAACCTAAGGTGTGTCTTGAATATCACCTATTGAGGACACAGCATCATCCACTTTATGGGGCACAGTGCCAGGAACAAGAATCTGGGCTAGATCTTGTGGGTAGGTTGGTGATTATTTTCCTTGGTGAACTAAGAAATGAAATGAAGAGCTATATGAAGGTACATAGGTGGTCATGAAAACCATTGCCTTGTTTACTTACTTTTATTAAAAGCCCCATTGAGTTTTTTTTTCTTTTCATCTGTACTTTATCACTCAGATTTCAAAGGTAGAATACAGTTTTTGACTGTGATTCAGCAATCCTCTGAAATTTTAATTTCCGTTTATTATTTAAGTTTACAGAATTTCCTTTTTGCCTAGGACTTAGTTGTTTTTTTTTTCCTTGCCTCTTCTGGCTTCTATTGTATTTTCCCCTTCTTTTTCTCTCTCACCTCTGTTATTATTGATAAAACTTGTGTGGGTTTGGGTTTGCTTTCAGTTCATGGCCATCTTGCTATACATGTCACATTTTGCCAGTTGTTTTAGGTCTGTGACAAATTTACTGGCACAAAGTAGTTTTTCACCTTTTGATGGAAAAGCAGACTGGTTTGTTCTATCGATGCTTCATATGAAGAAATGGTTAAGCTCTGCTATATAGCAACATGGTGTGTTTCCAAATGATTTGTCTTTCCTTTTGAATACTGAGGCATCCCCTTCTTGATGAACCTTGTGCCAGGGCCATGCTGAAGCAGAATTAGGGGCCTGACAAAGGAGAAATGCCTGAGGCCATAAAGCCTGAAGTAGACCACCTCACAAGCTTCTCTTCCTGCTGGGTAAGGTAGATGTCATTTTTTCTTGTTGTTGAATGTTGGTTTACACTGAGAAGCTTTATCTAGAGTCTTCACTTTGCTGAGTGTGGTTTGCCTATTTGCAGCCATGGGAGCAAACCTGTGTTCCTTCTGAATTGTATCCCCTCCTCAGTGGCAAGCTTGTGATATGTTTTTATTCTGTTCTCATCTTCTTTTTGAGCTTATGTAACAGCTGCTGAACACAGTTCAAACTCGCCGTCAGCATGGTGACCATATTTTCCAATTGCAAGTCAGTACACACGGTCTGACAAATTCCAGTGGACTTAAACGGAGACAATGGAATGGAATGTTTGAAGTCCAAACTGTTACAGAATGTATAGACAACCATTAGAAAAGTAAGCACGTTCACATTTTGTCAACGGAAGAACATTTGTTAGAGCTCCTATTTGTGACAGAGAATGCTGTGTGTTTCACAGAGCTATTAAGCTTTTTTTTTTGGTCCTTTTGAGATTCTGTAGTTGTCCTTTGCTGACCTCTCAGGTAGGGTTACCACCAGTTTTAACTCCAGGAGACTCCAGCTGAGTTCTGGATGCTCTTTGTTTCTGGTACTGAAGCCATTTTGCAGCAGGAACCACATGTTGTGGAAGTCATGTGTTCATGTGAAGATAATGCAAGGAAGGTGCCAGCGCCACCAGGGGAGCCCAGTGACTCTTCCTAGCACCATAAAGGTTTTTGATGTGTGGTTTGCCAGTAATCAGTATCAGTGTAATCAGTATCTTTACCTGGTGCTCGTTGTTCACACATGAAATTTGAGGAGGCATGTTACTTTTAACAGTTGTATAAACTCCTCCTAAGCTGAGAGGGAATAAAGTGGCCAAAATTCATGGGAGTGTTGAGAGAGCTTTCTTATCTGCCAATGCAGGGAAAAATGCTTTATTAGGGAGAAGCCATTAACATTATGGAAAAAGGACTCTTTCAGCCTCAGAACTGAGGTCACTTGGACCATTAGGAGAGCCCTAAGTGCATAAGAGGTTTAAAGGCACTGTTGGAGTGTCTATAAAAGCTGTGAATGTGTCCTTGGAAAACAGTGTGATTATATGAGAATTTAAATATACTCTGAACCCTGAAGGTAAGACGGTTTCTTTTTGCTCTTTGACAAAGTAAATTTTCTCTTCTCCTTTCAAAGAGCATTTGAATCTTTCCTGGAAATTGCAGGTCACTGGCTCCTTCAAGGTCAGTCTGGCAGGTAAGATGACATTAGGCCCCTGTTCCCCTTGCCCAACTCTGCGGATTAGAAATTGCTTTTGCCCTCCGCCCCCTAAGGTTGTGATTGTCACTGCACTGGTTCTGGATGAAAATTTTCTGTTTTCTTGCACAAAGTGAGAGAGGTGAAACAGCTTGGAAGTGTCTTCACATTCATGGTTCAGCTATGCCTCTTGTAAACTCTGACTTTACCTGTTAAAATTAATCCTTTGGGACCAAGAAGGTTCTCCTATTGTCCCCAAAGAGAAGTGCTAGTAGGATCCTGTGGCACCTCTGATGACCCTCCAGTGTGAGACTTCGCAAGCCAAGTAGATTTGGTGTTTTTATCAGGGAAACTTTGTTATTTTCCCCAATCCTTGTTTTTGGTTAAAATCCAGATTGTGAAGTACGTGAAATGAAATTCAGTGCCCTCTACTTTTCCTGTACTTTGTACTTTTCTCTAAGTCATTCTTTCCATCATTTGTTCAAGGCATATTTACTGAGCCTTTATTTTTTGTCAGGCATTGTACTAGGCACTGAGAACACAAGAGGTGAACAACGCAAGGTCACAATTTTCACGGAGCAACTGCATAGCATAGCAGTTCAGAGCACACCTTGCAGTCAGGCTGCCTGGGCAGGAACCCTGGCCCTGCTACTTTACAGCTGCTTTGATAGTAGACAAGTCACTTCAACTCACTGTGCCCTAGTTTCTACATCTGTAAAATGAGACTAATTATAGTATATCCCTTACAGGGTTGTTATGCACATCAGATGAGTTCCTGGTCCAGATTAAGTATTATATAAATTTTTATTAAATAATATGAAGCTTATATTCTAGTGGAGAAGATGGATACTCATAGATTATGATAAGTGAAGGGAACAAGTTGATGAGTCCAGTATCCTGATATTGTTCATATCTTATAATATTTTTACTGAGAAAGGATCTTATGAAGTCATTTGTAATATGAATTGAAAAATCTTAAAATATTTATATTTCTACAGAGGGTGAAGCTCACACTAGATATAAACCAACTGTTAAACTATTGCCCTGTGAAATTATCTTGGAGGCTCTACCACTAGAGTCCAAGCTGGCTGCTAGAGCTCTAGCGATCACATTTATTTTCCAGGCAGCAGAATGAAGGACAGAGGAAAGGGTGTGCCCTCTCTGTCTTAAGGAGACTTCCCAGAGGTTCCATGAAATGTTTTAGATGCATGGCTTCACCTAGCTGCAAGGGATGCTAGGCAGGTAGTATTTTCTGTGTTGACTGTGCTCAGCTGAAAGTTGAGGTTCTCTCTATTAAAGAAGGGGAGAAAGGCTATTGGGAAATAACAGTCTTTGCCACAGTTCTCTAACTTCATATCTGAATTTGTGGCTTTTCATTTTCTCACTTTGAGACTATCACTACGACTCCTCTTATTCTTATTAGGTGGAACTGGCTTGGATTTTTGGCTCAGATGAGATGAAAATCTAACATGTGGAACTGGCTTGGATTTTTGGCTCAGATGAGATGAAAATCTAATATTTATCGAACGCTTTTTCTGTGCCAAGCATTGTGTGATAATGCTATGGGGTAGATGCTATCATTGTCCCCATTTTCTGGATGAGGACATTGAGGAACAGAGGGGTTCAATAATGTGCTGTGTAGTAGCAGAGCCAGGATTCACTCACATGCAAGTTGTTTGATGTCAGAATCTGTTTATTATTAACCCAGTGCTGCTTGATTTCTCTAGGGTTGGGGAAAGGGAGTCAGAAAAAGCAAAAGGGAGAGACAGAGATACTGGAAAAGCAGCATTTCTTTTGTGTGAAATGTTTAAAAGTTCCATATTCATAACTTGTGGAACATGTGTATAGCCGAATATTTTGAACCTTGTATCTCATTTGATACAAGTACATTTTCGATTGAACCAATTTGTAGCCATTCAATGACCTTCACAATCTGGCCTGAACTTGTCACATCTATCTCAGCTCACCACGGAGTGTGACATAATGGAAAGAAGTTCTAGAAATCGGCAAGTTTGGGCTTGTTCCCCGCATCTATCACTCTTAGCTGCGAGGGTTTGGGCAACTTAAGATACCTCTTTGTATCTGAGATTTTTTTTTTTCCTTTGAAGCAAGACTGATATTACCTCCTTTTCAAAGGCAGTTTCAGAGAGTACATGAGACAATATAGGTGAGACTGCTAGTATTTAAATTAATGGTTTCTCCCATCTTCTTGTTTTTCTTTCTCCCAAGCCTTTCTATACCTCCACCTGCCTTCCCCCACTCTTCAGGGTGCTCTAGCTATGGCAGTGAAAGCGCCAAGTCCAAACCACTTGACCACCAGGGAATTCCTGCTCAGTTACTTTTCTTTAGGCATAGCCTACTCTTTTACAACCTCTGTGCCTTTGATTTCACTATTGCCTCTTCCTGAAATGCCCCATTCTCTTCTGCCTTTGTTGCAGACTGGCATCTATTGAAGTCTGCCGATGTCTGCCTGCCAGTATGTTTTGTTGGGTCTGCAAGGTATTTGTTACTTGTTTTTATTTTTTATTTTATTATGTTTTTACCAACTCTTTTTGAAGTGTGGTTGATTTACAATGTTGTATTAGTTTCAGGTATATGTACAGTTCTAATACATGCTGTGTGCTGTGCTCAGCTGCTTCAGTCGTGTCCAGCTCTTGGCGATGGTATGGACTGTAGCCCACCAGGCTCTGTCCATGGGATTATCCAGACAAGAATACAGGAGTGGCTTGCCATGCCCTCTTCCAGGGGATCTTCCTGATCCAGGGATCGAACCTGGGTCTCCTGCATTGCAGGCAGATTCTTTACCACTAAGCTACCAGGGAGGCACTCTATATACATATATAAGCATATGTGTGTATGTATATATATATGATGCCTTTTCAGATTCTTTTCCATTATAGGTTATTACAAGATACTGAGTGTAGTTCTCTGTGCTTTACAGTAGGTCTTTGTTATCTATTTTGTATATACTAGTGTGGTCATGTCAATTCCAAACTCCTAATTATCCCCTGCTTTCCTCTAGAAAAAAAATGATAAATTTGTTTCCTCTGTCTGTGAGTCTGTTTTGTGCATAAATTCATTTGTATCAGTTTTTTAGATTCCATAAGTGGTGAATTTGTTTTTAACTTACTTCACCGAGTATGATAATCTCCAGGTCCATCCATGTTGCTGCAAATGGCATTATCATTCTCTTTCATGACTGAGTAATATTCCATTGTATATATGTACCACATCTTCTTTATCTGTTACCTTCTTTTAAATGGGGGGATATCTGGTTCATTCAGCACGGATTCCATCACTTGCTATTTTCTTTTAACCCTAGCCCATTTATAGGCTTCTCAGGTTGCCCTTTACCATTCAAGCCACCAGGAATGGGGTTGCAGAGTTGGACATGACTGGGAGACTGAACAACAATAACAACAGGTTGTTCAGTGGTAAAGAATCCACCCACCAAAGCAGGAGATGCAGGAGATGTGGGTTCAGTCCCTGAGTGGGGAAGATCCCCTGGAGGAGGAAGTGGCAACCCACTCCAGTATTCTTGCCTGGAGAATCCCATAGACAGAGGAGCCCGATGGGTAACAGTCCATGGGGTTGCAAAGAACTGGACACGAGTAAACAACTGAGCACACACACAGCCCATTTCATTTATACTCAGATATGAGTATAAATGGGGGTCCCGAAGGCATTTCAGTTTCAGGCATCCCCTACCCTAGTTTAAATCCTGCTCATTGTTGGAGGACCATCTCAAATGCCTTCTCTTATGAAAGTCTTCCTTGATTTGATTGTAACCTGAAGTTTTTTGCTCCTCTCTCTTTATTTCTCCTAAATTGCACAAAATGTACTTCTTCCTAAGTTTTGCATTAATGATGTGTACAAGTCTTATGCACATACTGAAATATACTGAAATCTATGCCCCCTGAGGACAGGGATCCTGTTTGATTCATCGTTGAGAACCTCCTCCATACCCAGCAGCCATCTTTCTCACATTAGACACTTAGATGCTCATTGACCAGTCAGTGAGACCATGCTTACCCCAAAGCTGAACTGCAAAAAGTTCATCAAACCAAAAGTGTTTTGTAGCAATGTATTTTAGAAATGGATAATAACACATTTTGGTAAGAATTCAAGAAATGTCCAACCAGATCATTCTCTGGGAAAGACAGAAAGTTGATTTTTCTCAGTCCTCCATGCTGGCACAGGAGCTGTGTTTCTTTAGTTTCACTTCCAAATTGGTATTGACGTCAGTCACTGAGAAATCTTGGCCCGTGCTGAATTTCATATTCAACAGGATGGATTTTGAAAAGGAAATGGAGTGAAAAGCCATCAACTGGGAAGCTCTAAAGTGAATGTGCCTGGTTAGTGTAATCAGTGACTAATTAAAGTGAGGTTTACGGCTGTTTTAGTTTTTCACCCTGAAGAAATTTCCAGACCAGTTACATACTACTTCCTACTGACGAGTGGGAGGCCAGAGGGTCAGAAAGTCAACGTCATTGAAAGGTCTAGTTGTGTCGTAGGTGGGTTGACAGATGGACTTCAGGCCTGAGGAATAGTTATTCTCAGCAGGCCATTTGGTTTCCTCTTGTGTTCCAGAGAGGCTGGGATGGGATTCTTTTTCTCAGCCCAACATCCTTCTTGGTTGTAAACAAGTACCCCTGCATTCTTATACAGAGGCAGGAGTTCTTGAATTTTGTCCTGGCTGCTGTGATGGCTTAGACTGTCCTCAGGGGGTGCCATAGAAATGGGATGACAAATAGAAACATTTGAGTGTCATGGGAGAACCATGTCTGGATTTCTAAGCAGTATGCAGAAAAAAAACAAAACTGGCTAAGGCTTCCCTGTTCTTTGTGGCTTTGGTGTTAATGGTTATAATTTTAACTCCCACCCTCAATTAAGAGATAGGTTGAAAAGGTCTGTATTTCAGCAGTGTCTGCAAGAGCGAAAAAATGTAGAAACACTAAAGATCCATCAATAAGGGATTATAACATTTACTTAAGTTGCAACCAGAAGCTTAGCAGCTCTTTAAAGACAGATCTCTCTATGTATGTTCATAGACTTGGGTGGTATGTCATTTGATGATGAAAGCAAATTGTAGAATACAGTTTTGTGGGGAAAAAATGATGTGTATATACACACTCATGTATATGTATATACTAGCAGAAGTCTGGAAAGATGCTGGGCAAAAGCCATAAGTTATTTGCTGGGTGGCAGGTATGGGTGGAATTTGTAGGGGAAATTTTCTATTTTCTTTGTTTATGTTTTTATAGCAAGCATGCATTACCTTTGGGAATCAATGAAAACAGGAAGTAGATATTCTTCAAAAGCAAACAGAAGGAGTCCTTTTTTGATGTCCTGTATTCACACTGAGATGTCAATTACTGACTGAAGTTCTGAATCTCACCCTTTGGAGAGAGGTGTGGGGAAGGATTTCTCTAGGTATCAAAGTCTTAACCTGATGAGATCTGGCTTTATTACTGGGATTTCAACTGGTTTTTGGTAAATTGAGAGTTGAGATTCTGTTTCCTGACTCTTACCTCGGGGGTTCTGTCTGCTGGGTCAAGTGGTATTCACACCCTGGGGCTGTGAGGGACTGTGGAGACACAGAAGCTGTGCTCCCAGGCCCTCCATGGCTGCTTCCACCAGAGCAGCCGCACTTTAAAAAAAAATTTAAATTTATTTATTATAATTGGAGGCTAATTACTTTACAATATTGTATTGGTTTTGCCATACATCAACATGAATCTGCCACAGGTATACACGTGTTCCCCATCCTGAACCCCCCTCCCACCTCCCTCCCCGTACCGTCCCTCTGGGTCGTCCCAGTGCACCAGCCCCAAGCATCCTGTATCCTGCATCGAACCTGGACTGGCAATTCATTTCACATATGATAATATACATGTTTCAATGCCATTCTCCCAAATCATCCCACCCTCGCCCTCTCCCACAGAGTCCAAAAGACTGTTCTATATATCTGTGTCTCTTTTGCTGTCTCGCATACAGGGTTATCGTTACCATCTTTCTAAATTCCATATATATGTGTTAGTATACTGTATTGGTGTTTTTCTTTCTGGCTTACTTCACTCTGTATAATAGGCTCCAGTTTCATCCACCTCATTAGAACTGATTCAAATGTATTCTTTTTAATGGCTGAGTAATACTCCATTGTGTATATGTACCACAGCTTTCTTATCCATTCATCTGCTGATGGACATCTGGATCAAGGTTTCAACTAGTATCTTGTTTGGGGGGAAAAAAGATTCTACTGCTCAATGAAAGTTTGTAAACTGTTCTACATGACAGTTAACTAGAAAACAGGTAGAAAAAAATCTCTCTTTTATGGATGAGGCACTGAGGGTCAGAGAGTTAAGAGAGTTGCTTTAGGATAGATATGGAGTCCTACTTACAGTACAGTCTTTACAATCTTTTTACCCTATCATATTGCTTCCCACAAAAGGAGCTCTTTCTAGTGAGCTCAGGAAGTACAACTGAATTAAGAATCATAGTGAAATGCCTGAGTGGTTTTGAAACACACAGTCTTGTTACCTCACAGCCTAGATTTAGCACTTCTTCAGGATTCTGGTCTGGAGGTAGGCAGGGCCCAGGAACCCAGCCTAGAACATTTGTATTGGATGTGTGTCTGTATTGGAATTACTAAGGAAAGCTAACAATGTTCTCATTGTGGGTTGGTAGCCAGGTTGTTGTTGTTCAGTCGCTAGGTCGTGTCTGACTCTTTGCAACCCCATGGACTGCAGCACGCCAGGCTTTCCTGTCCTTCACCATCTCCCAGAGCTTGCTCAAACTCATCCCTATTGAATCGGTGATGCCATCCAACCATCTCATCCTCTGTCCCCCCCTTCTCATCCTGCCTTCAATGTTTCCCAGCATCAGGGTCTTTTCCAATGAGTCTGCTCTTTCCATCAGGTGGCCAAAGTGTTGGAGCTTCAACTTCAGCATTAATCCTTCCAATGAATATTCAGGATTGATTTCCTTTAGGATTGACTGCTTTATCTCCTTGCTGTCTGAGGGACTCTCAAGAGTCTTCTCCAGCACCACAGTTTAAAAGCATCAGTTCTTCGGCCCTCAGCCTTCTTTGTGGTCCAACTATCACATCCGTACATGACTACTGGTAAAAACCATAGCTTTGGTAGCCAAGACTGGGATGCGATTCTCTGCCTCCTCCTCCATAGCACTGGGCTACTCATGCATTGGGTGCACGAAACACAGCATGCCCCATGGCTGCACTTTATAGAAACAGTCCTTATTTCTGAGTGGTTGATGTTTTTAGTCCCAAATCTTTCAAGCAGCACCAAATATTCTATAAATCTCTCTCTTGGAACATTGCTGAGGCATAAAGATAGAGGCAGGAATAGTGTTTGGTTCTAAGGAAGAGTTATAAATGGCACAGATCTGAGTGACTCCTTTAAGACATCAGGAGGCTGAAAGTTTACTACTCACAAGTGAAAAAAGTACTGAATTAGTGGCCTGATCCATCATCCATTTGCTGTGGATGGAACCATGCAGTTTCTAATCTTGGATCCCTTCCCACAGTGTGGCCTTTGGAATGTCCTTGAAGGTCTCTTGCTACATTGCTGAGAGTGCTTTTACTTGCTCTGTTCTTCACTGTGCTCCTAGTCCAGGGGCCATTCTGTCTTCTGTTTGGAGCTGATCTGAGATCCCTCTGTCTCCATTGACGTCTGTTTTCAGGGCCGGGCCAGGTTTATTGATGACTCATCCTGTTGTTTTTCATTTGGAAGCAAATTTAATAGCCCCAGATGGAATTTTTTTTCCCCTTAGGTTTTCACTTTAGTTCTAGCAGAAATCCTCAGATCAATAGTTAAAAACAGAGGTACTGTTTATTCTGATATTAGTATGGGCTTTCCTTACCACATTGTCTGGGTGGATGTTAGGTTGTGGAAAGGCTGAGTGAGTGAATGATGGTTGTCTCTGGTGTATTTCATCTGGAGAGCAATAGGGCTCGGGAGAGATGAAAGTGCTATGGGGAATGGATTATCTCGCTTGGAGCTCTTTTTAAGATAAGGAAACAAACTCATGAAAGTCGGTTGGTCTGTCGTGAACAATTGATACTCAGCAAACGAGCAAATATTTTAAAAGGAAAAACAGAAAAAGATCATTTACCATAGCAGAGAAGAATTTCCTTTATGGCAGGAAGTTGCATAAAACCTGGAGTCGAAGTGTAGGCTTTTGAGTGGAAAGAAAAGGGGGACTCTCCAGGCACCTGCCCTGATCCTGTGACTGACTTTATTCAATATGACACCCTCTTCTCCTAAGTTGAAACACCTGGTTGCCTTTCCTTATCTAGAAAATGGGAAAGAACAAACCTGTCTTACCTACTCCATGGGGTTGTGTTACAAGGATCAAGGAAATCATAAATGCTCCAGCTCTTTGGAAATTTTTAAATGCTGGCCACACATACAGACACACATCATGTCGCCAAGTCCTCCTTCGAGAAGAATTATGAAAGTCTGCCCTGTTTCTATCTGTACTTTTTTTGCTGCCACAAGAGTTGATAACCTTTTTCCTGGGTTCCTTGCACATGCCTCCTAACCAATCTTTCTGTCTCTGGTCTTTCTCTTTTATGGTCTATTCTCCACTGGACCACCAGATTAACCTCTCTAAACCCACTTTTTCCTCCCTAAATCCACTTTTAATCATGTTTTCTCCATGCTCTGAAATCTTTATTTGCTCTCTTAAATGTCCTTGTGTTAGTCCCTCAGTTGTGTCCAACTCTTTGCAACCCTGTGGATTGTAGCCTGTGAGGCTCCTCTTTCCTTGGAATTCTCCAGGCAAGAATACTGGAGTGGGTAGACATTCCCTCCTCCAGGAAATGTTCCCAACTCAGTGATCAAACCCGGGTCTCCTGAATTAAAGGCAAATTTTTACCATTTAAGCCACCAGGGAATTCCCAGTTTTTCCCTCAGTTCAGTTCAGTTCAGTTGCCTAGTTGTGTCCGACTCTTTGCGACCCCATGAATCGCAGCACGCCAGGCCTCCCTGTCCATCACCAACTCCCGGAGTTCACTCAGACTCACGTCCATCGAGTCAGTGATGCCATCCAGCCATCTCATCCTCGGTCGTCCCCTTCGCCTCCTGCCCCCAATCCCTCCCAGCATCAGAGTCTTTTCCAATGAGTCAACTCTTCACATGAGGTGGCCAAAGTACCGAAGCTTCAGCTTCAGCATCATTCCTTCCAAAGAAATCCCAGGGCTGATCTCCTTCAGAATGGACTGGTTGGATCTCCTTGCAGTCCAAGGGACTCTCAAGAGTCTTCTCTAACACTACAGTTCAAAAGCATCAATTCTTCAGTGCTCAGCCTTCTTCACAGTCCAACTCTCACATCCATACATGACTACTGGAAAAACCATAGCCTTGTCCCTACTACCTATTAAATCAGTTCAGAATCCTGGGCATGGTGCTCAAAAATCTCTGATTGACACCTGTAACTTACGCAGTACTGTATATCAAATATACTTCAATTAAAAAAAACTCTTTGAATTCTACCAGGATTTCCGTTTTCATTCTTCATGCCTTCCTTGTGTTCATTTTTTAAAATTAAATATATTATTTATTTTTGGCCGTGCCCAGGTGGCATGAGGGATCTTAGTTCCTTGACCAGAGATTGAACCTGTGCTTCCTGTATCGGGGGCTCAGAGTCCTAACCACTGGACTGCCATGGAAGTTCTTCCCTCGTATTCTTTTTTTTAAAAATTGGAGTATACTTGCTTTACAACGTTGTATTAGTCTCTTTTGCACAACGGTGTGAATCAGCTATATATATACAAATATCCCCTCCCTGTTGAGCCTCTCGCCACCCGCCCCCTTCCTGCCCCTCTAGGTCATCACAGAGCACTGAGCCTGTCTCTTATACACATCTTTCAGAATGGACTGGTTGGATCTCCTTGCAGTCCAAGGGACTCTCAAGAGTCTTCTCTAACACTACAGTTCAAAAGCATCAATTCTTCAGTGCTCAGCCTTCTTCACAGTCCAACTCTCACATCCATACATGACTACTGGAAAAACCATAGCCTTGTCCCTACTACCTATTAAATCAGTTCAGAATCCTGGGCATGGTGCTCAAAAATCTCTGATTGACACCTGTAACTTACGCAGTACTGTATATCAAATATACTTCAATTAAAAAAAACTCTTTGAATTCTACCAGGATTTCCGTTTTCATTCTTCATGCCTTCCTTGTGTTCATTTTTTAAAATTAAATATATTATTTATTTTTGGCCGTGCCCAGGTGGCATGAGGGATCTTAGTTCCTTGACCAGAGATTGAACCTGTGCTTCCTGTATCGGGGGCTCAGAGTCCTAACCACTGGACTGCCATGGAAGTTCTTCCCTCGTATTCTTTTTTTTAAAAATTGGAGTATACTTGCTTTACAACGTTGTATTAGTCTCTTTTGCACAACGATGTGAATCAGCTATATATATAAAAATATCCCCTCCCTGTTGAGCCTCTCGCCACCAGCCCCCTTCCTGCCCCTCTAGGTCATCACAGAGCACTGAGCTGAGCTCTCTGTGTTGTACAGCAGCTAGCTGTTTTACACATGGTAGGGTATATGTGTCAGTGCTACTCTCGCAGATCATCCCACCCTCCTTTTCCCCTTCTATGTCTACAAGTCTATTCCTTGTATTCTTTAATACTCCATCCAGCCTGTAGCATTTATCCTATAGGGCAAGAGCCCTATAGTTTCCCAGAACTTTTAGAATTTTGTCATTTCCTTACACTTTTTATTTCCAAGTATCAAGACTCAATGTTTTCAATATTCGATAACCTAAATGAGAAAAGAACTAGACAAAGAATAGATATATGCATAACTGAGTCACTTTGCTGTACATCTGAAACCAACACAACATTGTTAATCAACTATACTCCAATCTAAAATAAAAATTAAAAAATAATCAATGTTCTAAAAATCTAATTGAAATGCCGTTTCCCCCCTAAAGCTTCTTGCTGTCTCACTTGGGGGCACCTGTTTGGTAAGGACATTATGAAGGGAACTCAAGCATTACATGGTTGTTGAGTGAGACGACGTCTCAGATCCCTTTCAATTCTACTCACATTTCTAAGCAGTGCTTCTGGGATAAAAAGGGAGAAGTGAACACTCCCTATTTGATAGCTCACATCCTGTCACCTATGTCCCGTTTTTCCTCCTTTCTCCCACCCTGAGTTCTTGCTTTCTCTGCCCATCCTGGCAGTGTACCTTGTTTCCATGAAAGAGGCATTCAAGCTGGGGACTTTTTATTGGAGGAGACAGGATGTGTTTCAACATTGTTCTGAAATAAAATGGTACCAGTCTGTTGGCCTGGTGCACTGTCACAAAACAAGGTTTAATCCCTGGCATTGCCTTCTCCATATTCATCCAGTATTTTATGTCACTCTTCAATCACTATCTTGCTCTCCTAAGTCCTTCATGTACAGGTCTTCCTCTCTAGACTTGAAGCTCTTTGAAGGCAGAGACTTTTTCTTGTTAATCGTTTTGTCTACCATAATGCCAGTGGGTACTTGGTCAATGCCTGGTGACTCGAGTTGACAGTGGATGAAGAGGGAGATTTGAAAGGCTTTTTCCTTCAAAAAAGGCCAGAGGTACAAAGTAAAGAATTCCTTGACCCCTCCCCATCCTCTATGACATCAGCCTTTGTGACACTTGTCTCTGTGGCTGGGTGATAACCAGTCTCCTCCTATAGCTTTTGGATCTGGGCAGCTGTTCCACTGAGTCCCTAGGAAACAGAGCAGTTTCAGGAAGAATGAGTTGTTTGGTTGGTTTCCATTCCAAGCTGGGAAAACAAATAGCAGTATAGCCTTGTCCAGCCATGACCCTTTCGCTAGGAAGGAATCCTCCAGCCCTATGACATATCACATCAACGCAATCCTCTGAGCATGGATGGGGTGCAACCCCTGAGCAATGATGTATCTGAGAGGACCGTCATCTTGACGATCTGAAGAAGGGGAGCTGGTGGAGCCTGCTTCAGTAGCCGTGTTCTGCAGGGTGGTCTGGGAGTACCTGGAAGGGTAGCCATGGGAAGCATGGTGAGCAATGGCAGTCTCTATGAGGAAACCCTGGAAGCCAAGTTTATTAGCTGACATAGGTGTTTTTATTTCATCTGTAGGTCTGATCATGAGTGCCTGGTCTCTTTTTTTCCTTTTTCTTTTATTTGGCTCCTCGGAGTGGCTCACGGGATCTTAGTTCCCCAGTCAGGAATTGATCTTGTGTCCCTTGCAGTGGAATGCAGAGTCTTAACCACTGGACCACCAGAGAAGTCCCTCTTTCTCCTTTTTTCTATCCCTCTCTGGATTCTGGAGGGTAAGAGATATGCTGAAGAGACTAAGGACACTTACATTTAGGTCAAAGAACTGTCTCTCATATATATATATATATATGTATATAATACTCAGAGGCTAAACAAACACCAAGTTTGAAGTACTATTTTTTTTTCTTAATTGCAGTATAGTTGATTTACAATATTGTGTTAGTTTTAGGGATATAGCAAAGCGATTGATGTACTGAAGTTTTAAATTGCATTGAAACCCATGCATGGAGGTAATTGTAAAGAACCCTCAGATTGTTAAGATACTGACTCATACCATCAGCATGTAATAGAGACAGAATATTGTGGGTCAGACTAGGAGTAGAGAGAAGAGACTTGGCTCTAATATAATCACTGTTCAGTGAAGCAAAGAATAGGTCAGTGGGCAGACAATAGTCAGCCTGGGAGCTGAGAGGGGCCAGGGCCAGAAGGACTCAGGCTTAGATTCTGGGCCGTGTATACATTCCAGGCACTAGTGTTATCAACGAGGGATTATCACTGCTAGCCACTTGCAAAATCAATTACATACAAATGTCAGTGGAAAAACGAAAGATGCCTTTAATCAGAATGTTGGCAATCTGGGGATATGGTGGACTCTGTGTCCCCTCCAAAAACCCTAACAAAGATTCTGCTCGGCCATGAAAGTTTTAAAGAGGACGGTCGTAATCTCAGTGCATCATTGAATCCCTGCCATCCACCACAGTGTGTGCAGGCTCATGGACTCCTCTCGATTTTCCTCCAGATGTTATCTTGTTCACACAGTTTGTTCACCAGATTACTGAAGTGGAAGCTACAGAAGAGATCTGGTCATCTGTTAATTACTTATTCTTCATTACTACCTCTTTGATCTATGAAAAGAACTGGCAAGGCAGGCAAGGTATTGTGTGATTAAAATATCTGAAAGCTGTGCTTGGGTCAGAGATGAGTAGAGCCTGGGGGAGACTGGTTTAAAAGGCAGTTACAATATAGCTTTGCTAAAGTGACAGGAAAAGAAGTCTCTTGCTGAGGGTGGTTTCCTGCAAAGAGCTGCTGACATGAGAGGGGTTCCTTTTTTCTCAATTGGGAGGGAGTTGGCTTTTTTATGGCCCAGCTAAAATATCCTTGAGGCACAGCATCTTCTCTGAGCACTGAGCTCATGTACCTCCTTCTATTATCTGATGATGAATTAGAGTCTGTGGCATCTTAATATCAGGAAGAGGTTTGGACAGTACACACACAGACATACACACGCACCCCACTTCAGTCTCTGTAAAGAAATACTCCCAAAAGGATCCTCAGGTGTTCTGGTTTCCATAGCAGTCTCTTGTGAATTTCGTAGCGGGAATCAGTCTTCGGGAGTCTGATCCACCTGGAGATACAAGATTGAGTGTCTGGACGTGCAAGGCTAAGAAACAGGCTGTGACCTATTTGGTGTTTGCTCATGGCTTCCTAAAGAGCCTTTGACTGGCTGGCTTGTCCTCTTGCCCCTTTGACACTCCTCCACCTCATTGCCACCTGTCTTGAATCACAGCAGGGGGACTGATGGCAGATGACAGCATCCTCAATTCCAGCAAATACTTCCTGGGCGCCCTCCTCCCCCATAGCCATTGCAGTTGGGGGCTGTTCATCATGTTTGCCCATTTCTTCTTTCATTTTGCAAATGCCTCAGCAGTGTTTGTTTCTTTTCCTTCCTTCAGTTCAGAGCAATCTGTTCAATTTGAAGAGCCAGCAGCTTCCCCAATGTTCAGGGGAACAGGGGCTGAGTAACCAGAGACTTGATTTTTCTTTTGCTGCCAGTTACCTGTGGGAGGTAGAAGGCTGATAGGAATCCGCTCATCTTAATCCAGTGTGTTTTGTTCTGCTAAATCGTCATTGTCTTCCCTTGATCCCTCAAATCTATTGTACTAAGAAAAACACTACTTTGCATTCACATTCTGTGTCTTTTTTTGGCTGGTTCTTACTACAGTAAAGCAATCAGTTTTTTCTTTAATTATGCCCTGTGAAAATGTTTGCTGCATTATCTAATGTAATTTGTGTTATCTGTTGAGTTGACAGTGATACCTGAATGGAACCATTGAGAGTATTTTTTGTGAAAATAAGTGGGGGAAGAAAGGTTTTCTATTGAGATACTTGACATTATGTGTTGAATTATATCCTCAGAATTCATAAGTTAAAGTCCTCATCACTCATTACCTTAGGATGGGACCTGATTTGAAAATAGGGTCATGGCCAATGTAACTCGTTAAGATGAGGTCATAGATGAGAAGAGTGTGTGCTAAGTTGCTTCAGTCACGTCTGACTCTTTGCAACCCTGTGGACTGTAGCCTGCCAGGCTCCTCAGTCCATGGGATTCTCTAGGCAAGAATACTGGAGTGTGTTGCCATTTCCTTTTCCAGGGGATCTTTTCAACCCAGGGATTGAACTCATGGCTCCTGCAAAACAGGCGGATTCTTTACTGCTAAGCCACTGGGGAAGCCCCCATAGTCGAGAAGAGCGGGCCCCAATCCAATATAGCTGGTGTCCTTATGAGAAGGGAAGTTCTGGAGATAGAAGCATATAGGAAGAGTATGTGCAGATGATCAGGGTTCCATTTTCTTCAAACCAAGAAACAGCAAAGGTAGCCAGCCAACCACCAGAAGTTAGGAGAGAGACATGAAACCAGTCTCTTACCCCAACTTGCAGAGGGAGCCAACCCCACTCTGACACCCTGCTTTCAGACTTCTAGCCCCTGAGACTGCGAGACAAGAAATTTCTATTGTGCAAGCCACCCAGTTTGTGATCCGTTCTTATGGCAGCCAGATGAATCGACTTGATTTACTGAACATTCTAGCTATGCATGTATTCTGGAGACTGGGAAACACATGGATTGTGAATTCAAAAAGTGTTATACCTTTTGGAAGTGTATGGAGAGTTTGAAGGTTATTGACGAGCTGGCCCCAGCCACATCCATGGGCTGCCTGAGAAAGTAGAGATGGAGAAGAGGGGTTGGAGCTCCCTGAAACACTCAGATAACACTACATGCGTTCCTTTGCATATTTGTAAAGTCACAGGTGCTCACGTCTCCCCACATTCCTAACGGGGTGTTGGGGTGTGTGTGCTTGGCAGTGTCTGTTGATAAATGGGCTGAAGTGTTGCCCTGCCCAGCTCTGTAGACTGGAAGTTATTCGACCTTCCAGTGTGGGGCCCGGAGCTTAACTGGCCAGGCACTCAGCTGTATCAAATGAGTCAGCTTGAGCAAGGCCCACTCAGATGAATTCAATTTGTGAATGTTTGGCCTCTGCCCTGGGAGGGCCCTGCTGGGTGCTTTAGGGTAAAAACAGCTGAGCAGAGCCCTGGAGATGGGTTGGCAAGCCCTGCCCGGGGGTTAGCAGTTCTCCCGAGGACGTCCTCTCTGGCCCGCCTGTGAGGTAAGCCCTTGGCTCTCGCCTACCTCTGCTCTCTGAGCTCCTGCCCTGAGGTGACACCCAGATCCCAGGCGTCTGATATTCTGCCCATTGCTGTCTAGCTGTGAGTATCTATGGTGGCAGTTGCCAAAAAGGAAACAAGCGCCAGATTCTTAGGTCAGCCTGGTCTTTCCGGAGGCCAGCCAGGAAGGGCATGCCCTGTGTTCTCAGCCTGCCTGGCCTGTAGCCAGAAAATCAGTGCTGCTCCAGTTGGAAAGGCTTTCTAGAGACTTAGAAACTGTATCTGGCTTGTGTGCTTTTAAGCAGTTTATTTTTCCAAAGCCTATTCTTGGCTTCTTGGTCAAGATTCAGTGGATGTGCATTAAGTGATATGACCACATTTCCTAAACCAAAGCTTTTAGATGGTCTAACCATGGGTTTTGGGGGGAGAAATTTATGTAGGGGCAAAAAAGCCTTTCAAAGATATAAAAATGAAGTCACTTGGGAGTTAACAAGTTGACATCAACTTTATTGAAAAGAATGGCTCTGTGGGATGGTATGAAGTGAGGACAGGCCAGAAAATTTCACAACAACTGTTACTGAGTATTAATTATATACCAAACACTGTTTTTGCTCCTTAAAATATATCAGGGTACAAAATTAACACCAACATTTCTCCCATTGTGGAGCTGATGTTCTAGGATCAGGGTCTTTATCAAACTTTCAAAGGTCCTTTCCTGGGATGTTTCTAAAAGGTAAGGTCTTTTCAGGTGTTGGCTTTTTAGTGACTAAACTTTGCTAAAGTAAAGTTAGCTATTAGGGCAGTGTTTGTTTATCCCACAGGGGAAAAAGCATCTGGCAATTGGTTGTGGCTGGCACTGGGCTGGGGAATATAGAAATGAACTTTAGTTCTTGGGTGAGTTTATCTTATGCTCTGGAAATGCCTCTGTTGAGACTCAGTAATTAAACAAAAGAGCAGTGTGCTCTGGTTTTCTGACTGTACCCCTTATAGGATTTCATTCCCTGAGTCCTCTCAGCTGATGCAGGGGTTGCTTGTATGGATTTATGGCCTTTGAAGTGATCCGTGCTTCTTCCGTATCTCAAAGTCTAGCCTCATGTGCTGTGTAACTTCCCGTATGTGGCTGCTGTTATGTCCCTTTTGTGGATCCTTAGTTCCTAGTTCTTAAATACTTGGGGAGTGAATGGATGAGCAAATGGATGCCTGGATGATAGTTTGACTTGTTAGCCAGGGGGATGTTAGTTCTTATTGCACTTGTGGAATAAAGTGTCCTTAAAATGTTTGGGCCTCGAGGGACAATGGGCCCCTGACTTTGAGGTTATACTTTTCCCATGGGGCAGTTGTGCTGACATTCAGCCAGAAGTGATGGCCCAACCCAAGACCTTGAGTCAGTCTCCAAGGCTCATAGGTTTCCATAGCTGGTTCTCGAATTTGATGCTTCTCAGATTTTGGTGCCTATGAGAAGCACCCGAAGGCCTTGTTGAACAGACCATTTGGCCCCACACTCAGAGCTTGGATTGATTACATCTGAAGTGGGCCCCCAGAACTGGAATCTCTAAGAATTACAGTTAGTGCTAACAGACCTGCAGACTCCTTTTTGTGAACCTCTAATCAGAGAAGGCACATGGCACCCCACTCCAGTACTCTTGCCTGGAGAATCCCATGGATGGAGGAGTCTGGTGGGCTGCCGTCCATGGGGTCGCTAAGAGTCGGACATGACTGAGCGGCTTCACTTTCACTTTTCACTTTCATGCATTGGAGAAGGAAATGGTAACTCACTCCAGTGTTCTTGCCTGGAAAATCCCAGGGGCAGGGGAGCCTGGTGGACTGACGTCTATGGGGTTGCACAGAGTTGGACACGACTGAAGCGACTTAGCAGCAATCCATAAGCAGTGCTGATGTAAATGACAGTGGAATGGTTTAGCACATGTGCTCTAACCAGTGGTGAAATCCCAGTTCTGCCACTTACAGTGTGGCCGTGGACCTGTTTGTTTACATCAGTTGGAATAATAGTGGTACTTCTAGGATTGTGGTGCAGACCAGATAATGCATATAGAGAGCTTAGCATAGCACTTGGAATTGAATAAATGTTAAGTACTAGGATCATTGCTTTGTCCCTCAGTAGCTTGTTTCCTCCTAGGCAGTAGATACTGCTTGTGCTTAGTCGCTCAGTCATGTCCAACTCTTTGTGATCCCATGACTCCTCTGTCCATGGGATTCTCCAGGCAATACTAGAGTGGGTTGCCATGCCTTCCTCCAGGAGATCTTCCCAATTCGGGGATCCAATCTAGGTCCCCCACATTGCAGGCGGATTCTATACCATCTGAGCCATCAGGGAACTCAATTAAATGAAAATAAAGCGGGTGTTAGTTGGATTCCTAGACAAGGAGAATTATTTTAGAGTTAAATCAAATTTTTGACTTTTTAAATATTCAACTTAACATGGAGCCAGATTTCCTGGATGTGGCTGCAGGTGAAATGTTGATGGTAGAATAGCACAAATCATTTGCAGTTATCTTTCTGACCCCCAACTGTGTCTTGACCAGGCATTCAGTGGGTTAGAATCTGCAAGAGAACCAAAGGCTGAGGGTTGGTGGAGATATTACAGTTGGTCTATGAGACCCTTAAACCTGGCATCATATGTCCTTAGTTTAGCATTGCATGTCGTCCAGAGACCAGTGGGCAAGCCAAATCCAGTGTTTAGAGTACTTCTGTGATTCCATTTAAAATCCACATCCAGCAGAAAGACTGAGTGGGTTTGTCTGAAATAGGAAATTTCTTTTTTGTGTGTGCCAATGCTCAGTATTTTCCAAGGTATGGTCCATAAGAGTATTTGCATCTACTTAGCGTGCTCGGTGAAAATGGAGACTTCTGAGCTAGACCTAATGAATTAGAATCCTTAGGAGTGGGAGCACAAAGTCCTCATTTTAAAAAGCATCCCATTGTTCTGGGATTCACCAGAGTAGCTTGGGAAACATCACTGCCAAAGATCGTCCATCCTATACAACAGCAAGGATGGTTATATTGTCAATTGTTAATTCATTGTTAAAATTAATGTTATAGAGTTTATGATGCTGCCTCCACGATCCCCAGTTAGCACCATAAAGTTCATTCCAAGGCCAGACATATTTTGGAACTTACCTTCTGCACCCTATCCCAACACTTGTCCTGTGTACATTAAAGACCAGCTGGAAATGAAATGCAGTCCAACATGATTTACTAATAATTGCCACTATAGTTTTATGTGCAGAGCTGGATGCTTTTTGAATGTACAGAATTGGAGAACAATGTGTCCTGATTTCAGGTGACTCTGATCGTGGTGAACTGTCTCAATCAAGAGCCTCACTTTGATTTCAAATTCCATAGCCAGTAATCTCAGATGTACTTCACTGATTGGAAGAAATGGAAATTAATAGTTAGAATTCAAATAAGTCAGGAGCAGTGTTTTCATGCCAGGAAGCAGTTAAGATAATGTGTTGGGTGTTTACACACACAAGGCTCGTTAGTGTTTGCCAATTCTGTAGGGCTGAGGGCTTCTCTTCACTCTCTCTGGCTTGGCCTGGCCAAGTGACTCCGGTTTCTATTTCTGGCTTTCATTTGTCACCTTACCCTGCCATCTCCTGTTTCTGATCGTGACCTGGCAACCTATGCTTATCTAGAATCCTTTGCTGCGTCTGTCACCTTCTTGCCACTTCTGCTTATCCACAGCAGATAAGTGACTGCAGGGACTGTAATAAGAGAGCAAGCCAACATCATCTGTCTGTGCCTCATGAGTCTGTAAATTTGCACACCCATCACACCCGCTGGCACAGTGTGAAAACATTTTGTTGAAGTACAAGCATTGGTTCCCTGTGTGTTGAACCACTTAGTCCAACTTTTGAAGAATGAACACTGATATCTGCGTCATGAAGAAAATTCAGCAAATCCTTTAATGAGGACATAGATAATATCATCTATAATGTTATAGAGCAGAGGTCCACAACCTCCATCCATAGACTCTTGCCTTGATCTGTCAGATCAGCGGCATTTGATTAGAAATAAAGTATGCAATAAATGTAATATGCTTGAAACAAGCTGAAGCCATCCTTCCTATTCCCCGCCCCCCACCACTGTCATGAAAAAAATTATTTCACAAAAGGGTCCTTGGTGCCAGAAGTATTGGGGACCACTGTTACAGCATTGCTACAGAGGATAACAAGTTAAAATGTAGGGCTTGATTTGTGATGTCAGAACACTACAATTTTGCCTGAATCTTAGCCTCCCTTGTGAAGGAGAATAAAGAAAGCAGATAATTATTGAGCACCACAGTCTACAACTTATATAGGTTTCAAGAGGCTCGAATGGGATTTGAACTGAAGTCTGGCTGATGTTTGGGGCTTCCCAATGGCTCAGCATAAAGAATCTGTCTGCAATGCAGGAGACACAAGAGATGCGGGTTCAATCCCTGGGTCAGGAAGATCCCCTGGAGGAGGAAATGGCAAGTCACTCCAGTATTCTTGCTTAAAAAATTGCGTGGAAAGAGGAGCCTGATGAGCTATAGTCCAAAAGGTCATTAGGTGATGTGCTAATTTTTGGAAATTTATTTTCATTTTCTCACAGCCACAAATGGCCTTCCCCAAGGAGAAACCTCCTGAACAAATTTATAGGGCAATACACGTGGAACCTCGTTTGAGGGTCCTTGGCCTTGATGACGGATGTGAGTTTTGTTTTTTTAATTCTAATGATCTGTGTTTATATAGTTTTGGTTTTATTGCATAATTTTTGCCCACCAGTTTCTAAAACAAGCAAGCATTGGTTCTGATTAAAGAGAACAACAGCAAATCAATGTCATGTGATTTGTACTGTAAATGTTTGAATTCCATTTATTCTGTGCCTTCATAGCTTTATGCCATCTGTTGTTGTGAAGTTTGGCCCTGTGACAACGTGCTGGTTTAGAAGGTATCGCCTTGGTGGGACGTACAGTCCGATTCTGCCTAATGGCAAACGGGGTGCCTGTGAGTGCGCTCAGTCGTGTCCGACTCTGTGCTTCCCCATGGACTGTAGCCCACCAGGCTCCTCTGTCCGTGGGATTCTCCAGGCAAGAATACTGGAGTGGGTTGCCATTTCCTTCTCTAGGGCATCTTCCCGACCTGGGGATTGAACCTGCATCTCCTGCACTGGCAGGCAGATTCTTTACCGCTGAGACACCTGGGAAGCCCTGATGGGAAAGGGAGGTTCTGATAAAGGCTTTGCAGAGAGATGGCAGTTCTGATGAGGTTCAGTGCTTGTTTCAGAGTGAGCAGATCTCTGACCTGAATATGCAGATCTTAATTTTGAGACACTAACTTCTAAAAGGAGTCAGTTAAAATGGAGAATTAACTGAGGAAATCCTTTTTTATGTGAGTGAGTGCACTTAATACTTCAGGAAGCTTTCTATCTGGCACTGAGGGGCAGAACAGTTTGAAATGAGCTTGGGAAGAAAATACAGCAACTTCAAACAGCGAGAAAAGAAGGTTTCTGAGCTTTAAAGGCTGGATTTTAACTGAAAACGTTTCTCTGGTTTAGTTTAGCCAATAAAACCTTAACTAGGATAAAAAATAAATCAGGATCTATGCAGACATACTTGCACTGGGAGTAGTGCTTTTTTTTTTTTTAAGTCCATTTAATTCAGGGACCTTCTTCTCCCCCCATGACTCAGCATACATACATATTCAAATGGTCACACTACAACCACCACCACCACCAGAGGATATTCTTATCCCCATTTTACAGATGGGAAAACTGAGACTCAGGAAGATGCAGTGACTCATCTAATACTATACAGATAACAAGTAGCAACTTTGAATTCAGCTTGGCCTAACTCTTTTCATCTTAGTTGGCTTGGGCTGCCATAACCAAATACCACAAACTGGGTAGCTTAAACAACAAATTGTTTTTCTAAGTTTTGGAGGTTAGAAGCCCAAGATCAAGGGGTTGGCAGGGTTGGTTTCTTTTGAGGCTTCTCATTGTGACATCACATGATCTTCTAAGGACACCAGTCAGACTGAAATAGAGCTTGGCTCTTATGATTTTTTAAAGACCCCATCTGCAATTAAAGTCACATTTTTGGGTTAGGACCTTAAGCATATGAATTTAGGGAATAGGGGGACAAAATTCAGTCTATAACACCATCTACATCTACCTGCATCTCTGTTGGATACAGTCCCAGTGGGGAGCTGAGATGAGCATTGAAATAAAACAAGATAATGTGGTGGGGCCCCATGCTGATTAGACAGCTGGGTATAACTGAAAGGACTATCTTTACCCTGGTGAGATTGTAAGAATTCTTAAACATGTTGAAAGGAAAACCTAAGCAGCCCCGTACACAACCGACTTTATAAAACCTGTGGGAAGTCTGTCAAGAGGGTGACAGGGAAAGGAGGGGGTCAGTTAATTGACTGATAGTGCCTTCCAGGGCTGATGTTTGAAAAATTGAGATGGTGGTTATAAGTTAACGCAAAAATCATTAACAGATAAAAGATTTTCTGTCTTTGGATTTGCTCTGATGTGTACTTCTTCAGTTTCATTTACTAATTTCTTAGGTTTCTAGTTTGTGCTTATCAATAAATAGTTTAGCTTTTTACTTAGTTTCTGATTTAAAATCTCTTTTCTACTGATTCCTTAGTTGACAGGCAGGCAGTTCAATTACAGTGGACAAATACTAGGTTCCTTCCAGCACCAGTAGTGAAAGCTCAGGGCTGAGGTAAAATTCCTGTGCAAGACCTTTAAAACCTATATAAGAATCATCTCAAATCCTGAACAACAGTAACAGAACTTGAATGACCATGTCATTTGTGGTAGGCTTTACGTGACCATCCAGTTGCAGTCCCTGTGCTTGGGGGTCTGGCTCAGTTCTGGGGTGCCCACTACTGACAAACTGGGGGGACAATGTAAAGACCCACCACCTGTATCCGTCCTAAGTCACTTCAGTTGTGTCTGACTCTTGTGAAAACATGGATTGTAGCCTGCCAGGCTCCTCTGTCCATGGGACTCTCCAGGCCAGAATACTGGAGTGGGGTGCCATTTCCTTCTCCAGGGGATCTTCCCGACCCAGGGAATGAAATTCTGTCTCTTCTGTCTCCTGCACTGGCAGGCAGGTTCTTTAGCACTAGCGCCACCTGGGAATACAGCACATTTATTACTTTCTCCAAACTGCTGGGTTTGTTACTCTGTCAGAACAGGAAATTAGGTCTGTCTGACTTTGTAGTTCATTGTCAGGCTGGTAGATTGCCCTCTATGCCCTAAAATCCTTGTTCATTTATGATTTTCCTTGTTTGTTCCAGGATTTTTCCAGGTATGAAAGTTACCAAGTCTCTAATTTCTGACCACTGTTTCTCACATTTTAAAGGTTGCTTTGTGTTCATCCTCATTGATCAGGCTTCTCATGGTTTTCCATGAGCAGGATTCAAATGCAGCAAAACTAGAAGTCAGCCAAGCTGGTTTTGACCCTTCCCCACTTCACATGCCTCTCTCCTGGAAAAAGCCTTTCTTACTTTCACCAGGAATTTAGACTATTTCCAACACCATAATGGGCTTATATTCTTTAGCACACTAAAGTTGCTTCTTACCCACCTACAGGTTTAAGGTATTATCTTTCCATAGTTCTTACTGTTTTAATAGGGACTTTTAAAATTCTTCAAAGACCAAGAAATGAAATCTCAATTGGTGGAATTTCACAGAAGAGTGTGCACCCATGTAGGTTCGGAGCTTTTATTTTAAGCATAACTCCACTCAGGCAGCTTCATACTCCAGCAGTTTTCAATGGGGAAAAAATGCCATTTGTAGTGATGGTAGCCTCAGTCACCAGACATTTAGAATCTTCTCTTGAGCCAGAAATCTGTACTAGAACAAGTGAATCACCTAGCTCCTGATTTAGTGGAAGGGTTAAGGTTTTTGAAAGATCCAAAAGTATTTGCATTTACTCGGCTAAGAATAAATGATTCAAGGTCTTCAACGAAAATGTGAGCAATCTTTTTAAAAAGCAAGATTAAGAATATCATGGTAAAAGGAATCCAGATTGGAAAAGAAGTAAAACTTTCACTGTTTGCAGATGACATGATCCTCTACGTAGAAAACCCTAAAGACTCCACCAGAAAATTACTAGAGCTAATCAATGAATTGGAGAAGGCAATGGCACCCCACTCCAGTACTCTTGCCTGGAAAATCCCATGGGCAGAGGAGCCTGGTAGGCTGCAGTCCATGGGGTCGCTAAGAGTCGGACACGACTGAGAATACAGTAAAGTTGCAGGATATAAAATCACACAGAAATCCCTTGCATTCCTATACACGAATAATGAGAAAGTAGAAAGAGAAATTAAAGAAAAAATTNCCCCACTCCAGTACTCTTGCCTGGAAAATCCCATGGGCAGAGGAGCCTGGTAGGCTGCAGTCCATGGGGTCGCTAAGAGTCGGACACGACTGAGAATACAGTAAAGTTGCAGGATATAAAATCACACAGAAATCCCTTGCATTCCTATACACGAATAATGAGAAAGTAGAAAGAGAAATTAAAGAAAAAATTTCATTTACCATTGCAATGAAAAGAATAAAATACTTAGGAATATATCTACCTAAAGAAACTAAAGATCTACATATAGAAAACTGTAAAACACTGGTGAAAGAAGTCAAAGAGGACACTAATAGATGGAGAAATATACCATGTTCACAGATTGGAAGAATCAATATAGTGAAAATGAGTATACTACCCAAAGCAATTTATAGATTCAGTGCAATCC
>SJYA01004423.1:1084111-1101929 GCA_006410615.1 Neotragus moschatus
TGAAAGCTTTTATTCACTTGTACCTGTTCCTCTTATTTGGTGGTGGATCCCAGAAAGCTGGAGCCATCATTCATTCATTTATCTATCCATTTACTCATTCACCAACTCATTCAACAAATATTTGAGTGCTTACAGTTTGCCAGGCACTCTATTTGGCACTGAGGGAGGGTACAAAGATGTGGCAGGTGCTGAGAAGAAATGTAACATTTTTATGAGAATATAGGATACAGGGACCAAATGTGGGATGGGAGGGCATGGCTGAGTTATAGGAGGCTTCCCTAGGACCTGTGTGAATAGGGGTGAGATGTGTTCCTATAGAGGAATGGCTTGGGTGAAGACTCAGAGAATAAAGGAGAGTAGCCGCTTTTTCATGAGTAGAAAGGAGAATGGGATAATGCTAGGTAGAGAGGTTGGCTGGGTCCAGATCACACACTACATCTTATAGACCAGAGTAAGGATTTGATTTAATGGCTCATTATTCCCATTCTTCAGGCATGCCATCTTTATTGTCCAGGCTTTGAGGTTCTTTTATCTTTTTATATTAGCTCTTAACCATCAGTAAGAGGAGACTACCCGTATTCCAGGACCAAGGACGGCTGGGTAGATGGTGAGCACAGGATCTGCCCACTTCATTAAGGGGACACCATTTAGGGCTGTTATTTATTTTACAACAGGCAAACTACAGAACTCTTGTGTACCATGGAAAGTAACTACAGACTATGTTACTTGCTATGAAGAAATAGCATATGTAAGTTATTTCTGCCAAGTTGGCCTAAGTGTGCCAAGTCAATGAGGAAGTCATAAAAAATGAGGGAGCCATAAAATTCCTGGATTATTTCATAATGTGCTTTGTTTTGTCTTGTGTCCTCCTCACTGCTCTCTAGTACATATTAGCCACTTAATAAGTGCCTGTTGAATGAACACATGGATAATATTAATACCAACAATCTTATATTGGTAGAAGCCCATGAGGGCAGGTATCATAAATCCCCAAACTGGTTTCTGGGGCTATTGTGAGAGAACTAGGCTGACTGGAGGGTTGTTGATAATGAACCTGTAATGTTTTTCTTAAAACAAACAGTGTGGGGATAAGGACCCATCTGAGATCTCTCAACACCAGATTTCATAGATTTAAGGCCTCCTGGAATATGATGTCTTAGAGATTCCAGATTAAGGTACTTTATGTCATCCAGGTCATTTATGTCTGTTATGATCCCATTGGAACAATTATAGAATAATGTATTTGTGTGTGTGTGTGTGCATGTGTGTGTGTGTGGAGGGGGTGAGGCGGGAACAGTATGCATGTTTGTGAAGGAAAATTTATTTGGGTGGTGCTAAGAAAAACTTCGTTAGAGAAGGCAATGGCAATCCACTCCAGTATTCTTGCCTGGACAATCCTAGGGACAGAGAAGCCTAGTGGGCTGCCATCTATGGGGTTGCACAGAGTTGGACACAACTGAAGCGACTTAGCAGCAGCAGCAGCAAGAAAAACTTCGTTAGTCATCAAATCTTGCTTCTGAATGACTCAAAGAACCTTCATTTTAAAAGATGGACGAGGAAAGCAGGGATCAGAAGAGGAAAATACTAAACAACCATCTTTCCCCTTGGAAGTAGAGAGTGCTGTAAAGTCTCTTTACCCAACATTTCACTTGTTGCTAAGTGCTAATCTCCAGTAAACCATTCTAGTTAGTAGTTTAGTTGCTAAGTCATGTCCAACTCTTGCGATCTCACAGACTGTAGCATGCCAGGCTCCTTGGTCCATGGGATTCTCCAGGAAAGAATACTGGAGTGGGTTGCCATTTCCTTCTCCAAAACCATTCTGAGTCATACTATTCCAGAAGTCATTTGTCCAGAGACAGATGGGAGATTAGTCTAAACTTGTTTGGAGAGGACAGAAGAGTAAGATCCCCTGCTTCTGAACTCAGCTGGCAGAGTCTCCCAGAAGTTGGGCTTATTTTTTCAGAAATTCTGTCCAAAGATTCCTCTGGAACCTCTTGAAGTTACTGGACTTCTGGACAAAGCCAAGATCGTATGTTCAAGAAAGAGGAAATTTGGAGTGATGGACACAGGATTAACCTTGGATGGACAGAATAGGGGCTTCTTTTGTCTTATGCTTTGAGGATTTCCCCTGAGAACAGGAGTGTCTTTCATCAGCCTACAGCAAGGGCCTCCTATGCCAGGATTCAACCAAGTAACTGAAAGTCAAGTTGCTGAACATCAATTCACTGAAAACTATCTTGCTCAGTGATTAATTGACCAAGTTGCCACTTAACTGATTTTTTTTTGAAGTTTTATTCTCACAGCAGTCATCTTGCAGCCAGTATGGGTTGAAGGAGAAATGTGTGCTGGGAGCAATGGGGAGATTCTGTCCCTTTGAGATAGTAACACATTCTTCCTTCCTCTGATATTGTATAATTATTGATTCCCAAAGACATGTTTCAATTAACTACTTAGTTTTTTTATTGTCTGAAAAAGCCTAGGCTATACTGCAGTAACTGATGAACCTCACAAGCTCAGTGTTCTAAAATAACAAAGGTTTATTTCCCAGGTATGATGGATACCAGTACAAGCTGGGATTGTTGAGAAGGCTCAGATACTTGGGAAACCAAGCTGATGGAGGATGGAAACCAATGAAGACTCTGGTATCTTGTAGTTGCTCTGTTTGGAACACAGGCCAGGGAAAGAGAAGGGACTGGAGAATCAGTAAGGATTTCTGATGGTTTCAGGTTAGAACTGATACATGTAATTTTCCTTCACATTTCATTAGTTGGAACGCATCACATCTTCCTAACTGCAGAATGGCTAGGTCTACTTTACGGAAAGGAGAATAGGAAATGGTGACCACTAAGAATATCTACAGATAGAGAGTGAGATGGTTGGATGGCATCGGTGACTCGATGGACATGAGTTTGAGCAAGCTCTGGGAATTGGCGATAGAGAGGGAAACCTGGCATGCTGCAGTCCATGGGGTTGCAAAGAGCTGGACACTACTCAGCAACTGAACTGAAGAATATCCCCAAAGGAAGGGCTTAATAATTTTGGTAGTTTTTTTTTTTTTTTTTTTTTCAGAGGCTTTTTCCTCCCTGAAATTTCAGGTCTACTGAGATTTGCAGAGGTGGTTTGGCTGCATCTGCAGTTGGGTGATGGGTGAGGGTTTAATAGAGTCTGTGTCTTATGGCAGAGATTTAAGTGTCCTGTTCAAGATCTGCTAATAGTGACCTTAGCACCCCCCCTCCAACACAAAACGCACATACACTCAAACATGTTCTGTTGGGCAGCCAGGAGGGTAGACAGACAGAGGGGTCACTCTGAGTTCTAACTGGAACTAACAGGTTTTGAAGGATTGATTATTTGGTGAAATGAATTTCAAAAATTGGCTTTGAGTGATTTGATATACAGTAAATTAACTGAAAGCCTGAAATTGTTGACAAGCTCTTTCTGTGTTTCTTCATTTCCAATTAAAAACAAATTAAATTCTAGTTTATGGGACTTCATTGAGGTGTAATTGACAAATACTATTTAAAGTGTACAACATGATTTTGATACATATATATGCATGGTGAAAGGATTCCTATCACCAAGTTAATTATGTGCTTAAATTTTAGCATGAGAAAGGATATATTATTTATATTAGCCAGGTGATAATAGGCTTTAGTTTGGAAAGGAAAGAGTGAGAGGGCATCTAGGAGCATTTTAGCTCTGCTTGTGGAAGGAGGCAGGAGGACAAGGGGGAGTAACAACGGATAAGATGGTTGGATGGCATCACCGACTCAATGGACTCCAGTTTGAGCAAACTCTGGGAGATGGTGAAAGACAGGGAAGCCTGACGTGCTGCAGTCCTTGGAGTCGCAGAGTCGGATGCGACTGAGCAACTGAATGAGGAGGGAGGGAGGGAGGAATAGGGTTTGGGTAGTCTTACTGTAAGGAAGGTGCAGTTTTGTGGATGGCTCTTCCTTGATCCAAGGACTAGTCTCTGGGGCCTCATTTTGGAAGTCCAAGGGACTAGCTTCCAATATAAAGTAACATTTCCAAAGACATATTTTCTGTTTCATGTTGGTTTACAGTAAACTAATTATTCCATTTCATGTTAGCTGAAGTATTTTTTTATAACAAAAGATTTCTATTATACTTTTATTTCCTTTTGAAAATTTTATATTACAATAGTGAGGATTGATTATACATTTATTTTAAAAATTTTCATAAAAATAATTTTTTATATTTAAGGCATATAACATGATATATATTTACATAGTGAAATGATTACTACAATCAAGCTAATTACTGTATCCTGTCACATAAGATACCACTTGTTTGTGTGTTTTTGTGGTGGTGCTCTTAGGAAACTTCTAATATTCAATACAGTATTGTTAACTCTAGTCATTGTGCTGTATGTTAGATCTCCAATGGCGATGGTTGTTGTGATAGTGGTTTAGTTGCTAAGTCATGTCCAAATCTTGTGACCCCATGGACTCCAGCACACCAGGCTCCTCTGACCTCCACTGTCTGCTGGAGTTTGCTCAGATTTATGTCTGAGTTGGTGATGCTATCTAACCATCACATCCTCAGCTGCCCCTTTCTCCTCTCAGATCTTTCCCAGAATCAGAGTCTTTTCCAGTCAGCCAGCTCTTTGTATCAGATGACCAAAGTATTGGAACTTCAGCATTAGTCCTTCCAATGAATATTCAGGGTTGATTTCCTTTAGGATTGACTGGTTTGATCTCCTTTCTGTCCAAAGGATTCTCAAGAGTTTCCTCTAGTACCACAGTTTGAAAGCATCCATTCTTTGGCACTCAGCCTTCTCTATGGTCCAACTCTCATATCCATACATGACTACTTGAAAAACCATAGTTTTGGCTATATGGACCTTGTCAGCAAAATGTCGTCTCTGCTTTTTAATAGCTGTCTAGGTTTGTCNAGGATTCTCAAGAGTTTCCTCTAGTACCACAGTTTGAAAGCATCCATTCTTTGGCACTCAGCCTTCTCTATGGTCCAACTCTCATATCCATACATGACTACTTGAAAAACCATAGTTTTGGCTATATGGACCTTGTCAGCAAAATGTCGTCTCTGCTTTTTAATAGCTGTCTAGGTTTGTCATAGCTTTTTTTCCAAGGAGCAAGCATCTTTTAATTTCATGGCTGCAGTCATGGTCCACAGTGATTTTGGAGCCCAAGAAAATAAAATCTGTTTATGCTTTCTCCTCTTCTATTTGCCATGAAGTGATGGGACCAGATGCCATGACCTTAGGTTTTTGAATGTTGAGTTTTTAAGCCAACTGTTTCACTTTCCTCTTTTGCTTTCATCAAGTATTCTTACTTGGAAAATCCTATGGACAGAGGAGCCTGGGAGGCTATGGTCCATAAGGTCACATAGAATTGGACATGACTGAAGTGACTTAGCACACATGCACACACACTCTGCATCTAAGTGAAATAAACAAGGTAACAATATGTAGCTTTGACACACTCCTTTCCCAGTTTTGAACCAGTCCATTTTCCACATCCAGTTTTAACTGTTGCTTCTTGGCCTGCATATAGATATCTCAAGAGACAGGTAAGGTAGTCTAGTATTCCCATCTTTTTAAGGATTTTCCATGATTTATTGTGTTCCGTATGATCAAAGGCTTTACCATAGTCAAGGAAGTAGAACTAGATGTTTTTCTGGAACTCCTTTGCTTTCTCCATGCTCCAACGAATGTTGGGAATTTGATCTCTGGTTCTTCTGCCTCTTCAAAACCTGTACATCTGGAGGTTCTCGATTCATGTACTACTGAAGCCTAGCATAACTATAACTTTGTACCCTTTGATCACGTCTCCAGATATCCCTCACCTCTGATAACCACTGTTCTACTCTCTGCTTCTATAATTAAACTTTTACCAGATTTTACATATAATTGAGATCATGCAGTGGTTCTTTTTCTTTGTGTCTGGTTTATTTCACTTAGCATAAGGTCCTCTAGGTTTATCCATATTGTTGCAGTTGACAGGATCTCCTTTTTAAAGGCTAACATTTATCTCATAATTACTTTATCTACTCATCCATTAACAGATATTTGGGTTCTTTTTCATATCTTAGCTATTGAGAATAATGCTGCAATGAATATGGGTGTGTAGGTACTGGTTTCATTTTCTTTGGATATATACCCAGGAGATATATATTGGCTATATATTGGATCATGTGGTAATTCTAATTTTAATTTTTCAAGAAATCTCTTTGCTGTTTTCCATGATGGTTGTTCCACATTAAATTCCCATCAACCATGTACAAGAATTGCCTTTTTTTCTATCATGGCATTTGTCACAGCAATAAAAACAATAATTCTAAAATTTCTGTAATCACAAAAATTCTAAATAACCAAAGAAATCCTAAGAAGAACATAGCTGGAGGCATCACACTTCTCAATCTCAAAACTTTATCATGGAGCTATAAAAAACAATATGGTACCGGCATAAAAATAGACACATGGACCAATGGAACGGAATTGAGAGCCCAGAAGTAAACCCACACGTATATATTCAGCTAATTTTCTACAAGGGCACCAGGAATACACAATGGGGAAAGGATAGTCTGTTCAATTAATGATGTTGTGAAAACTGGATAACCACATGCAAAATAGTGAAAGTGGACACTTAAACCTCACAGTATAGACAGAAATCAACTCAAAGTGGCTTAATGACGTGAATGTTACACCTGAGGCTGTAAACCTTCTAGAAGAAAGCATAAGGGGCAAGACTGTGACCTTGGCCTTGAAAATGATTTTTTTTTATATGACACAAAAGGGAAAGCAACAGAAGGAAAAATAAACAAGGACCATAAAAAAGCTCTGCACAGCAAAGGAAACCATTGACAAAGTGGTAAGGCTATCTGTATGTTGAGAGAAAATATTTGCAACCCATATATCTGATAAGGGGTTAATATCCAAACAATATAAGAAACTTGTACAACTCAAAAGTAAAAAAGTGAACAGTCCAGGTAAAAATTGGGCAAAGGACCTGAACAGACATTTTTCCAAAGAAAATATACAAATGGTCAACACATATATGAAAGTTGCTCAGCATCACTAATCATTAGGAAATGCAAATTAAAACCACAATGAGAGATCACCTTACATCTTTGAGGATGGCTGTTAGCTGGAAATACTTTAATTCAGCAGTATATTTAGAAGAGACATTATTTTAGAGTAACTTGTCTAATATTTGAAAGACCTAAAAGAATGAAACTAGATCACTTTCTAACACCACACACAAAAATAAACTCAAAATGGATTAAAGACCTAAACGTAAGAACAGAAACTATAAAACTCCTAGAGGAGAACATAGGCAAAACACTCTCTGATATATATCAAAGCAAGATCCTCTATGATCCACCTCCCAGNAGAGGGAGAGGGGGGGAAGGTTTGGGAGAATGGCACTGAAACGTGTGCTATCGTGTGGGAAATGAATCAGTCTATAAAAAAAAATTAAAAGATTTATTGAAGTATAGTTGATTTACAATGTTGTGTTAATTTCTACTGTAGAGCAAAGTGTTTCAGCTATACATATATATGCATTGTTTCAAATGAAATTATGTATTTGAATGCTTTTTGTTTTCAGTTGTATCTCAAAATCCATTTTTTAGGTAAAACTGTATGAAATTGCTGATGAAACATTTTTGAGATAATGGTTTGAGCCCTTATTGTTCTCTTGCTGCCGGTTTATCCATAGCTTTGTGTAGTGGAAAGATCAATGGATGAGGAGTCAGGAGACCTTGTTCTAGTCTGAGATCTGCAATATTAAGCTGTGTGTCTTTAGGCAAGTAAGTTAACTTCTCTGGTAAATGGAAGGGGGGCATACTTTTCTGCTTATCATATATCCTTAATTCTTTCAGTAGGTCCTCATTGAATGCCTTGTGACTGCTAGGAACTATGCTAGAGACTGGGGATGTGGTGAATAAGACCGGTGTGGCTGCTGCCCTCCTGAACCTTAGAGTCTTACAGTTGATCACTGTGGCATTTGCGCTATCTTTTCCAGCCAGCATTTCTAATAACTGACATTTTCAGTGATGTAGGCTCATCTGGTCAGTGTTCTTTCTAGTGAACTCAGGTTAAGATGCACACACTGGGAGAGCAGTGACATCAGACAGTTGAAAGGATGAAGTCACATCCACACCCACTTTGTCTGAAAGCAGCAGCTGTTGTGCCATCTTCTCCAGCTTTACTGTAGTCTGCACTGTGTCTGTAATAATCGCACAGGGATCTGGACTTGGCAGTAGGCCCTTCTTTTGAAATCTCCACCCACATACAAAGTGCCAGGGAGTCTCTTCGCACTAGCGTGCCATCAGAGTCACCCCAGGAAAAATGAACTTGACTGCAAAATGGAGCCAAGCCACAGGCAGGATGCTTACTTTATTTAAAATTAAATTTTGCTGATTTTAAAAAGTATTACCTACAACACAGATTTCAAAAAGTACAAACAGGTATGCAGTGAAAATTGATTCTCCTTCAAACTCACATTCCCTGGCCTCCTTGATTCTGTCCTTAGTGGCAACTACTATTGGCAGTATTTTTGTGTCTCTTTCCAGAGATGCTCTATGATGGTAGAAGGGGACTTATTTGAAATCAACTTTAATGTTTGTTCATACTTTTACTACTACTGAGCAGAAAACCCCAAGCAGTGGGTCCATCGGCCAGTTGACACTGGAGCCTTGTTTGCTTTCCTGCTTCTTCACATTTCCTGGATTGTTGCCAGTTGTGAACATTTCCTGGATTCCTAGTGGGAAAACAGTGCTTCCTTAAGACCAAAGAAAACTGCAGTTTCTCATCAGGAAAAGATTATAGATTCCTAATATACAGTAAATAGATAGCAATGTTATTCTCAACGTAGTCTGCTGTGTGGAGCATTTAAAGAAAAATTGCGGTTGTTTCTAGGCTCCCTTAATATCTGCCACTGGGGATAGATACGATAAGATTTTGGGAGGATTCTTTCAAACTGCCTGGGGAGGGTGCACAAAGAGAGGCTGGCTTACCTTGAGGGGAAGAAGTATTGCTGTCAATGCTTGCCTGCTCTGAAGTTAGGAGAAAGCCAGAAATTGAGTGAAGATGTGGTCAGTTAGTTACTTCATAATTTATTCTTTGAAAGTGAAAGTGAAACTTTTAGTTGCTCATTTCAGTTCAGTCTCTCAGTCGTGTCCAACTCTTTGAGACCCCATGAATCGCAGCATGCCAGGCCTCCCTGTCCGTCACCAACTCCCGGAATTCACTCAAACTCATGTCCATCGAGTCGGCGATGCCATCCAGCCATCTCAGTCACGTCCAATTCTTTGCAACCCCATGGACTGTAGCCCACCAGGCTTTTCTGTCCATGACATTCTCCAGACAAAAATCCTAGAGTGGGTTGCCATTTCCTTCTCCAGGGGATCTTCCCGACCCAGCGATCAAACCTGGGTCTTCTGCATTGCAGGCAGATTCTTTACCATCTGAGCCACCAGGGATTTATTCTTTGGGTGCCATTAAAAGGGATCCGAATCATCCATGACAATGTAGTATTACGTGAGCTCATTTTTCTGAGCAGCCTGGGGTCTGCGGTTTGCACCGATAACCCTGGAAAAGCTTTAATATCTGCTCAGATTTCCTAGGGACCACTTTGGACCCGTGTTGCTATGGTTGAGGACACAGCCATTTTCTAAAGAGTCAGCCCTACCCTAGGATTTGGGAATAATATATTTTTTAATGCATTTGAGCAGACTTAGATCAGCAGTGTGGAGACTCAGTACCAACACCTGGTTGTGAACCATTGCCTATCTTTGTGCCAGAGACTCTGCTTGTGAGTAAACCCTCCCTTAAACTTTAGTCTCTATTCTGGCTCATGTTTTCCCAGTTTCTCTAGGACTGCGATTCCTTGGCCTTCCATCCCAGCTCTCCATTTCAGCCTTTTAAAGGATTCATTTATTCAAGAAGGCTTATTATTTTTTCCTACTGTATTTTGCATGGGTCAGGTACTGTGCCAGATGATGCTGACTCCTGATAGAAGCTTATCTTTCTAACAAGGGCAAGAGAAAAACTAATCATGTTAACACGTACAAATGGGAGAGTGAGACCAGAAAGAAGGTTGAGCACCGNCTTTTAAAGGATTCATTTATTCAAGAAGGCTTATTATTTTTTCCTACTGTATTTTGCATGGGTCAGGTACTGTGCCAGATGATGCTGACTCCTGATAGAAGCTTATCTTTCTAACAAGGGCAAGAGAAAAACTAATCATGTTAACACGTACAAATGGGAGAGTGAGACCAGAAAGAAGGTTGAGCACCGAAGAGTTGATGCTTTTGAACTGTGGTGCTGGAGAAGACTCTTGAGAGTCCTTTGGACTGCAAGGAGATCAAATCAGTCAATTCTAAAGGAAATCAGTTCTAAATATTCATTGGAAGAACTGATGCTGAATCTCCAATATTTTGGCCCATTGTTGTGAAGAGCCAACTCATTGGAAAAGACCCTGATGCTGGGAAAGATTGAGGTCAGGAGAAGGGGGTGACAAAATGAGATAGTTAGATAGCCTTACTGACTCAATGGGTATGAATTTGAGCAAACTTTGGGAGACAGTGGAGGACAGGGAAGCCTGGCATGCTGCAGTCCATGGAGTTGCAAAGAGTTGGACATGACTTAGTTATTGAACGACGACAGTGTTATTATAGGCGGAGTGGAGGATGTTATGTATTGGAGCTCACACTAGAGTCAGTTAGTCCAGAAGGGCGGGGACTTTATAGAGGGAGATGGTGGTTAATCTTAGATCTGAAAAGATGAGGGTAGAAGTTAAGCAGGCAGAACAAATGAGAGAGTGGAGGAGGTTTTTTGAACTTCCTAGGTGATCTTCCCAAGTTGAGCCTGCCCAATCCTGAGATTTGGTGGCTGCTGTTCATCATTGGGTTGTGTTGTGTTCCCTGCTGCTGATGTATCCACTTGGCCTGCAGCTTGGTACCTTGATGACCAGGCCCACTCATGTGGACTTTTCCCAAGTATGTGCCTTCTGGGTCTCTCTGTTCTCCCAACCTTTGCTAGCCCCGCTTCAACTCTACAGTGATGGGCAGGAGAATGTGACATAGATATATCTTATGCTCTAGGACAAAGGGGTAGTTTGAACTGAGAAATCTTACTCATAAAGATCATTTAAAGGTGAGATCAGCAAGACAATCTTCAGAGGTGTCAAACTGGTGGTGGTGTAGGGAATTATTATAGTTGCTGCCTATGCCAGAGCCGAGAAGAAAGGAATAATTGCAGATGAAGGTGAATTTAAGATGGATGTAACAGCAGAAGGTCATGGACTTATGCCTGGGGGTTGGGTTGGCAAGATTCTGGAAAGAAGCAAGGCGTATGCCAGCTGATGCTACAAGGTTCGCATGAAAATGGCTAAGCCAGTGAAAGGAAGAATTTGGATTACTGGCCAAAGCAGAAATTAAGTCCAAATCCCTTCCTGAAGCTAGCAGCCCACCTGGAAATGTTTTGAATCATAAACTAGAACTGACAGATGATAAAGAGGCAGCCAAGTAGTTGGGAAGCCAAGGTAGGTTGTTACTAGGGAAACGAAGCAAGTGAGAAGTGAAGTGTTTGATGCAATTTTAAGGGGCTGTACTAAGGTTTGTGTTGGCAGTTTGTTTTTACAGAGATATCTCAGGTTTCCTGGATAAGATTAGGGGCTTGGGAGGAGATAGTGCCACTGACAGGGATTAATGTCACCCTTGTTCATTCTTGCTCAGCCTCTAAATGAAAGTGGATTTGTTCATAATGAAGTTGTCTGAGTCCCTCCTCGGAAGAGTCAGTTTGTGAAGCATTCGGCCTAATCCTTTTCCTGTATGCAGATTGACATTAAGGAATAACAAAATAGTCATTCCCCAAAGGATGATTGGTGCTATCTGTGATCAAGTCTTCTCTAGTCTCTACAAACACTTAGAAATGAAACCAACACCTAGTGAATTTTTTTTGATGGGGGAGGGTGAGATTTATCTACATAGATATAATATAGTCTGAGTGTAGTCATTCATTCATGTTTTGACTTTGAAATGTATGCGTATATAATAAAACATATATATTATTTAAACATAAAAATATTGAGAGTGGAGGTGGTTGATCCTCCTGATGATCCAGAGGATGGAACTTGGTGCTTTCACTGCTGAGACCTGGGTTTGATCCCTGGTCGGGGAACTAGGATTTCACAAGGTGTATGGTGTGGCCAATAATAATAATAATAATGATAAGAAATAAAAGTATTACCCTAGATAAAGAAGTAGACTATTGCCAGTACCTTTAAGACTCTCCTGATGGTCCCCTCCCCAATAGAACATTTATCTCTACCCTCTGTTCAGAGCAAACCATTATACTGGCTTGTGATAATCATTCCTTGCTTTCCTTTATCATTATAGCACCTGGTTATGTTTTCCTAAATAAGGATATTGTTTGGCTATTTGTTAAGCCTTGTATGAATGGAATCACACTCCACATAGTTTTCTTTGACTTGTGGCTTTTTTATTGAACTATAGTCACTTTTCATTTTCATGCATTGGAGAAGGAAATGACAGCCCACTCCAGTGTTCTTGCCTGGAGAATCCCAGGGACGGGGGAGCCTTGTGTGCTGCTGTCTACGGAGTCACACAGAGTCGGACATGACTGAGGCGACTTAGCAGCAGCAGCATAGTTGATTTACAATATTGTGTTAGTTTCAGGTATACAGCAAAATGATTGTTATACACACATGAATATATGTTTTTGTATAACTCAGATTCTTTTCCATTATAGGTTATTACAGAGATAATGAATATAGTTCCCTGTGTTATACAGTAAGTCCTTATCTATTTACATATAGTATGTATCTGTCAATCTCATTCTCCTAAATCATCCCTTCCTTTTCCCTCTTTCCCTTTTAGTAACCATGTTTGTATTTTATATCTGAGTCTATTTATGTTTTGTAAATAAGTTCATTTGTGCTATTTTTTGGATTCTACATTTACGTGATATCAGATGATATTTGTCTTTGGCTTACTTCACTCAGTATAATAATACCCGGGTCCATCCATGTCCTGGCCAGACATTATTTCTTTTTTTGTGGCTGACTAATGTTCCATTGTACGTGTGTACCAAATCTTTATCCATGGCGATAGGTACTTAGTTTCCATGTCTCGGTTATTATAGATAGTGCTGCTATGAATATTGGGGTACATGTATCTTTTTGAATTAGAGTTTTCATCTTTTCCAGCTATCTTCCCAGGAGTGGGATTGCAGGATCACATGGTAGCTCTATTTTTAGTTTTTAAAGAAACCTCCATACTGGTTTTTCACAGTGGCTATACCAATTTACATTCTTATCAACAGAATAGGAAGATTTTCTTTTCCCTACACCTTCTCCAGCATTTGTTATTTGTAGACTTTCTGATGGCCATTCTGACTGGTGTGAGGTGATACCTCACTGTAGTTTTTATTTTTGTTTCTCTAATTAATTTCATTTATTTAACATCTAAAAGATGTTGAGCATCTTTTCATGTGTCTGTTGGCCATCTGTATGTCTTGTTACTTGTATCACAAAATCTTTGACTCAACACTGCAATGGTTTTTTTCCTTGTCAGTGCATGTTTTTTTGGTGTATTCCTATTGAGCAACAGAAAAACAATTATTATTTATAGATACTGATTTTTTTCTAGCTGTTTGTACATTACAAACGAATACCATTATAAATGTTACTTTTCTTATCTCTGGCTGCATACATGTGATGATATTTTCCTAGGAGCAGAATTGATAGGTTAAAGAATAGGTGCATGTTGGACTTCATAATGCCAACCTGTTTTTTGAAGGATCTTGAGTTTTCTAAGGTATCTAAGAAACTCCAAAACATCACATGCTCATTAGTAGTTGGTATTTTTGTCAGACTTTAATTTTTTGCCAATTTGGTGGCTGTATGAATAGGATTTTACTTCGCATTATCCTGATGACTAATGAGATTGTCATTGTTTCCCCCCTTTTTTCTAAAAGCCTATTCAAGCCTTTTAACCATTTTTTTCCTGTAGGGTAGATGGTTTCATATATTTAAGAATATGTGTAAACATGTACATGCATGTACACATACATACTGTTATGTGTCATAAATGTCCTCTTGCATATTGTGGCTCAGTTTTACATTTGCTTTGTGGTCTTGGTGAATGGAAACTCTTAAGTTTGACAACATTAAAATGGAAATGATCAGTCTTATGTGACTTGTACCTCATGTTTTAAGAAACCCTTTATTTGACCAGTTCTTTTTGTTGCATCATAATTATTCAATGATTTGTGCCTTCACATTTTAAATATTTAATCCACTGGGAGCTTATTTCTTTGTGTGTGGTTTGAGTAAAGAGTCAAGTTATTTTTCTCAAATGGATGATAACTCTTTGTTCTAGCACTAGTTTTAAAAAGCCCACCCACTCCCTCCCTGATCTGCGATAATTGTATGTCATATGCCCCTGTATGTAGAGGTGTTTGTGGCCTTGTAATTGTACTCCACTGATTTTTGGCTACCCTTGCACTGTATTTACCCAGATCTTAATTACTATAGCTTTATGAAAGGTCTTGATATCTGGTAGGGAAATTTTCTCAGCTTGTTCTTTTTCATTAAGTGCGTCTTGGCTATTTTTTGCTCTTATGCACTTTCTTATACATTTTAGAATCAGTTTGTCAAGTTTCCAAAAGAGTAAAACGTTGATTTTTGGCCTGGATTTCCTTAAGGCCACTGCTAGTTTGAGGGAAAAATTAATGAAGCTGTCAGCCATAGCTAGTACAAAGCTTTCCTTCCAAAAAAATGTATATTCCTATAATAATGCTTGACTTTCCCTTAGTGTTGTTTATGTATTTTTAATTCTAATGTTTAGAGTATACCCCCCCTTTTTTTTTAACCACACCATGCAGTCTGTGGAACTTCCTCCACCAGAGATTGAACACCCCACCCCCTTCCACAGTGAAGCTCAGAATCTCAACTAATGGACCACCAGAGAAGTCCTAGCCCATTTATTTTTTAAGTTAAAAAGGCCTTTACCATTCTTCTTTGGATAATAACAGTTGGACAATATGAGATGTTATCAAATGGGCTGCTTGTTGACTCAAGAATCAATAAGTCAAATGAAAGAAATACCTTTTTTTTTTTCTTTACCACCTTGGTAATAGTTCCAGTGGAAGAATTTTTTTTAAAGAGGAAAATATAAAATAAACCAAGAAACAGACATGCACAGATAGGGGGAGGGAGGCAGGGAGAAACTCCAGTTACTACTTTTTGCTCAAAAAATATTCAAAACGAAAAAGAAATGCAGGCAGATTGTTAGCCAGACTACACCATCTGAACTATTTGCTGTAAGTGTGCCCAAATAAACATCTTCCTCTTAAATATTTAGTTCAAAGATTTCTTCTGGAATTCATCCATAGTTGGTCCCCAGTAGATGCCTTGTTTTTAATTGTGGTACTATAAAAGTTGTTTTGTTCCCTTAGATTTTTGACCGAAACCAATCAAGTTTTCATTAGTCTGTTTACTGTGGAAAATCCCTTCATGCTGCTGCTAAGTCACTTCAGTTGTGTCCGACTCTGTGCAACCCCGTAGATGGCAGCCTATCAGGCTCCTCCGTCCCTGGGATTCTCCAGGCAAGAACACTGGAGTGGGTTGCCATTTCCTTCTCCAATGCATGAAAGTGAAAAGTGAAAGTGAAAGTCTCTCAGTCGTGCCCGATCCTTAGCGACCCCATGGACTGCAGCCCATCAGGCTCCTCCGTCCATGGGAATTTCCAGGCAAGAGTACTGGAGTGGGGTGCCACTGCCTTCTCCAGTAAATCCCATCATACCTGACATTAATTCAAACTCATCCATAATCCTCTATTATTTTCTTTTTCTTGACNCTCCAGGAGTTGGTGATGGACAGGGAGGCCTGGCATGCTGTGATTCATGGGGTTGCAAAGAGTCAGACAAGACTGAGCGACTGAACTCAAATGAACTGAATCTCCTATCGCTTTCTGGTCACTTCATTTGCATACATTTCAAGTCCAGGGTGATACTGTAGATCCATTGAAACTTCTGTAGATCCATAATAAACTTCTTTCCATGGCCTGCAAATACTCAAACACACTGGGAGGACGAAGGGGTATGAGTGCGAAAGCCATGNAGACTGAGCGACTGAACTCAAATGAACTGAATCTCCTATCGCTTTCTGGTCACTTCATTTGCATACATTTCAAGTCCAGGGTGATACTGTAGATCCATTGAAACTTCTGTAGATCCATAATAAACTTCTTTCCATGGCCTGCAAATACTCAAACACACTGGGAGGACGAAGGGGTATGAGTGCGAAAGCCATGGAGGTTTGTCAAGGAAAGGGGATCCGAGATGGCAAGCATTGAATTTTTTTTTTGAGGGGGGGAGTGCAACTGATTAACAATTCACCACTTGTTAATCTAACACAAATGGATCCCCCACTTTCAATATCTTGTATATGATGCCAAGACCATTTCCCAATGAAGTCTAACCCTCCTGACATGATGTTTTAATTCCTAATATCTTGAAACTGCATGCAGTTAGGATGACAAAGCAATTCAGACAACCGCATGCTGCACCGTAAATTTCTTAGATCCATTTCAAACCATTCCCTTTTCAAGTCCTAGGGAAGGCATGACTTCTGTTTATGCACTGAGTCTGGATATTTCTTCCCTAAAAAAACTTGAGATTCCTGAACACTGCTTTATAAAGACTGTTTGCATTTAGATTTTCAATAGGATAGCTTTTGAAAATGAAGAACAGACTAGCTATTCCTGAATTCTGCTTAGAAATGATGATGTTTAACACTTCTTAAAGAACAATGGATAAGTGACACTTATCAAGGGAAATGGTTTGCTTTTGATCTTTCTGGCAGCTCTGAGTTTCTGAGACTCTGAGATTGAGTCTTGCTGATTTGAATTCCTAAATATTTATTCACTTCATCCATTCTTCTTGATGCCAGGGACCATTTCTGTAGTTTGGCCTGGGGTTGTTTATTTCCTGGATTAGTCAAATGGCTTCCTCACAGGTCTCCTCCAACCCCACCTACAGTTTTATCCCTCTACATTCCAACTACCAGGGAGCCATGAGAATGATATTTATCAAACACAACTCTGTGTCATGCCTGATTAAAATGCATCCATAGCTCTCCTCTGCCTACAAGATACAGTAGAAAACCTTCATGAGCTGCCCCCTTTTTCACCTGAGAAGCCTGCCACCCTCCACTTCTTTACACACCAATAATAACCAAGTGCTTATCATATCAGGAGCTCCCCCCTCTGTCTGAAACACTTGTGCTTAGTTCTGATCATTCATTTATGATTTATCTCACATGCCAGCCCTTTCTGGCTACTTCCTCTGATCTCCACCCTTCCTTAGGAGCTTTCCCTGTAGGCAGTCACCATCAGTTGACTGTAATATTCTTGAGGTCATTGTCTGCATCTGAGGCCATGTGGCACAAATCTGAAATGCATGGTCTCTGGCTCTATTGCTTACTAATTATGCTGTCTTGGGCAATCCCTTGGCCTCCCTGTGCCTCAGTTTCCTCATCTATAAAGTGGGAACAATACCTTTCTCAGAGGGTTGCTGTGAGGAAGAAATTAGTTAATAAATGTGCAGTGCTTAGAATGCTTCCTGGAGTCTTCTAAGGCCTTAACAAACATGAACTGTGATGATCTGTACAGCCTGAATCAAACGCCATACCTGGCACAAAGCAGGTAACAAGGGTGTATTTGATGTGATACTTTTTTTTTTTTTTTAAATATTGAGGATCACGGGGGTGATCCAGAGAGTTGATGTGGAGTGGGAGGTGGGGGG
>SJYA01004423.1:1101991-1112157 GCA_006410615.1 Neotragus moschatus
GTGGGAAACGAATCGTCGGTCTATATTAGGTTCAGGATACAGGATGCTTGGGACTGGTTCACGGGGGTGATCCAGAGAGTTGATGTGGAGTGGGAGGTGGGGGGGGGGGTTCAGGACTGGGAACTCATGTACACTTGAAAAAAAAAAAAAAAAGACCTACTCAATGTTAACCAGAAAAAAAAAATGTTGAGGTAAAATTCATTTTGGTAGTGTATACTTCGGTGATATTCAGTACATACACAGTGTTGCATGGCTAGCACCTCTATTCAGTTTTAACCATTTTCATCACTCTGAAAAGAAACTGCATCCTAGTATTCCCATTAAGCAGTCACTCCCAATCCCCCATCCTTCCATTATAATGTCAGTAACGTTTCCAATGCATTTCCTACAGGGAATATTACAATGTGATGTAGCAAGACCACAATACAAATAGAGTTGTCCTTCAGCAGTGCAACACTCATAAGTGAGTTGCACTGGGCTGGCCAGTTCCCTTGAAGGGATTTTCCAAGGCCACCAGTGTGGCACCAAGTGTTCTGTCCATTCCTTTAAATAATACAAGATTCCGCTAAAGGGGCACAAAAGTAACATTTTCCCTTCAATTGGGGACTTTAGAAAGAAAGCATTCTGCGTTGTATAAGACGTGCTGAATGCAGTCTGGCCTTTTGAAGGCCACCATCTGAAGTATGTAATGTCAAGAGAGAAGAGTCTAGAGCAGGTGCTGTTGACAGCAGCGTTCCTGTGTGCCATCCCTGGCTCAGTGGCTCCAGAATGACATTGGGTCCCCATTGAAAGAGCCATTCACAGGATTGACTGCCTACCAGCCTGGTCCATGCATATTCATAATCAAGAACAATGCTGCCTTAATAAAGGACTTTTTGACATTGATCAGGACCCAGCTAGAGCTATTGACTTCTCATTCTTCCATTGCCAGCAGCCGCCACTTTTCTGACCCTTTCAAGTCCAGTTCCACTAATATATTGAGACCATTTCCTGGCTGATCTCTGTGTGTATAAATAAAAGACATCTGTGGCAATGAAACTCTATCCCAGTATTAGGCTCAAGTTGATATGATGACTCGGATATTCCCTCATCAGATCTCCTAGAATCTAGACTATCGAGACCTAGCTGTTCCTTCCTCCTTGACCTTCTAGGTCCCTAAATCTTGATTTGCTTTTGTTGACTTTGCCCTTTTCCTCATTCTTTTTAGAATCCTGACTTTGGCACTGCCTTTGTCCTAATGTCAGAACATATTTTAGATTTACATCTGCCAAGAGATAGTGTAACAGTCACAGTAGGGAAGTATTTACTTTAAAGTAGGTAATACAGGTCTGAAAATATATGAGGGAGAAAAAAAAATCAAAGAAATTTATTATGTGTGAAGGGTAGTATCATTTAAAAATCTATTATCAGATTCACTCTTATTTTCTAAATAGCGTGATAAAATTCAACCAGCACTTTTATTTAGTGCCTCATTTTAGAAAGCTTTTTCTTTTTATCCAACTAATAAAATGTATCTATTTCAAACCAAAGGGATATTTCAGACCCTGAAAACTCCACCCTTTTCTTAATTAGACAAGGAGCCCTGAAAAAACCCTGCTGCAGCTTCCAGACAGTGGGGATTTGCCTGCCCCAGTGGCTCTCTGTCGTGCAAAATACATGAAAAGAGAAGAAGCAAGAACTGCCTTTGTACAACTCTGGCCAAAGTACTTACTGCTGCATGATTTATGTTTGGGAGAAAAATCCCTGTCTTTCCGCTCTCAGGCCAGAAGGACTCGAGTGGTGCAGGGGACATCTGCGGGCATGTGGAAGGGGATGAGGCCGACTGCCGGGCACCCACAGTGGTGGCTTTTACAGGTGTTGGGGCAGCTGGACTATGAATGCAGTTGGCTCTTGGGGTTCAGGCAGGTGCTGAATCTGCCCACGTGTGAGACTAAGGCTAGAATGTCATAAAGGGAGGTGGCCAAGCTCAGTGCCTGGATTTGATTCCATCCTCTGTTACTTTCTGGGCATCCCTGGTGGCTCAGACAGTAAAGATTCTGAAGATCCCCAGGAGAAGGAAATGGCTACCCACTCCAGTATTCTTGCCTGGGGAAATCCCATGGACAGAGGAGCCTGGAGGGCTACAGTCCATGAGGTCTCAAAGAATTGGACACAACTGAGCCACTAACACTTTTCTTTTATTATTTTCTAGGGTGGTTGGTCACCTGACACCCTGGGTAAGTTACCAGTCCTCTCTGTGCTTCCATTTCCTCACCTACAAAATGATAGATGAGTGTTTCCCTGGTTGTCCAGTGGTTGAGAGTTCACCTGTCAATATGAGAGACATAGGTTTGATCCTTGGTCTGGGGGGATGCTGCGGGGCAACTAAATCCGTGCACCACAACTGTTGAATCCCGTGTGCCTAGAGCCCATGTTCCACAACAAGAGAGATCATCACAAAGTGAGAAGCCTGCACACTGCAATGAAGACCCAGCATAGTGCCCCTCCCCCCAAAACCAAAATGATAGGTGAACGATGTCATCTACCTCCTGGGTGGAGCCCTTGCTGTAAAGCAGGGCTTAATGCACTTTAGCTGACACCTCTCCACTTATCCTTCCCATTGCTACTGGGAAGTGTAGTATACAGTGTAGTTGGCTAAAAATGTCACAGATCAGCTAGCGGAATAGTCAGACTACTTTCTGGTCCCACCATTTACCAATTTCCTGGCATGAGAGAAGTTGTTTAACCTTTCGGTGTCTCGTTTTTCTCCTCTGTCAGTCGGGCTGGGTGGGAGTACCTGTCTCCCAGGGTAGCAGGGGGAATGAATGAGATAATATGCTAAACAGTTAACACAGCACGTAGTGAGCACTCGACTAGTGGCTGCTGTTTCAGCGTTATTACTAGGAGTCGGGCCTTGTGTGTTATTTTTAATGTTATTGTATGTTATTTCTAGCAGAAGAACTGAGGGGTTCTAAAACTCTTCAGTTTAGTCCTATACTTTTGCTCCTATTAAACTCTGATGCTAGAAAATGAATGGCCAGTGCTGGGGTTTACCACCAGATTCAAGAGGGAGGTCCTCTTTCTCCTGGTCTGAGTTTCTGCATCGCCTGTATTCTTGGCACTGAAAGAAGATCCTTTGTTAGGATGTGAAAGCAAAAGCGAAGCATAAAGAGGAAAAGAAATCATTAGAGGGAAGTTTGTCTGTGACCTGGGTCCTACTAGCCATAATTGCCTTGGTTTAGACAGCTTCTGAGACTTTTCTGAATGTTGAATATACTTATATACATATATAAAGTTAAGTATTATCTCTCCAAATGTATACATTTTTTTGGCCGCACCACACATGTTGCGGAATTTTAGTTCCCCAATCAGGGCTCGAATGCAGGCCCCCAGCAATGAGCGCACTGAGTCCTAACCTCTGGACCTCTAGGAAATTCCCTCTAATGTATACATTCTTTTTAGTTAATTGTATTTTGGGCTGCTCTGGGTCTGCCTTATTGCACACAGGATTTTTCTAGTTGTGGCAACTAGGGGCTAGCTAGTCTCTAGTCACAGTGTGTGAATCTTTCACCTTGGTGTTTTCAGTAGCTGTGGTTGTGGCACGTGGGCTTAGTTGCCCATAGCATGTGGGATCTTCCCAGACCAGGGATTGAACTCATGTCCCCTGCATTGGCAGATGGATTCTTAACCACTGGACCGCCAGGGAAGTCCAAATGTATAATTTTTATAACAACTCTTAAATTTCACCTTTTTAAGTATAAAATTCAGTGAAGTGAAGTGAATGTCGCTCAGTTGTGTCTGTTTGTGACCCATGGACTATACAGTCCATGGGATTCTCCAGGCAAGAGTACTGGAATGGTAGCCTATCCCTTCTCCAGGGGATCTTCCCAACCCAGGAATCAAACCAGAGTCTCTTGCATTACAGGTGGGTTCTTTACCAACTGAGCCATATTCACAATGTCGTGCTACCATTACAACTAATTTTAGAGTATTTCTATCATGCCCTCTCCTCTAAGAAACCCTCACTCATTATCAGTCACTCCCTATTCTCCTAAACACCTCCAACCCTAGGCCACCATGAATCATTCTGTCTCTATGGTGTTGCCTATTCTTGATAGTTCATTTAAATGTGATAATATAATCTGTGGCATTTTGTGTCTGACATTTCACTTAGCATAATGTTTTCAAGGTTCATTCATGTTATATCTTGTGTTAAGAACTTCCTTTTTATGGTTGAATAATATTTCATTGTCAAGTGTTTTCCAGTGTTTAAGTACTAGCCACCGTAAACCTCTGACTTATTCCACAGCCTCAAAGTAGCTGTTCTTCTCTTCCCTGTCCCTAATAGAGAGGGTTTTCTGCACTCCAGGCGCATGTGGGGAGGGGTGGATTCTAGAGGTTGTTCATGTCCGCATCAGATGCTGGTATCTTAGCAACCATGTACAGTTTCAGATGTTACAGACCCACACGATAGTGTCTTTCTTGTTCAGAGCTGAAACAGAAGAGTCTTTGCCCCCCAAGCACAGACATATAAAAAAATCTTGTGGCTTCCTATCCTTGTACAGATGGGCAGTGTCCTCTGCCTGCAAAGAGCCAGAGAAGAGAGCTAGCCGACAAATGTTACCTTGCCTTCTACCCCATCTCAGTTCTGATTATTGGATGTCTGTTGTGCCTCCAGAGTTCTACTTGACTGTACATAAAGGAGTAGGCTAGCGACATGTTTCTAAACTAGGTTGACATTTGAATTAAGATAATCCTAAGAACGAAACAAGCGATATTTGGCATTGTGGGGAGATACCATCTGTATGTGCTTTGGAGTGACGTGGATCTGGGTGTGAATTTCTCACCTGCTACCATGGGCCTTCAGCCTCTCAGCAACAGTGGCCCCATCTGCTAAATGACATGACAGTATCATAAGAGGCATCTCCCAAGGTAATGGTGAGGAAGAACTGAGTTCAATTCCTGGCCTAGAGTAAGGTTTCATTATGGGAACTTACCTGGCTATTCCTACTTGGGTAGACTTTTGGTATACAAAATATCTTCTTTGGTATAGTGGTGAATAGCTTTTGGCTTTGGCATTGGACAAATGCGAGTTTGCCTTCAGACTTCACCCCTTATTAGATGTGTGAACTTCTGTGACCTCAAAGTTTCTGTTGCCTCCTCTGGGAACAGTTACACTTTAACAGTTTTGTTGGAAGGTTTCAACTCATGTTTCTAAAGCATCCCCGCCTATGGAAGGGGCTCCATACAGAGTAACTGTTACTACCAATAAGAAAGCAAATATCTCTTTTAAAATTGTAATGTAATTGCTTTACAATGTTGTGTTAATTTCTGCTGGACGGTGAGGTGAATCAGCTATATACATACATCTGTCCCCTCCCTCTTGGCCCTCCCTCCCACACTCAATGCCCATCTCACTGCTCAAGGTGGTCAGAGAACACTGAGCTGAGCTCCCTGAGTTACAAAGCAACATCCAACTAGCTATCTATTTTACATATGGTCATGTATATATTTCAGTGATGCTCTCTCAATTTGTCCCCTGACTCTTCCCACCCTGTGTCTGTTCTCTACGTCTGTGTCTCTATTCTTGCCTGGGAAATAGGTTCATTTGTACCATTGTACTATTGTTCTAGATTCCACATATATGTGTTCAGTTCAGTCACTCAGTCATGTCCGACTCTTTGTGACCCTGTGAATTGCAGCATGCCAGGCCTCCCTGTCCATTACCAATTCCTGGAGTTCACTCAAACTCATGTCCATCGAGTCAGTGATGCCATCCAGCCATCTGGTCCTCTGTTGTCCCCTTCTCCTCCTGCCCCCAATCCCTCCCAGCATCAGAGTCTTTTCCGATGAGGTGGCCAAAGTATCGGAATTTCAGCTTTAGCATCAGTCCTTCCAAAGAACACCCAAGACTGATCTCCTTTAGAATGGACTGGTTGGACCTCCTTGCCGTCCAAGGGACTCTCAAGAGTCTTCTCCAACACCACAGTTCAAAAGCATCAATTCTTCAGCACTCAGCATTCTTCACAGTCCAACTCCACATCCATACATGACTACTGGAAAAACCATAGCCTTGACTAGACGGACCTTTGTTGGCAAAGTAATGTCTCTACTTTTGAATATGCTATGTAGGTTGGTCATAACTTTCCTTCCAAAGAGAGTAGGCGTCTTTTAATTTCATGGCTGCAAACCCCACCTGCAGTGATTTTGGAGCCCTAAAAAACAGTCTGCCACTGTTTCCACTGTTTCCCCATCTATTTGCCATGAAGTGATGGGACCACATGCCGTGATTTTAGCTTTCTGAATGTTGAGCTTTAAGCCAAATTTTTCACTCTCCTCTTTCACTTTCATTAAGAGGCTTTTTAGGTCCTCTTCACTTTCTGCCATAAGGGTGGTGTCGTCTGCATATCTGACATTACTGATATTTCTCCCGGCAATCTTGATTCCAGCTTGTGCTTCTTCCAGCCCAGTGTTTCTCATGATGTACTCTGCATATAAGNATAAAAAAAAAAAAAAAAAGAGGCCTCACAGAACTCCATCAACCCTTCTACCATGTGAGGATTTAATAAGAAGTCTCAGGAAAGTGCCCTTGCCTGACTGTGCTGGTACCCTGATCTCAGAGTTTCATCCTTCAGAACTGTGAAAAATGAATTTCTGTTGTTGGTAAGCCACTCAGTCTGTAGTATTTGGTGGTGGTTATGCAGTTGCTAAGTCATATCTGACTCTGTGACCCCATGAACTGCAGCACGCCAGGCTCCTCTGTCTTCCACTATCTCCTGTTTGCTCAGATTCCCATCCATTGAGTTGATGATGCTATCTAACCATCTCATCCTCTGTCATCCCCTTCTCCTCCTGCCCTCAATCTTTCCCAGCATCAGGATCTTTTCCTGTGATTCAGTTCTTTGCACCAGGTGACCAAAGTATTGGAGCTTCAGCATCAGTCCTTCCAATGAATAGTCAGGACTGATTTCCTTTAGGATTGACTGGTTTGATCTCTTTGCAGTCNTTGATGATGCTATCTAACCATCTCATCCTCTGTCATCCCCTTCTCCTCCTGCCCTCAATCTTTCCCAGCATCAGGATCTTTTCCTGTGATTCAGTTCTTTGCACCAGGTGACCAAAGTATTGGAGCTTCAGCATCAGTCCTTCCAATGAATAGTCAGGACTGATTTCCTTTAGGATTGACTGGTTTGATCTCTTTGCAGTCCAGGGGACTCTCAGAGTCTTTTCCAACACATAGTTCAAAAGCATCAATTCTTTGGTGGTCATCCTTGTTTATGGTCCAACTCTCACATATGTACATGACTACTGGGAAAAAAATCATAGCTTTGAATATATGGACCTTCATCAGCAATGTGATATCTCTGCTCTTTAGTATGCTGCCTAGGATTGTCATAGCTTTTCTCCCAAGGAGCAAGCTATGACAATCCTAGACACCATATTAAAATGCAGAAACATGGCTAAAGGAGGGTTGCAGAGAGGGAGCTACACTTGAGGGGAGCTAAGACACAGGCAGGACAGCTACAGATAAAGTTGGAGGGAGAGTGCTGTCTAGAAAAAGGTGACAATGTGAACATACTCATGCAGTAAGTGAAACATCTTCCAACTCAGCAGGTATATATGAGAACCATGTGGCATCAGATGGAGCAGAGGTGGGTTTAAAATGCAGATTCCAGGCCCATAACCTCAGTTTTTACTTTTGAAAGGTCCTGCAAGGGGCTTGTGGATCTTAATTTCAACAAGCTCCCACCTGAGTGGTTTTGATAAAGGTGTTTCATGCAACACAGTTTGAGAAACAGTGGCCTAGTCTAATGATAGTTTGCAGAGAGATGGAGACTGAGAGTCAGGAAGATGAGTGATCTCTTGGTTACAGGTACACATTATGAGGATGCTGTGAAAGATTGTTTCCAGCTCGGGTGGGTTCTGAGCCAGTCTCCTTAAAGTCTTTTCTAATTTGTACTTGGCTGTAAATTTAATACCCTTTTTATGATACTTGAAAGAGCTGCACAATTTCATGGTCTGGCCATTACTGCTAGCATTAAAGAAATGACTATTACCGGTACTTAATATATATCTTCCTCCAGTTTCCTAATGACTGTAAGGCACATAGCCAAAGAGGCACCCTTTGTGCCTGGAGCACACATGTGATGATAGCCCACACCTGTTTTCTTGGGGTGGGCTTGACAGGCAGCAGCTTTTTTCTTCCTTCAGGCATTCTAGCTGCCCTCCCACATATTGCCCCAGCTGTTGTGACCCTATTAAGAAAGGTAAGAGCCCTTACCCCAAGGCACTCCCTCTGTTCCTTAGCTCCCCATGGATCTCCAGGTTACCCTTGAGTGCTAACTTTCAAGTTCACAGATTCTGAGGTGGCAGGAATGGCCCATCCGTGAGGACTCTAAAGAATTACTTTAGGAACTGAACCAAGGGAAAATGATGAATGTGTGTACTAATATGAACTTCTCTCTCCATCCTCAAGCTTCTTGGGGAAATGCGCGGGAAGGGGTGATGGTGTGGGAGCCCTTGTGTCTTCACCAGCCTTAGTAAACTGCCTGAATGCCTGTGTATCACCCCTATCTGTCATGTTGGATCATGACATGGCAATCGGAGGTAAATGGATCATCATTTAGATTCACCAGTGTGTCATGTCAGAATTCCTTTGAGTTGAGAATGCCTGAAGAGACTATGAGACAGAAGCTGATTTGTGTAGGGATGAAATGGCCAGTTTCCATCTTACAATTTTCTTTCCCCATCGATATTTGGGACTGAAGCACCATTAGTTCCGAGTAAGAAAGAGCAGCTAAAATACCCTTGAACCCATTTCTTCCTACAAGCCTGGATGGCATTGGGCACTGAAAACCTGAGTGTGGCAGAGAGACCAAGATGAGAATAAACAGGATGGAACAAGTCAGCTGATCAGGAGGAGATGGGAAAGATGAACTATTTTTCTCCCTTTGTTTCCATGAGTGGCAGCAGTAGCAGTTTCTTTAGTGCTCTACTATCCTGCTGCTGCTGCTGCTGCTGCTGCTGCTGCTGCTAAGTCGCTTCAGTCGTGTCCGACTCCGTGCAACCCCATAGACAGCAGCCCACCACGCTCCCCAGTCCCTGGGATTCTCCAGGCAAGAACACTGGAGTAGGTTGCCATTTCCTTCTCCAATGCATGAAAGTGAAAAGTGAAAGCGAAGTCGCTCAGTCGTGCCTGATTCTTAGCGACCCCATGGACTGCAGCCTTCCAGGCTCCTCTGTCCATGGGATTTTCCAGGCAAGAGTACTGGAGTGGGGTGCCATTGCCTTCTCCATCTCCTATCCTGGCCAGTACAAAGTATGTTCTGTTTAAATATCTCTTGGGAGATTGGGTTTGAGAGAGGAGTAACTACTTGAATAGATTTAGTGATTTTTGATATGTGAAGCATTCTGCCAATCATCTTGCATGGGATGTGCTGTGTTAAGTCATTTCAGTTGTGTTCAACTCTTTGCGACCCTATGGACCATAGCCCGCCAGGCTCCTCTGTCCATAGGGTTCTCCAGGCAAGAATAGTGGAGTGGGTAACCATGCCCTCCTCCAGAGGATCTTCCCAAGCCAGGGATCAAACCTGCATCTCTCATGTCTCCTGCATTGGCAGGCGGGTTCTTTAGAACTAGCTCTACCTGGGAAGCCCAATTATCTAGTATAAGGAAGGGCAAAATTCCCAGACTTGGTTCTCCACTCTCATTATCCATAGATTTCCTACACACTGGCTTGCTATAGCCTCCAAGGGAGCTACTTCCATATACAGATGCTGGACACCAGCAGGAGGGTGCAATGGGGGGAAAAATTTCCAGCATATAAATTGATTTAGGGATACTCATTTAGATTTAATAGAATAATTATTAAGATAATTATTGAGATAAATGGCATGCCATGTTAGTAATTGAATATTGCATAAACAAGATATAGTGGCTATAATTATAGTTCTCTGGATACCTTAATAAGTATATTAAGAGAAGTCAGTGAACCACAAAGATTTCACTAAAAGTCAATATTTCAAGAAATCTATCAGCTGTCTCAGACTATAAATACCACTTTGGTTTCTAGAAAATATACAGTTACTAGAAATATGGTCTTCATGGTGCCACCTTTTTCTCAGTGCGTCTAAACTTGGTATTTTATGGTACTGAAAATGAATTATAGCGAACATTGACTAGATGCC
>SJYA01004423.1:1157417-1170894 GCA_006410615.1 Neotragus moschatus
ATTAATGGCTGCCTAATATTCTATCCTAAAGATATACTAAGATTTTATCAACATACATTATTATGGGACATTAGGTTTGAAAATTGTTGCTGACAGTTAGTGTAATCCATCATTAGTCAGTCAGTTCATTTGCTCAGTCGTGTCTGACTCTTTGCGACCCCATGAATCGCAGCACATCAGGCCTCCCAGTCCATCACCAACCACCATAGGCTAAAAAGGAAAAATCGTGTAATCATATCAATAGATGTAGAAAACGCATTTGACAAAATCCAATATCCATTCACGATTAAAAACTCAGCAAATTAGAAATAGAGGAAAATTTCCTTAAGAAAGAGCATATACAAAAAACCTGCAGCTAACATCATACTTGAATGGCAAGAGACTAGATGCTCCCTGCTGTGATCAGGCGCAAGACACAGATGTCCCTACTTGCCATTCCTTTTTAGTATCATCCTAGGTAATTCACTAAGATGAAAGAAGGACATCTACATGCCAAAACAATCAATCACTAATCTTGGGCCTTACAAGTTCCAAAGAAAGTAAATCAAAATGAATGGTCAGAATCAGCCATGAGTGTATATGAGCTCCCAATCCCGACCTTGGTTCATGTCAATGTATGGCAAAATGAATACAGTATTGTAAAGCAAAACAAACTAAAAAATAAAAATTAAAAACACCCCAAAAAACAAAAACCAAAATGAATGGTCAATTTAAATGGAAAATGCAGAGCTATAAAACTCCTTGAAGATAAGATAGGAGAAAATCTAGGTGACCTTGTGTCCAATGATTTTTTACATACATATACAAAAAGCACTATACATTGAAGAAAAAATTGGAAAGTTGGACTTTGTTAAATTAAGAACTTCTGTACTGCTAAAGGCACAAGAGAATAAGAAAAGGCACAAACAGATTTAGAGAAAATCTTTGCTAAGCACATGTCTGTTAAAAAAAATGATATCGAAAATACACAAATATCTTAAAATTTGATAATGAGAAAACAACACAGTTAAAAAGTGGGGAAAATGCCAAGACACCTCACCAAAGAAGATATACATATGAAAAATAAGCATATGAAAAGATGCCCAACATTATATGTCATCAGGGGATTGCAAGTTCAAATAATACTGACATACTACTCCATACTATTTCAGTGTCTAAGATCCTAAAACACTTGATAACACCAGATGCTAGTGAGAATGTGGAGCAATAGGAACTCTGATTCATTGCTGGTGGGAATGCAAAATGGTACAGTCACTTTGACAGTTTGGCAATTTCTTAATGAAACTATGGTTACTCTTGCCTTAAGATCCATTAATCACACTCTTCAATATTTACCCAAATGAGCAGAAAATTTGTATCCACATGAAAACCTGCACGTGGATGTTTGTAGCAACTTTATTCATAGTTGCTGCAACTCGGAAGCAACCAAAATGTCCTTCAGTAGGTTAATGGACAAATTGTGGCACATCCATAAAACAATATTATTCAGTGCTAAAAAATGAAATTCTATGCTATAAAAAGACACAAGGGAACTTGATTACATATTGCTAAGTGAAAGAAGCCAATCTGAGAAGTCTACATATAGTATAATTCCAAGTATATGACATTCTGAAAAAAGGCAAAACTAATCTCAGATATGCAGATGACACCTCCTTTATGGCAGAAAGGGAAGAGGAACTAAAAAGCCTCTTGATGAAAGTGAAAGAGGAGAGTGAAAAAGTTGGCTTAAGGCTCAACATTCAGAAAACGAAGATCATGGCATCTGGTCCCATCACTTCATGGGAAATAGATGGGGAAACAGTAGAAACAGTGTCAGACTTTATTTGGGGGGCTCCAAAATCACTGCAGATGGTGACTGCAGCCATGAAATTAAAAGACGCTTCCTCCTTGGAAGGAAAGTTGTGACCAACCTAGATAGCATATTCAAAAGCAGAGACATCTAGTCGAGGCTATGGTTTTTCCAGTGGTCATGTATGGGTGTGAGAGTTGGACTGTGAAGAAAGCTGATTACCGAAGAATTGATGCTTTTGAACTGTGATGTTTGAGAAGACTCTTGAGAGTCCCTTGGACTGCAAGGAGGTCCAACCAGTCCATCCTAAAGGAGATCAGTCCTGGGTGTTCATTGGAAGGACTGATGCTAAAACTGAAACTCCAATACTTTGGTCACCTCATGAGAAGAGTTGACTCATTGGAAAAGACCCTGATGCTGGGAGGGATTGGGGGCAGGAGGAGAAGGGGATGACAGAAGATGAGATGGCTGGATGGCATCACCGACCTGATGGACGTGAGTTTGAATGAACTTCGGGAGTTGGTGGTGGACAGGGAGGCCTGGCATGCTGTGATTCATGGGGTCGCCAAGAGTTGGACACCACTGAGCAACTGAACTGAACTGATGGAGACAATGAAAAGATCAGTGCTTGCCAGAGTTTGAGGAAAGAGAGGGATTAATAAGTGGAGCACGGTGTATGTTTAGAGCAGGGAAACTTTCTGTATGACACTATAATGCTGACTACATGTCCTTATACAGTTGTCAAAACCTATAGAATGTAAAACACAGAAAGTGAACTCTAATGCAATCTATGGATTTTAGTTAATAATGATGTATTAATATTGGCTCATCAGTTGTAACAAATGTAGCTTGCTAATGTAAGATGTTAATAATAGGTAATTGTGTGTGTGTGGTCAGGGGTGTTAAGAGGGTACATGGGAACTCTCTGGAGATTCCATTCAACTTTTCAGTGAATTGTAATAAGCTCCAAAATACAGAGACTATTAATTATTAAAATCAGGCAGCCCTGTCATTCTGAAGTTCTGCTTTTGTTATTCATACTGCCAGTGGCACATCACTTACATAGGGAATAGCTTTATCCTGTATTTTAATACATAGATGTTTATAAATGTCTCAGCAAGCAAGTTGTATGTGCATTTCACTAAAATATGCAAAGGTCACTTCTCAAGTTCTCTTCAATTGTTTCAAGTAGTGTGTTAATACAACTGGGGTCCAAATTCCTCCCTGCCTTTTTTCTAGCCTTTGATGAAGCAGAAGAGGCGATCTCAGGCTTTTCAGAGGGCAGGTAATCAAAGGCACACTTGGCTAAGGGACTTTGAGCTTTCTAAAGGGCAGAAGCTCTTGTAAGATGCAGCCTGTGAGCTTTAATCAAACAGTCTCCGGTACATGTGCTATTTCTTTTTCTCCAGGGCTGAGTGGGTTTTGGTGTTGAAATTACTTTGGCACTGGGACCAGCTGGGGAATTGGTATGTGGGGCTTTGTCTGTTGGCTTATAATAGAGGAACAAGAGGGATCATAAAGAGAGTCTTTCGTGGGTTAGTTTTGTTCTGGGTCACCTTGAGTCCCAGAAGAATTCCATCTGCTTGAAGCTGTGAATGACAGGTTCTTTCTTCCTTTCTTTTTTTTTTTTTTACCGTGTCCCTACCTGTCTCAGACAAGGGGTGGTGGAATAAAGGCTCCCTGATTTTGGTACCCCTCTGTGTTCTGAAATTGTGTTTTTAACAAATAAGCCATGAGGAGTAATGAAAAACCCTTGGTGATGTCAAGGTGTTACAGAAAGGCGAGGTTTTATTGTTTTTCTTCATCACCCCTCAAAGGCAAAGTGAAGGAAGCTGTGCCAAGGTTAATGGCATGCTGCCATTAAACAAAATTGCTCCTGATTTTGGGTATAGGTTTTATCTGTATTTGTCCTTGTTTTTTGGGATATGTGAGGCACGTGGACAAGCTAATTAATAGATACACTGTTATAAGAGATAACTGACTAACAGGAAATAAAGATAAATGCCTTCAAATATCTAAATCAAGGATGCAGGCAGGGTGAGCCCGTTTCAGTTCAATTTAGCACACCTGTATTGAGCACCTACTGTGTATTCACTTTTGGAGTTGATGACTTTTGCTACCCCGACCTGACCCTGGTGACCATTTTGCCTTGAAATTGAGTTGCTCTACTCACAGTCTTCATTAAGTACCCAGAATGTTCCTCGGCAAAATGGTGATGCTAGCTTGATTCATGTCTCTCCTGCTACTGAGTTTCTGTACCAACCTTTCGGCTGCTCTCTTTTGGTCTGGTAACTGGGCCTTTCCTCTCCTGGTGCTTCCAGATTCAAAACCCCTCCCTGGGTTGGGGAGGCTCTAGTAGACCTTCCTTGTCACCTTGCATGAGCATTTGTTACTACTATGCTTCATTTTTATATTTCAAAGACCAGACTCTACCTTCTTAAAGTGACAACTGACTAATTTGAGGAATCAATATGTGGCAATCCTTTCTTGGTTCTTTTACTCATTTTTGGCTGTGGTAGGTCTTTGTTGCTGCTCGTGGGCTTTCTCTAGTTGCGGTGAGCAGGGGCTACTCTTGATTAGGGTGTGTGGCCTTCTCATTGTGGTGGCTTCTCTTGCTGCGGAGCACAGGTTCTCGGTGTGTGGGCTTCAGTAGTTGCAGTTCGTGGACTCTAGAGCGTGGGCTCAGTAGTTGTGGTGCTTGGAAATAGTTGCTCCACAGCATGTGGAATCTTCCCAGACTAGGGACTGAACACATGTCCCCTGCATTGGCAGGTGGATTCTTAACCATTGAGCCACCAGAGAAGTTCATGGCAATCTTATAATAGTAGAACCCTGAGGAGAGAGAATGGCAACCCATGTCTTCCTTCATTGTTGTCTGAATTCATTTCACCAGTCATTTTATGGAGAAAGGATTCATTTGGGGTTTTTTGCTTTTTTTGTTTTCTATTTCATTCCTTTCTCTCCTTCTTGAACAAAATAATTCTGATACTCGGCATTTAGACGAGGATGAAGGAGAAAATGATCACCATCATAACAGACTCTGAAAGAGAGGTTTTGTGTGAGGGTTTTTTTTTTTTTTTCATTTTAAAATTCTGCTTACATTTTGAGTCTTGCTTCCAGATTCATTGTCTACAGATCAGTCTAGCCAAGTGATGTTTTAGTGGTAGGGAGGGTGACTTTGCCAACAAATGGTATACTTGGCTAATTCCAATAAATGTGACATGTCCAATCACATGGTTAAAAGTAGACAACAGAAAATATAAAATGTGAGGCCAAAAGGCATCCTTAAGAGGCATTGTTCTCTGTTACGGACAGAGAATTGTGTTTCCTTCAAATTTATATTTTGAAGTCCTAATCTCCAACATGATGGTCTTTGTGTATGGAGACTTCATGAGATAATTAGGTCATAGCCCTAATCCTGTGGGACTGGTGTCCTTATAAAAGCAGGAAACATGAGAGGGTGTTATGAGTGTGAATGGAGGAAAGGTGAGGACATAGTGACAGTCCATCTATCTTCAAGCCAAGAAGAGAGCCTTCACCAAAAATTGAATTTGTGGACTTGTGAATCATGTACTTTTGGCCTCCAGAACTGTTAGAAAATGAATAAGCCACTCAATCTGTGGTATTTTGTTATGGTGGCCCATACAAACTGATACACCCTCCAATTCAAATTTCTTATGAAGCTTTTATACAATATTTGTCTGCTTATAGCAGTGTTTTCAGTGTTCCCTTCAGCCCAAGTATATATAGTGCCCCATCCCTGTCTACACATATTTTCTCTTGTACCTACTCAATCTTTCTGAAATATAAGTTCCATAGGGGCAAGAATTTTTGTCTTACTTCTTTAAACAATTGGGCTTCCCTGATGGCTCAGTTGGTAAAGAGACTGCCTGCAATGCAGGAGACCCTAGTTGGATCCCTGGCTCAAGAAGATCTCCTGGAGAAGGAGATGGCAACCCACTCCAGTATTCTTGCCTAGAGAATCCCAGGGACAGAGGAGCCTGGTATGGGCCATAGTCCCTGGGGTTGCAAGAGTCAGACACAATTTAGCAACTAAGCCACCACCACTACCAAGATCCTAGGCATTGGTTGTTGTCCAGAGCTGGTAAAACTTCTTTTGCATCTATCAGACACCACAACCTCACACAGACTTGGCTGAAACAGGCAGACTAGGCCAAACAAAGGCGGTGTTGCCTGTCTCTACCCTGACATGGGGCTAAATGTGGCAAAAATAGTAATTCAACTAATCACTTTTCACAAATTCCTTGCAATTCTGATGCCAACAATTATCCAAACTTTGAAATTTTTAATTGTAGGACCTAGAGAGTCTCTTAAAGTGTATACTATTTCTGTAGGTTGTTGATGGGGGCCTGTCAAAGTTAACCAGTGGCCTGGGAATGAAAGCTTAATGTGGGGGATAAGAGATACCAACTTTCATGCCATGCTTTAGTGTATGGTAGAGCAACAAAGAAAATAGAAAGCATCATCAACATGTTTACAGTAATTGGACTATGATGGCTTGACAATGTTGTATTAGTTTCTTCAGCCAAATATATACATATATCTCCCCACTCCCACATGCCTCCCACCCCTCTAGGTCAACACAGAGCACCGAGCTGAGCTCCTTATGCTATGCAGTAGGTTCCCACTAGCTAACTGTTTTCCATGTGACAGTGCACACACATCAATTCCAGTCTCTCAATGCATCGTGCATGTCCCCCCGCCCCCATGTCCACAACATCTGCATCTCTATCCTGCCTGCAAATAGGGTCGTCTCTACCATTTTTCTAAGTCCCACATACGTGTGTTAATATATGATATTTGTTTTTTTCTGTATGACTTCACCCTGTATGACAGACGCTAGATCCATCCAAATCTCTACAGATGACTCAATATCATTCCTTTTTTTATGGCTGAGTAGCATTCCACTGTTGGAGAAGGCAATGGCACCCCACTCCAGTACTCTTGCCTGGCAAATCCCATGGATGGAGGAGCCTGGTAGGCTGCAGTCCATGGGGTCTCGAAGAGTCAGACACAACTGGGCGACTTCATTTTCACTTTTCACTTTCATGCATTGGAGAAGAAAATGGCAACCCACTCCAGTGTTCTTGCCTGGAGAATCCCAGGATGGGGGAGCCTGGTGGGCTGCCATCTCTGGGGTCGCACAGAGTCGGACACAACTGAAGTNGGCTGCAGTCCATGGGGTCTCGAAGAGTCAGACACAACTGGGCGACTTCATTTTCACTTTTCACTTTCATGCATTGGAGAAGAAAATGGCAACCCACTCCAGTGTTCTTGCCTGGAGAATCCCAGGATGGGGGAGCCTGGTGGGCTGCCATCTCTGGGGTCGCACAGAGTCGGACACAACTGAAGTGACTTAGTAGGCGGTAGCAGCAGCAGCAGCATTCCGTTGTATATTCAAAGATATATATATATATATATATATATTTTATCAACTCATATAAATTGAGCACATAATATGGATGGGGAATATGTTTTTCAATAAATTGATTTTAGCTATGCAACCTTTTGGCAACAACAACTTCCTCAGAACCTCAATGTATAAAATAGATATGCATGAAGCAGCTCTGATTAAATTTGAGGTGAGCTGCCTGAGCAGCAATGACTTTTGAGACCCCTTTGTAAAGCACTAAAGCAGCTGAAGAACTCACCCTTGCCTACTTAAAGTATCTTCCTATTTATAAGATTTGATTCTTTGAGGAAAGATGGAGGACTTCTTACACTGAAACATGATGCAAGGGCACTATGCTATTTCCAGTGTGGTGTTTGGAGATATGTAAAATCATTTAAAAAGCAAGCAAAGAGAGAAGAGATGCTGAGGATCCTTGAAACACAAGGCTTGCAGATTTACTCAGGCCATGTAACATTTCTTGAAATCAGAACCGAAGAGCCATGGCTTCCTTCAACAAGGTCTCTTCCCCCCATTCTGCTTTGAAGTAGAATTTTTGACTGTTTTCAAAGAAACCCTCCATAAACAATATCAAACAATTCGGTTAAAGAGATCACTTCTCCTGGCAAGGAGGTAGGTGAGACTGAGAGATAATTGATCATATCAAGGACAGATCAAAGCTCTTTTATATATGATATAATAATAATAATAGTATTATATGAGTTCTCATGCTTGTCATTTAAGTCATGTTTTCTCCTTTTTTCCCCCCTGAATTTTGAGTATGAACCAGGATTCTTTAGCCATTCCTGATACTCTCCATCCTATTTGGAAGGACTGTGGTTTGATTTCTGCCTATATCACATTGTATTAATTCACTTGCCAGTTTAGTTTTCCTGGCTGGATTTGAAGAGCTGCTAAGGAAGGAAGTTAAAAAACTAATACAACTCACTATGACATCAAGCCCCTCAAACACAGTGTTAGAGCTAGCCTTGTGTGGTGAGCGGTCACTGACTCATACAAGAATTTTGGAGTAGACGGTTCGTCCCTTCCACTCCCTGGCCCATCTGGGGTTCTACTCCTGGTCCTGATTTTGGATGGAGATGAGAAGAAATTTCAGAAAATTTTTCACAAATTATATTGTTTCCACTCTTAATAAGGATGTATTTGGCCCTCAGGTGGCTTTTTGGTAATCCAGTCTTCTACGAAATGCAAATGCCACCAGGCGAGAAATAGCAGAATTCATTACTAGTTTTTATCATGGGGAAATAATAGCCAGATGAAAAGCCAGTGGAACAAGGGTTTAGAATTGGCACCTGGGTAGAAAAGTGGAGCCCTAATAGGGGAGGTGAAGGTACAGCTCTGTTTCCACCTGTGTTATGGAAAGTATTGAATTAAGAATGGAGGTGAATTGCTGAGTACTGGTTACAGTCATATAGAGGTACAAGTTTATCCTGAATGAATCCCTTTGCTAAATTATTGAGTGATTGTTTAGAAACTTATTCCTTGCAATGTCCAAGGTTAGGACTGGTTTGAACTACACTTGAAGATGGGGAAATGAGCATTTATTTCCTATTAAGAGCTAGTGATTTCACTGTGTGCTTTATATTTAGGATTTTCAATGAACCTTCTTGACCATACATTTCCTTAGTAAATGTATGTAAAATGCTGTGCTCATTTATTCTATAAGTCTCGCTGCAAATTTCTCAATTTGAAAAAGTCTAATTCAACTTCTCATTAGTATTTTGTGTATAGAATCACTTATGCAAATGAAGTAATGTAAATATAATTTACATTATGTAGTATAAATGTAAACAGTTTGGGAAGTTACTCCTAGCACTAGGAAATTTGGGGCATTAACTGACTGCTTTAAAGAGGATCTCATTTCAGTTTAACCATGGTAGTCTTAGGTGCCATTTGAGTCTTTTATTCCTCTATTATTATGGAACCTAGGAATAACTGTGAAGGTGTTTCTCTTAGGCACTTAGATCCCCTATGGTAAGGTGGAAATAATTATGTGCTCACATACTTAACTGCAAAATCAAAATATGCTTTTTTCCCTCAAATCAATTAATAAAATAATGTAATCACAGACACACATGCATGTCTGCATTTTTCTTCCCAATAGGCCTATTTAGATATATTTTCTGAATTTATAGTATACTCATTCACTGCAGAAAAAAATGATCCTACAGGGAAAGTTTCCTTTTTAAAAATCACAGTTGGTGTGAACCCAGTTTCTTAATACATTGAGATGTTTCATTTGCTTTTTCTCTCTTGAATACTTAAATACAATTTCAACAAGAGCCAGAGAAATTCAATGAGATCCTGAAAAGAATTAATGATTGTTCTGACTGGCTGCTGTTGCCTGCCTGTAATAAATTTCAACCTTAATCATTCTGAAATGAAAAAAATCACCAAAGTTATAGTAAAGCCTCTTACCCAGCTTGGAAAGGAAGCTCACAAAACTACTGCAGCTCTAAAGGTCATCTCTTGTATCTCAGAGTAGATGTGGAGGAGTGTGACAAGGAGATGTAGTGGAAAGTACATCTTACCATTAACACTACAAGCCCTTTTCCCGAGTGTCTTTGGTTTCTTTGGTTTGGTTTCCTGATCTTCAATTTTTAAAAAGTACTTACTTATTTATTTGGTTGTGCTGGCTGTTAGTTGTGGCACTCAGGACCTTTACTTGTGGGATCTAATTCCCTGCCCAGGATCAAACCTGGGGCCCCTGCATTGAAGTCTTAGCCACTGGACTTACCAGCGAAGTTCCTCCTTACCTTTATAATAGAGTGTTGGATTAACTGATCTCTGTGGGTACTTATAACTCTAAACTTCAAGATGTATGTGAAATGGGAGGTTCTTCCATGTATATGAACTTGAAAATTCTAATACGAAGGTGAGGCTGATGTATGAGTCTACTCTTTTATTTTTTAATTTTTGGATGACAGTTTGAAGAAGCTGCACCATTGTCTACTAGTTTACACAGTTTTTTTGTGTTTTTTTATTTTTTAAATTATTTTAATTGGAGGCTAATTACTTTACAATATTGTATTGGTTTTGCCATACATCAACATGAATCCGCCACAGGTGTACACGTGTTCCCCATCCTGAACTCCTCTCCCNTACCATACTGTCTTGATGACTGTGGCTTTGTAGTAGGGCCTGAAGTCAGGCAGGTTGATTCCTCCAGTTCCATTCTTCTTTCTCAAGATGGCTTTGGCTATTCGAGCTTTTTGTATTTCCATACAAATTGTGAAATTATTTGTTCTAGCTCTGTGAAAAAACTCCGTGAGCAAGAGTCTACTCTTTTAAATACACTCTCTTAGTCTCTCTATGCTGCTGCTGCTGCTTAGTTGCTTCAGTCTTGTCTGACTCTGTGTGACTGCGTGAACTGTAGCCCGCCAGACTCCTCTGTCCATGAGATTCTCTAGGCAAGAATATTGGAGTGGGTTGCCACGCTCTCTCCCAGATGATCTTCCCGTCCCAGGGATTGAACTCAGGTCTCTTGCATTGCAGTTGAATTCTTTACTATCTGAGCTACCAGGGAAGCTAATGCCACCTCACGTTAATAATTCCTTAGGAGGTTAGCTGTGTTACTTGAAACAGAGTATTTTTTCTCTTCTAATGGAAGCTCTTTCTTCTGTTTACTTGGAGGACCATACCTGGCTATCTCAGAAGTGATTTACCATTAGCATCACTGGGAGACATCACCTCACTGAGGGAAGGGGGTAAAAAAATGAGAGAAGCAGATGAGATCGAGGAAGAGAGTTACAGAATACATAGGCTTTCCCCAGAGTTAGAGAAGGGAAAAACCTGGTTGCTGTTGGAGAGCCTCATAGTATTGTTTTCTATTCCAGGTTTTGGCCATTTCTAGGGCCCAGAAGGCTTTGCCATTCTGTGGGCTCCCAGCATTTTGCATCTGGCAGTGGGAGCAGTCGGTAGCTTTTTATAGAATTGTGTGTCTGCAAATAAGCTTGAGTTACCTTTGAGAACAAGGGAATGACTGTTTATTTCCTCTAATCAGCTGATGATTCTATAGATATATATTATATTGCTTCTTTTCCTCAGATTCTTTCTGCTTCTAACTGTAAAGTCTTCACTTCATTCCAAAACCATTCCTACCTCTGACCTCAGATTTGGCATTTACATTCCCAGTGTTTGGCTCTACTCACCCAAAATATTTTGGATTGATTCCCAACTGGTATTTCCAATTCCAGATACCTTGGGTAGGGTACCACGTTTCCAGTTCTAGGCCCCAGGAACAAACACTTGACACGAGACACTAGGCTAAAACCTTACCTACGTGTCTCCTCTTAGCCCTTTGTATGTTTGTCCTAGGCAAACAGTAAGTACCTACCCATGGTAATTTAACACCCCTCAAATGAAATACAGGCAAGTTTCTTGGAAAGACCCTATCATGGATTTGGCAAAGATCACACAGCTATAGATCAGAGAGCCAGGATTCAAATCCAAGTTTATCTGACTCCTAAACTTATTTTTCTTCATTCTGTCATCATACTTTCTAACTGAAAATCAGTTATACTAAAAATTCCACTTGCCCATCTTACTGTGGCTTGCTTAGTCTCCAAGATCCTCTGAGTGTGGTCTTGCTGACTTCAGCACATATAAAAATCTAGCCAGTTCCTGAGAGTAAGTAGGACATCCTCTTGCCACTTAAAACTCTGTTTTCAGAGTGTCTTACACCCAGCACGGTTACTAATTCACTGTGCTAGAGGACAGGGAAATGTGAGTTATGCACTGGGCTCAGTACTGCCTGCTTTTTGTGTGTGAACTCATTGCATCCCTTAGATCATGTCTCTGAGGTGTGTGTGCTCAGTTGTGCCTGACTCTTTGTGACCCCAAGGACAGTAGCCCACCAGGCTCCTCTGTCCATGAAATTTCTCAAGTAAGAATACTGGAGTGGGTTGCCATTTCCTCCTCCAGGGGCTCTTCCTCGCTGAAGGATGGAACCCACCTCTTGTGTGGCTCCTGCATTGACAGGCAGAATCTTTACCACTGAGCTCTCCAAGCTACTTAATATCATAGTAGTAGTAGTAGTTTAGTCACTAAGTCCTGTCCAACTCTTGTGACCCCATGGGCTGTAGCCTTCCAGGCTCCTCTGTCCATGGGATTCTCCAGGCAAGAATGCTGGAGTGGGTTGCCATTCCCTACTCCGGGGCATCTTCCTGACCCAGGAATATACTTTATTTTATATAAAGGGAAACTAACGTGTAGAGAGGTCAAGCGTCTTGGCCAAGGGCAAGATATTAGCTGCTCATCAGATTCATGGGCTCACCCACGTTATCCAGACCTTTTGCATTTNCCCTACTCCGGGGCATCTTCCTGACCCAGGAATATACTTTATTTTATATAAAGGGAAACTAACGTGTAGAGAGGTCAAGCGTCTTGGCCAAGGGCAAGATATTAGCTGCTCATCAGATTCATGGGCTCACCCACGTTATCCAGACCTTTTGCATTTAGGCAGGACCGTGCTGCTCATTGTGGCTACAAGTGCTGCCTGTCATTTCTGTAGTGAAGCAGTTGAGGACAAGTATCCAGCTCTTAAGCTCTCTTTTCTCCTGTCTTTGGTGACCTGGAAGGATACAGCTACAAAATGGTGGGGCCTCTGTTAGCCTGCATGTGTGAGTGACTGTTTGGAGTGGAACCTCCCCAATGACCCATATGGGATTTGTCCCTTCTGTGAGAAATAAGTCTATTGTGCATGAAGCCATTAAGATTTGAGGGTTACTTGGTTACTACAGCATTACCTATGCCATCTTTTCTAATACAGTGGTAGATTCAAGGATTTAAAGCTGAGGCTGTCTCTGTCCAGAATCTGCACCTTGTTGCATTTTCAAGATCAAGTCCAAGCCTCCATGTTTACTAAGCACACCTGATAGCTTGCTTAGAAGAGACTATTTTGTGGCTGAAACTTGGAAACTTTAGAGCTGTGGCAAGTGCATCCCCTTTAGAGGAATAATGGCTGATCTAAAATAACTGTTAAGCCTGGAGATGTTCCGCTGTATTATCTGCCTCTTCCCCTCTATGAGAACTTATAGGAGAAAGGATCTGATTACCTCTCAGCATATTTTCACATTTGAGGTTAAAAAAAATGTATGGTTCCAGGCATTTTGCTTTTACATTGCAAATACATTTGGACTCTTTTACATTTTTATATCTTTTAAACGTTTGTTGCATTGTGGGAAAAACTTACCCTTATCTGGTTCTGAAAGCCTCTACTTAATGCATATTGTTCATTCCTTTCCACTCCATCTGTA
>SJYA01004423.1:1171175-1181607 GCA_006410615.1 Neotragus moschatus
TACTAACTCATTAGGAGAAAGCATTATTCCAAGTGAAACTAAGATATGTATTTGCATAATTTGCAGATCTGTGTGTGTTATTCATTCAATTCTATGTTGGTTTAATCACAGAGTTGTTAAGCTATTTTCAGGACGTATTTGAGAGCTGTCTTTATGATGTGTAGCTCAATTTTATTCTGCAGAAATTCAGTTACACTGACCATTAATACAATCTAAAATGGAAGTTTCCATAGTTGGTTGACAAAGCAATCTTGTTTTATTTCTCACTGGTGAATTCATAATTTGCTGGTCAGCTAAATAAATTTTCATAAATTGCCATGTGTAGGGATAGTAATAAACTATGAGACCCCGTTCTTTCTCCTAAAGCATTTTCAATTTAAGGAAAACTTTTAGAATTTAGTATCTCTGGTGCTATTCTTAGGAGTTGGAAGGTGATGGTCATTTAAGAATGGGAATTTTAGTTAGTTATGGAAACAGTTGTCATTTTGTCTTTCCTGGTGGAGATTTTTAGATAACTTCCTCTCCACCGTACCCTTTTTGTACATGAAAATCTCCTACTGGAACCACGTGATAATTTAGGTCATGAGAAAAATCCAACTGAAATGCATTTTCTCAAGGTCCAGCTTCCAGCCTAATAATATCAGAATATAAAATTTTCTTATTTAGCATCTTTTATCCTCTCACTGTGTCATCTAGTCTTAAGCAAATACATCATGAATACTTATTTCCATGATTATATTGCTTTGTCATGGCATAGATTCTTAACTAATGTATCATTTCTTACTCTTTTTAGACATGTTGAAAGAAAGAGTTTAAGTTAAAGTACAGATTTAAAATTTGTTTATTCCTATGAGCATATGTTTATGAAACTACAAGTTTTAGTCTAGGTCAGCTTGAATGACTAAAATCAATGCAAACTTGAGTCAGTTATTAGAACTGTTCTTCAATCCTGCTCAGTCACTAACCAGCTGTATGATTTGGGCAAGTATTTCTGTGTCATATTTTTCTCATTTGAAACATAAGAGGGTTGGAGTCACTCAAAACTCTAAAATGCTGTCATTCTCAGAAGCACTAGTAGGTAATTATGATTATGTATTAATAATTTTACTATCTGTTTACACAGGTGTGAAAGTGTATTATAATTTTAAAATTGACTTTCTTAATTGGAAACTTGGTACTGATCATTATATATATTCTCTCTTCTTTTGTAAAATCGGTTTTGTCTGTGTTGTCCTTGCTTTTGTTAAAACTTTTCCTAGAGACTTTTTTTTTTTAAATCATAAAATCATCTAACCAGTGATGTCATTATAAACTCAGATTTATGGAAGAAAATGCACAGATTATCTTTTTAAAAAATGTAACCATAGTTGAAACAGACACTATTAACTGTTTCAATTTCTATTGGGTTTGCTGTAGGAGAAGTTCAGAGCTCAGTATTTCTGTTAAACCACATCCGTTCAGTGCTCAGTGCAAGAAGTAGAACAAAAACAAAGGAAAAGATGAATGAAGGGTAGTGTATGCTTAGTCACTCAGTTGTGCCTGACTCTTTGTGAGCCCATGGGTCGCATGCCAGGCTGTAGCCTGCTAGGCTCTCTGTCCACGGGGATTCTCCAGGCATTGGAGTGGGTTGCTATGCCTTCTTCCAGGGGATCTTCCCAACCCGGGGATCGGACCCAGGTGTCCCACATTGTAGGCAGATTTTTTTTTTTTTTTACCATCTGAGACACCAGGGAATGAAGGGTAAAGACTTGTGTAAAAATCACAGAGAAATGAACATAAAAGGAGTTAGAAGGCAATTTCTTGTCTCTGGTGTGAAGCCTGCACTGGACTCATCTTCCCCTGCCACTGCCCAGGTGTTATGCAAAATAATCGCAATGTATTTTCATGCTGCCCAAGGACACAAACGGATCTTGAGTGTTAATCTGACAGGGAACAACTCAGATGTGTCTGTTTCCTTTTTGCACTAAACTTTAAAAAATAATGAAAACTTGGAACTTTCTATGGTAACTCTTGGGGGCTCTCAAAATCTTTTACAAATAGATGTACACAGTTTACCAAATGATATGCTTAGCTGAGGAGTTGCTAGGGTTTTCATGGCTTACAATTCCCTCTAGGAAAATAGGGCTGTATTTTCTGGAAAAAAAAAAAAAAAAAAGAATCCTCTATCAGTCTGTTGATCATCATCACTGTTATTTTTAACACCTAAATCCAGTTTTGGTTTATTAGTAAAGCCAGTGCATCCCAATATCTCTTGTTTGTTATTGAAATAATTCAAAGCAGTATTGTGATTTATAAGGCATAACCAGAAATTGCCCTTTTGGGATTCTTTTCTAGATACGACCTTAAAAACTCAGTAGGTAATTAATTTCTTTAACAAACATGTAATTGATTATCCATTAGTTACCAGAATTATGTTAATATCATCCACCTTAAACTTCTACAGCCTGAAATGGACCACTATATTTTTTTATTAATATATATACTTTATTGTGGAGAAGGCAATGGCAACCCACTCTAGTACTCTTGCCTGGAAAATCCCATGGGCGGAGGAGCCTGGTAGGCTTCAGTCCATGGGGTCTTGAAGAGTCAGACACACCTGAGTGACTTCATTTTCACTTTTCACTTTCATGCATTGGAGAAGGAAATGGCAACCCACTCCAGTGTTCTTGCCTGGACAATCCCAGGACAGGGGAGCCTGATGGGCTGCCGTCTATGGGGTCGCACAGAGTCGGGCACGACTGAAGCGACGCAGCAGCAGCAGCAGCAGCAGCAGCAGCAGCAGCATACTTTATTGAAGTATAGTTGACTAACAATGTTTCAAGTGCATAGCAAAATGATTTAGTTCTGTATATACACATATATTAGTTTTAGATCATTTTACGTTATAGGTTATTATAAGATTGACGATAGTTCCCGGTGTTATACAGTAAACCTTTGTTGCTTGTTGCATGTTTATTTTTTAATTGAAAGTCTAGCATTCTATTCATACTAAGTCAAACAAGTAGAACCAAAATGTCATAAATTTTTTAGTTAGGCAAAAATTCATAAGTTTTCTAAATGTATATATTATAAATGCTCTTTATACATATGTATGCAAAAGCTTTTCTACTATGCTTGATAAAGGCTTGAGAAAGAACATCAAAGAAAAAGAGATAAAGAAATTGGAAAACATAAACTAAATGAAATGGGAGCACTGAATATGAAATAAAGAAGGTGAGACAAAATAGATAAAAGTAAAAGATCATCCTGTAGTTCTGTTCTTTTTAAACGTGGCTGCTCATTAAAACATATTCAGAGCTTTGGAGGAAAAAAGCAATACCTGGGCATTTGTATTTTTCAAAAATACTGAGATAATTCTGATATGCATCTGGATTTTTTAAAGTGATTACAGGTTTTTCTATTAAATGGTAGTTTTGTCGATATAGAATTCTTCTATTCTTTTTCTGTTGACCAATCATGATACGATGGTATTGAGTGATAGTTACATAATCACATAGTAAAAGATGTTTGTTAGTTTTCACAATCAATAACCAGACAAAAAAATGAAAGATTACAATTACAAGCCACAATGGAAACATAATTAACTTAATAATATAAAATAATTACAAACAATTTGTGGGCTCAAGCAGAGTGATGTGTTAAGTGGAAGTTCATACATGCACATGTTTTCATCTGCCCAGCCAGTCTACGTCTTTTGGTTGGTGCATTTAATCCGTTTACAGTTAAGGTAATTATTGATATGTAGGATCCTATTACCATTTTCTTAATTGTCTTGGGTATATTTTTTGTAGATCTCTTCTTTCTCTTGTGTTTCCTGCCTAGAGAAGTTCCTTTAGCATTTGCTGTAAAGCTGGTTTTATGTTGCTGAATTCTCTTTAATTTCGCTTGTCTGGAAAGCTTTTGATTTCTTCATCAAATCTTAATGAGAGTTTTTCTGGGTAGAGTATTCTTAGTTGTACATTCTTCCCTTTCATCATTTTAAATGTATTGTGCCATTCCCTTCTGGCTTGTAGAGTTTCTGTTGAGAAATCAGCTGGTAACCTGATGGGAGTTCCCTTGAATGTTTTCTATCGTCTTTCCCTTGTTGCTTTTAATATTTTATCTTTAATTTTTGTCAGTTTGATTACTCTGTGTCTTGGTGTGTTCCTCCTTGGGTTTATTATGCCTAGGACTCTCTGTACTTCCTGGACCTTGTTGACTGTTTTCTTTCTCATGATAGGGATGTTTTCAGCTATTATCTCTTCAAATATTTTCCCAGGTCTTTTCTCTCTTTCTTCTACTTCTGGGACTTCTGTAATGCAAATCTTGGTGGGTTTAATGTAGTTCCACAGGTCTCATGTGAAGATCACATGTTAGTCTTCACACAGTGGATTCAAATGGGAAGCCCAAGTCTCTCCAATAGAGACCACTGAATAGCATTTTAGGAAAAGAGGTACCAGGAGGGAAGGTAAGAAAGGAGACGAAGTTTGAAAACTTAGGTAGAAACAGATTCAGATGCTACAAGTTTTGCTGACTTAAAATAGGTGAGCATTGTGAAACATCCAGATGCCCAAATCAAGAGGTATAGGTACTTAAATTCGTAAAGAGGCTGTGCCGAAACCGAAATTAGAGTAAACTGCGGTCCTAATGATGCACTGACTGACAGTGGGGAGACTGAGTGGGAATAGCAAGAAACTTAATTAGGGTGGATTACACCTAATCTAGGAAGTGGGGAATAAGGCCCTGACCTTGATTTAGATAGTTGGCATTTTTTCAGATTATAAATTTACATTATTGATAATGATCCTTTAGCTTATAAGGTTTGCCTTTATAAAGGCTTTTCACACTGATTTCCTCATTGATGATTAAGGCTAATCAGGATCGGCTACATAAATATTGTTTACTCCCATTTATAAATAAAGAGATGGACACAAAGATGGACACAAAGATTAAGTGACTTGACCTAGATATAACCACCACAAACTCATGTGATTCCCCTTTATTTTCTTTTTTGCCATTTATTTTCTCAATTCTCATAATAGCCCTGTGAAGTAGATATTGTTGTTGTTGTATAGTCACTAAGTTGTGTCCGACTCTTTGTGACTCCATGGATTATAGCCCATCAGGCTCCCTTGTCCATGGAATTTCCCAGGCAAGAACACTGGAGTGGGTTGCCATTTCCTTCTCCAGGGGGTCTTCCCAATCCAGGGATCGACTCTTGCATTGGCAGTCGGATTCTGTACCACTGAACCACTAGAGAAGCTGTGAAATACAAAGATATTACCTTTATTTGATAGATGAGGACATATGCCTTCAAAGAGTTGAGATAACTTATGCAAGTGGCAGAGTTGGTTGTTGAACCTAGTCCTCTTGGCTCCCGAGTTTGTGCTCTTGTCCACTAGACTGTGTTGTTTTCTATTTCTATTACTACATTTTTCACATTAATACCCTGCTTTGAAGATAATTTGGTGTTTCACCTCATTAAAATTCCTGGCATTGTGAACCCCTTTAAATTCAGTCATAGCAGGGCTGCTACTGGCCAGGCTAGTGGAATCAACTCACAGATGTTGTTTTACTGTTATAGTCATCATGCAGGGAGGCAGGTGTGTTTCAGCATTGCATTCCCTACCAAGTAGTAGATCTCTGAAACTCCCACAGGATATTTTGCCCTTGGGATGTTTTTCAGAAGATACATTTGGGACCAGAATTTTTTTAGGAGGCAGAGTAGAGGAGAATGCTCTGATTTGAACTTTTTCATAGCATGCCTGGGGAACTGAAATTCAGTCAATACCAAGTGGGTTCTTCTGGGTTTTTAAGATGAGAAAAAAGGGACCTTAATTAAGGGAAAGAGAAAAAAGAGTAGACAAAGTTTTCCTACTTTATGATTTTGCCTGAGGATAGCCCTTCACGGGAATCATTTGGTTTTGGGTGTCTTTTGCAGGATATATGAAGAGATGAAAGAAACAAGAGCCGTTGACATTGACATGACTTGCAAACATATGGCTCTAAATAATGAGACCCCTTATCTTGGAGAAGAATCTAAAGGGCATGGGAGAAACCCTCATGTAACTCACTTTAAACATGTAAAGCTTTATAATTTCCTTTCTGAGGCCATAATCTTTTGGTCTTTTTCAGATGTGGTGCCAAGAAATAAAAGCTGAGGGGTTGGTAGAAATAGCATCAATTCATTAGGAAACCTCTTGATGGTATAAGTATTTGCCATTAGCCTTCTGCCTCTTTAGGTGCTAGAGGGCCAAGAACATTAAATTATTTTAAAAAATTAAATAAAACCCCTCTGTTCAAATGTCACTGCTTCTCTGAAAATGACATCATCTGTTTGCTAAAATACTATTGAGAAAACAAGTATACATTGTTATGTGTGGGGAGGTTTTAAAAGTGAGGTCTATTTATTAAGAGGCTTTGGAGTGGATGCTCATGTCCTTCGTAAATAAACAAAGAGCCTCATCTTATTCATTTGAGTTAGTATGCTTCCTCAGGGCTTAACTGTCTACACTGGTGGTGGTTGTCTGTAGGCTTTCAGTTTTATATGGAGCAGGAAGCCCAGCTTTAAAACATAAATTATGAAACTTGGGAAAAATTGATATAATAGCATTTTGTTGGTGGAGGTGTTAGTATTGGGGGTGTTGTGTGGAGAAAGATCCTAAAATATAAAGTGCCTGGGTGTTGGTGGGCAGCTCCTGGGATTGGAGGTTAGCCATTTTGAGAACATACTTTGGGTCCAGAGAAATCTCTGGATATCATTCATATTTATTACCTGAATGTAAGTCACATTGTCTTCTTTGTAATTATTACATTTACACAGTAGACAAAAATATTTTCATGTTTCATACTCTTTTAGTTTCTGACTCGGCCTTTNATATGAGGCTTAGGTTGCGTGCTCTGTGTTCAGTTGTGTCCTACTCTTTGTGATCCCAAGAACTGTAGCTTGCCAGGCTCCTCTGTCCTTGGGATTTTCCAGGCAAGAAAACTGGAATGGGGTGCCATTTCCTACTGAAATGGATCTTCCTGACCCAGGGACTCACATAAATCTTGATAGATATGTGAAATGGTGACTATAATATCAGCTGCTGATCATAGATCCCTCGATCAGTTCAGTTCAGTTCAGTCGCTCAGTCGTGTCTGACTCTTTGATCAGGTCCTTAAAAACAGAAGACACTTTTAAAATCTACCAATTCCTTAGTATAATGATCATATATCAGAAACAAACCATTTAGAAGAATCTCAAGAGTCCCTTGGACAGCAAGGAGATCAAACCAGTCAATCCTAAAGGAAATCAACCCTGACTCATTGGAAAAGACCCTGATGCTGGGAAACATTGAGGGCAGGAGGAGAAGGGTGCAATAGGATGAGATAGTTGGATGGCATCACTGATTCACTGGATATGAGTTTTAGCAAACTCCAGGAGATAGTTAAGGATAGGGAAGCCTAGCAATGCTGCAGTTCATGGGGTCACAAAGAGTCGGACACAACTTAGCAACTGAGAAAGAAAAAGCAGAAGATACTTTTGCAATCTACCAGTTCCTCAGCATAGTAACTATATTTCAGAAAGAAACCATATATGCATGGCTTGTTTCTGGTCTCTTTATTCTGCTCCATTGGACTATATGTCTGTGCACCACAGTGTTTTGAATACTATAGAAAGTGAAAGTGAAGTTGCTTAGTCGTGTCCGACTCTTTGCCACCCCATGGACTGTAGCCTACTAGGCTCCTCTGTCCATGGGATTCTCCAGGCAATAGTCCTAGAGTGTATTGCCATTTCCTTCTCCAGGGGATCTTCCCAACTCAGGGATCGAACCCAGGCCTACTGCATTGTAGACAGACGCTTTACCGTCTGAACCATCAGGGAAGTCCTTTGAACACTATAGCTTTGTAATATAGTTTGAAATCAGGAAGTGTGATTGCCTTTAGCTTTGTTCTTTCTCAAGATTGGTTTGGGTATTTGGTGTCTTTTGTGATTCCATATAAATTTTAGGATCTTTTTTCTTTGTTTTTAAATACTATTGGAATTTTGATTGCATTTAATATAAAGATCGCTTTTGGTATACGGTCATTTTAACAATATTCTTCTAAACCATGAACTTGGGATATCTTTCCATTTATTTGTATCTTCTTCAATTTCTTGCATCAGTGTCTTATAATTTTCAGTTTATAGGTCTTTCACTTTATTGTTTAAATTTATTCTTAAGTATATTATTTTATTTATTGAGTTGTAAATCAAGTTGTTTCTCTTTCTGATAGTACATTGTTAATGTATGGGCATGTAGCTAATTTTTGTACTTTGATTTTGTGTCCTTCACAAAACTTCAGGGTATTCATTTACTCTAATAGTTTTTTGGTGGAATCTTTAGGGTTTTCTACATATAAGACCATGTCATCTACAAAGAGATAATGTTACTTCTTCCTTTCTAATTTGGATGGTTTTTATTTGTTTTACTTGCCTCATTGCTGTGGCTAGGACTTCCCAGTACTATGTTCAATAGATTTTGGACTTTGTTTTATTTCTGATCTTAGGAGGAAAGTTTTCAGTCTTTTACCACCATGATATTAGTATAGGTTTTTCATACTTGAAGTATTATTATGTTGAAGTATTTTCCTTCTACAGATGGTTCCCAACTTGAAATAGTACAATTTAAGACTTTTTGACTTTACAATGGGGTGAAAACCATGTGCATTGAATAGGAAAGGTATTTACTGTTTTAAATTTTGATCTTTTCTGGGATAGCAATATGTATACAGCTCTTGTGATATCACATAATCTCATAATCCTGGGCACAGACCTCAGTGAGTCATGCAGTCATGATGGTAAAGCACGGATAAACTGTGCCTATTCTGTGACAATAGAACCATTCTGTTTTTCATTTTCAATACAGTATTCAATAAGTTGTGTGAGTTCTCCAATACTTGATTATACTGTAGGCTTTGTGTTAGATGATTTTGCTAAACTGTAAGCTAATGTAAATGCTCTGAGTATGTTTAAGGTAGACTAGGATAAGATAGGATGTTTAGTAGGTTAGATGTATTAATTGTATTTTGATTTATGATATTTTCAACTTACAATATTGGGGTGTAACTCCATTATAAGTTTAGGAAGATCTGTATTATTTCTTTTGGTTTTGGGGGTAATTTTATAATGGAAGCATATGAAATTTTATGAAGTACTCTTTTTCTGTATTTAGTTTTGTCCTTTTGCTTGATATGATGTATGTATTACATTGATTTTTTTTGTATGTTGAATCATGACTGCATTCCAGGAATAAAGTCTGGTTGGTCATCTTATAATCCTTTTAATATGCTGCTGAATTTGCTTTGCTAATATTTTGGTGAAGATTATTTGCATGTATATTCATTAGGAATATTGGTCCGTAGTTTTCTTGTGGTACTGTTTTCTGGTTTTAGTATCAGAATGACACTGTCTTTACAATAAGTTAGGATGTATTTCCTGTTCTTTAGATTTTGGAGAGTGTTTGAGCAAGGATCATTGTTAATTCTTCTTGAATCAAAATCGTTTTTTAAATGTTTATTTTTATTTATTTGTTTTTGGCTGTGCTGGCTCTTCGTTGCTGCCTGGGCTTTTCTCCAGTTGTGGTTTGGTGTTACTCTGTAGTTGGAGTGCACGAGCTTCTCATTTTGCTGCTTCTCTTGTTGCACAGCACAGGCTCTAGGGTGCCTGGGCTTCAGTGGTGGCTCCTGGGCTGTAGAACACAGGCTCAGTAGTTGTGGTTCAGGGACTTGGTTGCTCCGTTACCTGTGGGATCCTCTGTGCCAGGGGTTGAACCCATGTCCCCTGCACTGGCAGGAGGATTCTTTACCATTGAGCCACCAGGGAAGCCCTTTGAAATTTTTTTTTTAAGCCATTCCTTTGTGTATTCGCATTTACTGGAGAACTTCATATTTTCATATGGCTTTAAGTTTATATCTAAGTCCTTTCATTTCAATTAGAAGGCCTCTGTTTAGCATTTCTTATAAGATTGGCCTAATGGTAATGAGCATCAGGTTTTGCAGATTTGGGAACGTCTTTATTTCTTCCTCATGTTTGAGGGACAGTTTTGTTAGATTTACAGTTATCAGTTGAGAGTATTTCTCTCTCAGCACTATATATATGTAGACACAGAGGCTTCCTTGGTGGCTCAGATGGAAAAGAATCTGCCTACAATGAAAGAGACCCCAGTTCAATCCCTGGGTTGGGACGATCCCCTAGAAAAGGAAATGGCAACCCACGCCAGTTCTCTTGCCTGGAAGATCCTATGGACAAAGGAGCCTGGTGGGCTTTGATCCATAGGATCACCAAGAGTTGGACATGACTGAGCGACTCACACACACATATATATACACACATGTATGTGTGTGTGTATGTATATACACACATATTCATGCATATACACACACTTACACACACATGCACACACACACACACATGCACACACACACACAC
>SJYA01004423.1:1220726-1232883 GCA_006410615.1 Neotragus moschatus
CATCGTGCTGTCTGTGTCAGCACTGCTTCCATTTCGACAGGCAACCTTCGCGTATGGAACCAGGATAAGAGCAAGCTAAAGCCCTGCCTTTTCTTTCCTGCTCAAAAACGCACACGAGAATGAAAGTGAGTGCCATTCTTGTGATTACAGCGACAATTTTTGAATCCTCTCTAATTTATATTCTAACTAAAATTGCTCACAGACTCTGGTAATTTATTATTAATAACAAATGATCTCATCTGATGCTTCCCTCCCTCTCTAAAGTTCTGAAATCCCACTTGTCAGAGATCTTGTTTCCTAACTTGGTGTCAGATTCTTTCACTTTCAGGCTCTTGAACTCCATCTTCAACTCCAATTATGACCCCTACCCCTCACGTTTTTTATCAGAGGAAGAAGGTTATAAGTGTAGTTATATGTGCTTTTGGCTTTGTGGTCTCTTTGTTACACAATAGGCTTCCCAGGTGGCACTAGTGGTCGATACGGGCTGAGAGTTTTTGGATGATTCGGTTCCTTGAGTCGGGGATGCTTTCTCCTTGAAACCACACAGCAACCTTGTAAAGCTGTTTGTTCCTGTGCCCATTTCAGGGAAGAGGAGACTGAGGCTCATTGAGGTTCACAAACTTTCCAGTGATCACAAAGATGGTAAACATTAGACTTAGAACTGAGACTCCAGTCTTTCTGGATCCAAAACCAGAGTATATATATTTTTGACTGCATGGTCATATTTGCCTGATGAGGGGAGAGGGGCAACTGGGTTTGAGATGGGCCTTGAAAAACAGATTTGATTTTAGGTAGGTGGATGGAGAAAATAGGGTATTCCCCAAGGTGAAAGCAGAGTCAGCAAGGGCACAGAAGTGGCAATGCCAGTGACTAACAATGGTTAGTGGTGAGACCAATCTCATTCATGGTTTTAATAGAGAGTCTGGGTTAAGGACAGAAGTAAAAGATTAGAAAAAGAGGGCTGTTGGTCCTTGAAAAGTAAGCCATGTAGTTGAAATGTGATGCCAGAAACCACAGTGAATCTTTTGTTCCCTGATTTAACAGGTTGGGTAGGGCACTGTGAAGAGAATTAAAAGTCTGTATTTGGTTAAATAAATACATGAAGCATTAAGTTATTCTATACATTTAAATGGAAAGAAAGTTGATACATGACCCTTTAGGGATTCTGGGGGGTCTGAGAGTGGGGATGATTAGACTATTTTATGAGATTTTTGTGAAACAAATGGCAACTGCATTGAGTGGAGGCTGTCTGATAAAGGCTGATCTATTTTTGAGAAAATACATCTGTAATTTCATTCCATTCTTGGATTTTAATCAAGAGAAATCCTGGAATCAACCCCTTTTCCTCCATCACTCCCTGCCAGGGTGATTTGTTTATAGCTAGATTTTGAACTGGTGACAGTGTAGGGAGCTGTGGTTCTCAAACTTTCATGGGCATCAGAATCATATGGAGATCTCTTAAAGAACAGCCCTGTGGGCCCCTCCTCAGGGGTTCCCATGCACTAGGTCTGGGGTTCAGTTCAGTTCAGTCACTTAGTTGTGTCTGACTCTGCAACCCCATGAACTGTAGCACACCAGGCATCCCTGTCCATCACCAACTCCCGGAGTTTGCCCAAACTCATGCCCATTGTGTCGGTGATGCCATCCAGCCATCTCATCCTCTGTTGTCCCCTTCTCCTCCTGCCCTCAATCTTTCCCAACATCAGGGTCTTTTCAAATGAATCAGCTCTTCGCATCAGGTGACCAAAGTATTGGAATTTCAGCTTCAACATCAGTCCTTCCAATGAACACCTAGGACTGATCTCCTTTGGGATGGACTGGTGGGATCTCCTTGGAGTCCAAGGGACTCTCAAGAGTATTCTCCAACACCACAGTTCAAAAGCATTAGTTCTTCGGTGCTCAGCTTTCTGTATAGTCCAACTCTCACATCCCTCAAGCTGGTTTTAGAAAAGGCAGAGGAACCAGAGATCAAATTGCCAGTATACGCTGGATCATGGAAAAAGCAAGAGAGTTCCAGAAAAACATCTATTTCTGCTTTATTGACTATGCCAAAGCCTTTGACTGTGTGGATCGCAATAAACTGTGGAAAATTCTGAGAGAGATGAGAATACCAGACCACCTGACCTGCCTCTTGAGAAATCTGTATGCANCCACTCTCCCAAATCATCCCACCCGCTCCCTCTCCCACAGAGTCCAAAAGGCTGTTCTATACATCTGTGGCTTTTGAGGTAATCTTGGCTAGCTTCCCATTTCTAAGGAGTGATAGGTACCCTATGTACAAAAAATGTCCCTCACACTCTTTAATGGATATGGACCAATCAAAATAGCAATTCTTTTTTGGATAGATGGGACCAAGAAAGGTTGGGTAGAGAGGGAAGAGAATTAACAAAGAAGCCATAGCTGCCTTCTTCTACATTACTTATTTGAAACTTAGTTTCCTCATATTAAGATAAGGAATCTTAGAGCCACTATATCAAATAATTAGTGTGATCATGAAATAAGATCATACATGCATAGGCATTTGTAATGCCTGTCTCCAAATTAGCTCTTATTCTCAGATGATTATGATAGAATTTAAAGGCTCTGAAAACATGTTGCAAAATCATCATGCAAGAGCTTTTCTATTAAGGTGATCAGTTTGTTCTTTCATTCCTGCCAACTGTTATCAGCACCTGTTTGGTGGCCACAATGTCTGAGAGCTCAGACACATTTGAAAAATGGACTTTACTCAAAAATGATAATAAGTAAATGCAATTCACTGACCTGAGTCTATGGTGAATTTTTATCTGGAAAAGAGGATGGGGGAGAAGGTCCACGTTTCTTCTCTTTTCTCCTTTCCACCCACCTGAAGCCTTAACTGTCACCTTGCTCCTTATAAATTTGGCCCCAGAGAGTTGGGTGAAGAGGTCAGCACCTCTTGCAAGTGTCTCTTGTAAGTGCAAGCATCCAAGGAAGGTTCTAGAGATGCAATGAAATAATCAATTCAGAGAGGACAAAGCAGTTACCAAAAAATCATGCTGAACTTAATAGAAAATATAAAACGTGCTCTATTAATGTGTAGGAACAAAGACCCTTTTGATGAAAGTGAAAGAAGAGAGTGAAAGAGTGGGCTTAAAACTCAATGTTCAAAAAACTAAGATCATGGAATCTGGTCCCATCACTTCATGGCAAATAGATGGGAAAACAATGGACCAGTGATAGACTTTATTTTCTTCAGCTCCAAAATCACTGCAGATGGTGACTGCAGCCATGAAATAAAAAGATGCTTTCTCCTTGGAAGAAAAGATAAGACACATTGAGACAGCATATAAAAAGCAGAGATATTACTTTACTGACAAAGGTTCATCTAGTCAAAATAATNGGGAAAACAATGGACCAGTGATAGACTTTATTTTCTTCAGCTCCAAAATCACTGCAGATGGTGACTGCAGCCATGAAATAAAAAGATGCTTTCTCCTTGGAAGAAAAGATAAGACACATTGAGACAGCATATAAAAAGCAGAGATATTACTTTACTGACAAAGGTTCATCTAGTCAAAATAATGTTTTTTCCAGTAGTCATGTATGAATGTGAGAGTTGGACTATAAAGAAAGCTGAGCACCAAAGAATTGATGCTTTTGAACTGTGGTGTTGGAGAAGACTCTTGAGAATCCCTTGGACAACAAGGAGATCAAACCTGTCCATCATAAAGGAAATCAGTCCTGAATACTGATTGGAAGGACTGATGCTGAATTAGTGGAAACTCCAATACTTTGGCCACTTACTGTGAAGAAGTGAGTCACTGGAAAAGACCCTGATACTGGGAAAGATTGATGGCAGGAGGAGAAGGGGACGACCTTGGATAAAATGGTTGGATGGCATCACTGACTCGATGAACATAAGTTTGAACAAGCTCTGGGAGTTGGCGATGGGCAGGGAGGCCTGGCATGTTGCAGTCCATGGGATCGCAGAGTCGGACATGACTGAGTGACTGAACTAACTGATGAATATGTGTGGGAGTGGTACGTAGCATATGAGTGAGTTTGAGCCAGTATGAGAAAATACAGTGTTTTCGCATATGCTATCTCCCCTTTCTTGTGGTTGAGTGTGAGCAGGTGTGAGAAGTATACAGTTGTTAGAATCTGGCATTTGTGTGTATGTTGGTGTGTATATTTTTGAGTCAGTCTAAGTGATTGTGAGTGTGTGCAAATGTTAAGTGAGACAAGTCCCTGTGTGTGTGTGTGTGTGTATGAGTGATGAAAAGAGGGAGAAGATCTCAGATATCTTTTTTTCCTCCCAGTTCATGATTCTGTTCCTTATACGCTGTCTAAATCTGGTTGTGTTGGAGAATGGGACATTCTTGAATCAGCCTCTTTGTTGAGTGCCATATATTCCTTTTGCCAAGGAGAAGTCATTTTTGTTGACCTAGAAATTGATAGATTAACTAGTATGGAGATATGGTTTTGTAGAACCAAGAGCAGCTTATTCCTGAAGACTCTTTTCCTTCAGCTTGAAACAAAGAAATAATTGTGGTTTACATGTAGTCATCAGTTAGTTCAGTTGCTCAGTCGTGTCCGACTCTTTGTGACCCCATGAATTGCAGCATGCCAGGCCTCCCTGTCTATCACCAACTCCTGGAGTTCACTCAAGCTCAGGTCCATCGAGTTGGTAATGCCATCCAGACATCTCATCCTCTGTTGTCCCCTTTTCCTCCTGCCCCCAATCCCTCCCAGCATCAGGGTCTTTTCCAATGAGTCAACTCTTCACATGTGGTGGCCAAAGTACTGGAGTTTCAGCTTTAGCATCATTCCTTTGAAAGAACACCTAGGACTGGTCTCCTTTAGAATGGACTGGTTGGATCTCCTTGCAGTCCAATGAACTCTCAAGAGTCTTCTCCAACCCCACAGTTCAAAAGCATCAATTCTTCGGTGCTCAGCTTTCTTCACAGTCCAACTCTCACATCCATACATGACTACTGGAAAAACCATAGCCGTGACTAGATGGACCTTAGTCGGCAAAGTAATGTCTGTGCTTTTGAATATGCTATCTAGGTTGGTCATAACTTTCCTTCCAAGGAGTAAGCGTCTTTTAATTTCATGGCTGCAACCACCATCTGCCATAGTTACTAGTACATGCCAGACTGGGTGATGGTCTGTCCTCATCCGACCTTGTTGTTGGTGCACATTGGGTTGAGGAGAAGGACTTTATCAATAGATGCTTAAGAAGTCATGAAATGAATGCACACACAGTCTGTCTGGGTGTTTGGCAGCAACAGAATACTGATACACGTGTGACCACCTGGTCAAGAAACTCTTCTGTTTCTTGCTTAAATAAAAGAAAATGGGGACACCCTTTCAACTAAAAGTGAACAGGTGGATTGTGGCAATTAGTCAAAGTTTGGTCCCATATATTCTGTTGGATTCAGTATATTCAGAAATTGGTAGCAAAGAGTTTTGTGGTTTGGAATTATCTGAATAGTAATCCAGGAAAATATCACCCCAAATGTTTCTTTTTTGGCATTCCACATGAATATTTAATTGTTAACAATGCAAATTACATATAACAACAAAGCAGTTTGTGGAGAATTATCATGATCAGGCTTTCGAAAAAGACTTCATGAAATTAATCACTTCAAGAAATAGAACAAAGGTCCAAAATATGATTTTACCAGTAGCCAAAGTTTATGACTCTTTTTATACTCTACAAGAATTTCATGAGACAGGTAGAAATGTGAAACATTCATATTTCATATAGGTTTATTTTTTACAACTTGATGTTAGTAAGGATACAAGCATTTGTTGTATTTTACTGAATCCCATTAAACTGTTTCTGCCTGAGTTTTATGGAGGCAACTTCACATGGGAAAATTCTAAGTCTTATATACAAGAAGGAAGAAATGAGAAAAATCAGAATACCAAACTTGCTGCCAATATTTCTTTCCAATGCTGCAATTAGCATTAAAATGCTAGGTATGTGTAGTCTAGAACATCAACATCTTGGCCAGTTCCCAAATTCAAACTATTTCTGTGAGAAGCATGCTTGCTTAGAACTTGGCACTATAGGAGGCCAGTGCTGTTTCCTGACATGAGATGGGCGTGAGTGTGTGTGCACACGTGGAAGGTGTGGGAGAGTGTAGGTTTTTAGGTCTCTAGCCCCAATATTACAGATAGTTTTGGCACCAGCATGCCCTGTTCTGTATCAGAGCCAAAGTATCCAAAGCTATGAGTAGACATAACCATCTGTGATGTGCAAATGAGAGCATGTCTCTGCCTACTAGACCTCTCCAGGGTTTTGTGTAGTTTCTACGGAGGCATGCATTTGAACCAAGTCACTGTCCTATTTCCTTGGGGAGAGGAGGTAACATGTATAGAGAGATTACCCCTAGAGACAAGGGTCCTAAGCATCAGACACAGATGAAGGTGGAGGGTAGGACTCACTGGGTACACTGGGGTGCCATGCGCATGCATGGTGGCACTAGGCTTTTGGAAAACTAGACTTTGGATATCATGAAGCATCTAGTCCACATTTTGTCTGCTTGGAAGGAAGCTTAGCAGAGTAGAGACAGAAAGACCCAGTTTTAAATTCTACCCTCATTATTCACTAATTTGTGTGACCTTAAGCAAGTCATTGAATTCTAAACTTCCATCTGCTCTATGTAAAATAAAGGTAATTAGTCATTACCATGTAATTATCATGTAATTGTAGGTTGTTGTGAGAATTAGATAGTTTGCATATATTGGTTTTTTTGGTCTTATTCAATAAATGAGAATTATATTATTATTGAGTCATTTGCCTTGGGCTGGCATTAACTTTTATTGCACTTGGGAGTGAAAGCTTGTTGCTGAACCACGAAGGACGCTGGGATTCTCGGCATCTGGAGGTGAATTCAATTTGGGGCCAGAGACAAGGCTCGATCACTCAGAGCTTTTGTGTAATAAAGTTTTATAAAAGTATAAAGGATATAGAGAAAGCTTCTGACATAGATATCAGAAGAGGGCAGAAAGAATGCCCCCTAACTAGTGTTAGCAATGGAGTTATATACTTTTAATTAGGTATTACAGTGAATCAAAAGAATGTCTGGGGTTTGTAAAGACCTTACTAGACCCACTCCCATAATTTACATTTTAAGATTACAGTATTAGCCAGAAGGTTTTTTTTCAGAGACTGTCCTCAAGCAGGATCAGTTCAGTTCAGTTGCTCAGTTGTGTCTGACTCTTTGCGACCCCATGAACTGCAGCATGCCAGGCCTCCCTGCCCATCACCAAATCCTGGAGTCCACCCAAACCCATGTTCATTGAGTCGGTGATGCCATCCAACCATGTCATCCTCTGTTGTTCCTTTCTCCTCCTNTTCTTTTTGATCAATGCAACAGAAGAGGCTAAGACTCACAAGAAGTGTCTGGCATCCTTGGACATGTACAATATTGGAAGAGAGCTTATGAGTAGATCAGAAAAAAATAAATCACCTATTCCATTAAAAACTTTTCTTGTTCATTTAGTTGATCAATCCCATTTCCTAAGAATGACTTTGTAAGGATTTGAGTGCTAAATCCACAACATAGAAATGTTATTTACAATTAGCATTATATTCAGAGTCTAGTTTTAAAAGGCTTATGAAAATAAGAGAAATGTTTGCAAATGAAAAAGTTAACTTGCAGTAGTATTTCTTGTACATAGTGCCATAGGAAAACAATGGGGAGTGATCACCATTGCTGCTTGCTTGAAATTTTCTTGATAAATATGAATGTGCAATATTTCCTTGCAACACATTTATGTCTAATAAAAATGTTTAGATTTTTAGAATTTTCACATATGCAGGTGATACCGCTCTAATGGCAGAGAGCTAAGAGGAACTAAAGAGCCTTTTGATGAAGGTGAAATAGGAGAGTGAAAAGTTGACTTAAAACTTAACATTCAAAAAATTGACTTCATGGCATTCAGTTGCATCACTTCATGATAAATAGAAGTGGGACAAGTGGAAGTAGTAATAGAATTTATTTTCTTGGTCTCCAAAATCATTGTGAATGGTGACTGCAGCCACAAAATTAAAAGACACTTGTTCCTTGGAAGGAAAGTTATGACAAACACAGCATATTAAAAAGCAGAGACATCACTTGGCCAACAAAGATCCATGTAGTCAAAGTTATGATTTTTTCAGTAGTCATGTAGGGGTGTGAGAGTTGAACCATAAAGAAAGCTGAGCTCTGGAGAATTGATGCTTTTGAACTAAGGTGCTAGAGAAGACTCTTGAGAGTCCTTTCAGCAAGGAGATCAAACCAGCCAATCCTAAAGGAAATAAACACTAAATATTCATTAGAAGGACTGATACTGGAACTAAATAAAGCTCCAATACTTTGACCACCTGATGTGAAGAGCTGATTCATTGGAAAAGACCCTGATGCTGGGAAAGATCGAAGGCCAAAGGAAAAAGAGGGTCAGATGACATCACTAATTCAATCAACATGAATTTGAACAGACTCCAGGACATAATGAAGGACAGATAAACCTGGTGTGTTGCAGTTCATGTGGTCACAAATAGTTCAACGCAAGTTGACTCACTGACTGAATAACAACACAAAATGTTTAAGATATTTGAACAACAACTTNCGAAGGCCAAAGGAAAAAGAGGGTCAGATGACATCACTAATTCAATCAACATGAATTTGAACAGACTCCAGGACATAATGAAGGACAGATAAACCTGGTGTGTTGCAGTTCATGTGGTCACAAATAGTTCAACGCAAGTTGACTCACTGACTGAATAACAACACAAAATGTTTAAGATATTTGAACAACAACTTTTGAGCAATTGTGAAAATACACGAATTAAAAAATAAAAAAGATAACATTATCTGGTAGAAAAATACTACCTTTTACAAAGACTCAATGACAAATTACAGTGTTGTCAAAATTCTAACTTCAAAATTATGCCTCTAGGGCTTCCCTGGTGGTTCAGTNAACTTTTGAGCAATTGTGAAAATACACGAATTAAAAAATAAAAAAGATAACATTATCTGGTAGAAAAATACTACCTTTTACAAAGACTCAATGACAAATTACAGTGTTGTCAAAATTCTAACTTCAAAATTATGCCTCTAGGGCTTCCCTGGTGGTTCAGTGGTAAAGAATCCACCTGCCAATGCAGGAAGCACCAGTCTAATCTCTGGTCCAGGAAGATACCACATGCCATGAAGCAACTAAGCCTCTGAGCCACAGCTATTGAGCTTGTACTCTAGAGCGCAGGAGCCACAACTACTGAAGTCCACGTGCCTTAGAGTCTGTGCTCTGCAACAAAAGAAGCCACTGCAACAAGAAGCCCACTCACCAAACCTGGAGAGTGGCCACTCCCCTCTGCCATATTCTTGANCATGAAGCAACTAAGCCTCTGAGCCACAGCTATTGAGCTTGTACTCTAGAGCGCAGGAGCCACAACTACTGAAGTCCACGTGCCTTAGAGTCTGTGCTCTGCAACAAAAGAAGCCACTGCAACAAGAAGCCCACTCACCAAACCTGGAGAGTGGCCACTCCCCTCTGCCATATTCTTGAAAACTTAAGTCAGAAAATAAATTGGCTTAAATTTCAAAGATAGTTGTTAGTCAATTTTTTAAAATATCTAATTGATATATACATATATGAATGTATTTTCCAATTTAATACTATAAAATTCTTGACCATCACCAGTGCTATGATTAAGGCACTTCTTGTAAACCTTAAGCCAATAGTATTTCATCCTGTAATTCAGAGTGAAAATAAAATTATGACACTGTTGTCCAAGACAAAGTGTGAAGGACAAATCATTGTTCATTCAGATAATAGTTATTCACTTATATTAGTTAAGTTTGGATGATGACTAGTACATAAATAAATATGACTTGTACATAAAATAATTTTACTGAAAGTTTTCATAGTACTTATCATATTTCCCACGATATGAAGGAGCAAGAGTTTGTGCTGCAATTAACTTATGTTTGGGAAACACTGGATTGAACTAAGTTTGTGACAGGGCCTCTCAGAACATCACCAAATTAATGATAATTGTGAGTCTTCAGAGAGTTATGTGTGCTGAGTCACTCAGTAGTGTCCAACTCTTTGTAACCCCATGGACTGTAGCCTTGTAGATTCTGTCCATGGAACTCTTCAGGCAAGAGTACTGGAGTGGGTTGCCATGCCCTCCTCCAGGGGATCTTCCTGATCCAGGGATAGAACCATAGTCTCTTTTGTCTCCTGTATTGGCAAGTGTGTTCTTTACCACTAGTGCTACCTGGGAAGCCCATATCACTCAGTAATTTGATTTGCTTATTTGCTAACAAAAGTATCTTAAGATTGGAATCCAAGAAGGATGAAATAAGGAATACATATCTGGACATTTCAGACAGACTAGCCTGCTGCAATCTCTTTGTCTATCCATTTAATAATTTAATTCAACACACACTAAAAGATAATTGTTAGGCACTATGCTAACCCTTAATGGGAAATAAAATAAAACTAGTAAGATATTGTATTTTTTTCTCTCCAGGGATGCCCTATCAATACAGTGACTAAGTTCATAAATAAATATATCTTTTAATGTGCAACATTAACATAATAAAGATAAATTAAACTTAAGATCACATAACTAGCATCCTCCTCTGTTCAAAAGGACTAAATAATGTCCATAATTATAATTGCAATCATTTATGGAAAATCAAACTTCTGAAGAAATATCTCTTCCGGTAATAATCTTTAAATACATAATCAAATTTTCACTATTTATATTCCATCTGAAATAAATTACATTGATTAGACTGCATATGAAAAAAAGAATCTATAAAAGACATGGCTTTGAGAAATCATGTAGCATGAAGTAAAAGTGCAGTTTCATGTCATACTGAACTAGGTTTTGAATTTTAAGTGTAACTTTAGATAAACTATCTCTTCATCTATAAATTGAGACAGTGAATAGTATCTACCTCCTCAGAGTGCTGAGGTACTCATTCACAATTTCTGATAGGTAAATGTGCCTCATGCGAAGAGTTGACTCATTGGAAAAGACTCTGATGCTGAGAGGGGTTGGGGGCAGGAGGAGAAGGGGATGACAGAGGATGAGATGGCTGGATGGCATCACGGACTCGATGAACGTGAGTCTGAGTGAACTCTGGGAGATGGTGATGGACAGGGAGGCCTGGCGTGCTGCGATTCATGGGGTCACAAAGAGTCGGACATGACTGAGCGACTGAACTGAACTGAACTGAAATGTGGCTAATAACTACTAGTAATTGGTTTTATTCTTAACTTAAATAGGCATATTTATTATGTATATCATTAATAATACAACTTATTCATATTGTGATTATTTTATGATAGGCAATTTGCTCTTTCCTAAAATACTGACATAAATTATGTTAAATGTCATCTGAAAATAGTATCAGTATGCACCATCATGTATAATATAAAAAGCAATTATATCAGAGCAGGAGAAAGTTTCAACTTACACTTTTATCAATGTTTACACATAAATTTGTCAAAAATGATTCATTTTCTCTAAGGGAGATGTATTCATTGAGACACAAATTAAAGGCTATTACTAATATAGGAGTCATTCAGAGTTCATTTTTTGAAAAATAATAAAATTTGAAATATTACTTTTACTTGACTGGTTCATCTAAGGCCACTCTACTTAAATTTTAGCCCATGGTGGGATATATTACCATTTCTGATTATTGACCTTTATTGTGTTTATGGGATATTAGTAATGTAAATTTTCATGGTGGATGCAAATAAGGTATGGATCTCCAATGACAGTTATTGATAATCAGTTTTTGCTGCACTCTGTGTATACTGAAAGTTCTGTGAAGCACCTGAAAGTTTTCTGTCAATCATTTTCATGTGGCTTTCTTGTTTTTTAATCGTTCAAGAAAGGCAAGTACAAATTATACAATGTCACACAGAAACTTAATTTCTTAGTCACTGTCTTATCAAATTGAGTATTTCATGAGAAAAAAATCTATTTAATTCATAAAATTTCATGATATTATGTGTGCCTACTTTTTATACTGTCTTTTTGATGATTCTAAGGAAATAAATCTGTCATAGCTTCATTAGTATTGCCAGCACCCCAAGGCAATAAAAACACATGAGACAATTTATGGAAATGCAATTAAGCTACTGATTTAATTATTCATTACCCATGCCCCCCCCC
>SJYA01004423.1:1245965-1263682 GCA_006410615.1 Neotragus moschatus
AAAGAGACTTTAGTTCAGGTTCTGATTGTCATTATGAGTTAAAGCTACTATGATTTTTAACACTATGAAATTTAAGCTTTCCCTCAAGAATTAATTCATCCTTTATCCTATAACTAGAATGGGTTGAGTGTTTATAAGAGATAAACAGACTAAAACAGCCTGTAGTACACCTCTGTCATATTCTTTGGTCTTTAGTCATAATTAAAACTGTTAATTAGGTAATCGTTCTGCCCTCTGGTAACTCAAGTTTTATTGAGAAACAATGAGGTGGAGTACTTTCTGTGGGAAATATCAATAGAAATTTGTTTTTAATTCTCCTTGGCTTTTTGGTGTATGCCATGACTGCTTACTCATGTATGTGTCTTATTAATAAGATTTTTACAATTTCCATTATTGTGCTGGTATTGTATCTTTTCATTTGTTTCTATCTAAAAAATATAGATGAGTATAGTGTCTGGAGAAGCTGATTTTGAATGATCACTGTTTGTTCTAGATGTAAGAATAAATCCTTGCCTTTGTTTGTAGTGTGTTACATCGATAGAAACCCTGAAGGAAATTGAAGGCTATATATAGAAATTCCAATAGAATTTGACCACGGTCAATTCTGTATATTAACTATGGTTGCTTGGGACCCTGTATTTTTCTTAATGCAGTTTGATAAAAAGTGTCATTTCCCCAAATATAAGTAATTTAACTTGTTTATTTTACTTAAGTGCTTATATAGTATGAATCTAGTCTTCTAAAAGCAAACATAAATGTGACTTCTGTTATACTTTAAAAATTGTGATTTAAATATCTTTTTGTTGAGAATGTAAGTTTATTATATAAAAATAAAATTAAATCTGACGTATTAAGTTATACAGCTAACTTAATTATTTCCCATTTAGTAAAGAACGGTGGCTTTCTCTTGCTCTGTTAATTCCCAAAGACATTCTTCATTTAGAATTTTTTTTTTTGCTGTGGATTAATATCTCCTTTGTATATAAGCACAAGAAACTTCTCCTTTTAAATTCTCAATGGTCTCTGGTAAGTGCACGTGTTCCTGCAGCTTCTAATCACCTATAGTCTGTCTTTATCGAATTCCTCATAAGCTAGTATTTTGGAATGATTCATCCATACCTGGGAAATGGACTATGGATATTATGGAAGAGGGATTATTGGATAATCAGTGTTATGAACAACTCTTCTTTGAAAGTCAAAGACTGCTCAGCAGTACTGGATATTAAGAATGAATGAAGTTAGAAAATGAAATTAGATAAGAGCTCAGCAGATTAGGCAGTGTACATGATACTTTTCTTCTGAATTCAAAAAGGATAAAAATGACAGTATTAAATTAGAAAGTTTAGTCCTTTTTCCATTGTGCTATCTTATATTTAGACTTGAGTGATACATCTGAGAGAGAACCTAGGAATTATTTGGTCTTCCAAGGTGGCTCAGTGGTAAAGAATCTGCCACTGAGGAGATGTCTGCCAATGCAGGAGACAGGAGTTTGGTCCCTGGGTTGGGAAGATACCCTGGCAGAGGAATTTGTAACCCCATCTAGTATTCTTGCCTGGGGAATCTCATGGACAGAGGAATCTAGTGGGTTACAATTCATGGCATGGCAAAAGAGTCATACATGACTTAGAGTCTAAACAACAATCAACTAGGAAGGATTTGGTTTACCCTGTCACTTGAAGTAAGGACTTCCCTCATGGCTCAGGTGGTAAAGAAACCGCCTGCAATGTGGGAGATCTGGGTTCGATCCCTGGGTTGGGAAGTTCCCTTGGAGAAGGGAAAGGCTACCCACTCCAGTATTCTGGCCTGGAGAATTCCATGGATTGTATAGTTCATGGGATCCCAAAGAGTCAGATACAAGTGAGTGACTTATACTTTCTTTCATTTCATCACTTGAAGTATGGGCTTCCCTTGTAGCTCAGCTCTTAAAGAATCCATATGGTTTCATCTCTGAGTTGGGAAGATGCCCTGGAGAAGGAAAAAGCTACCCACTGCAGCATTCTGGCCTAGAGAATTCCAAGGACAATATGGTCCATGGAATCACAAAAAGTCGGACATGACTGAGAGACTTTCACCTCACTTTATCATGTGAAGTAACTGAGACTCAGAGGGTTGCAGTGACTTGCCTATGATCATACAGCTGCTGCTGCTGCTGTTGCTAAGTTGCTTCAGTCGTGTCTACTTTGTGTAACCCCATAGACGGCAGTCCACCAGGCTTCCCCATCCCTGGGATCGTACAGCTAGTGAACCAGAACTATCCTGTTTTCTTCCACACCTATATACTTTTTTTTTTTTTTTACTGTACTGTGTTGAGTTTGTCTATTTTTTTTTCAACCCCCGACACTGTAACAAAAGTAGAAACATTTGAATGAGATGAAAAGTCACTTCCTTTTAAAAATCATTAATGTATTTCCATCCTCCTTGGGTGTACCCCATCTGTAAGAGCTGAGGGGATTAGCTAGTGACATGCTTGGTTCTTCAGATAGTCTTGCTACTTTTCAAAAGGAATGATTTGAGAAATGCTTTTTACATGCTTAGTAGAGTGTGTAACTCTGGTTGGTGAGAGAAACCTCTTTTGTACTGTATGAGAGCTCCTTTGTTGCTTTACACTGTAGACCTTTTTAATGGAAGGAAGTGGAGAAGGAGGCTATTATGCTGTTTTGCATTTACAATTCAGAATGATGTCCTTGGTGGTGCTGAAATAAATTTCATGATGGAATATTAGGGAGCGTTAGGCCTATAGGGCAATTATTTATCAGTCTGTTTCAAGCCTTTCTATGAGATGTGTANGTATTCTGGCCTGGAGAATTCCATGGATTGTATAGTTCATGGGATCCCAAAGAGTCAGATACAAGTGAGTGACTTATACTTTCTTTCATTTCATCACTTGAAGTATGGGCTTCCCTTGTAGCTCAGCTCTTAAAGAATCCATATGGTTTCATCTCTGAGTTGGGAAGATGCCCTGGAGAAGGAAAAAGCTACCCACTGCAGCATTCTGGCCTAGAGAATTCCAAGGACAATATGGTCCATGGAATCACAAAAAGTCGGACATGACTGAGAGACTTTCACCTCACTTTATCATGTGAAGTAACTGAGACTCAGAGGGTTGCAGTGACTTGCCTATGATCATACAGCTGCTGCTGCTGCTGTTGCTAAGTTGCTTCAGTCGTGTCTACTTTGTGTAACCCCATAGACGGCAGTCCACCAGGCTTCCCCATCCCTGGGATCGTACAGCTAGTGAACCAGAACTATCCTGTTTTCTTCCACACCTATATACTTTTTTTTTTTTTTTACTGTACTGTGTTGAGTTTGTCTATTTTTTTTTCAACCCCCGACACTGTAACAAAAGTAGAAACATTTGAATGAGATGAAAAGTCACTTCCTTTTAAAAATCATTAATGTATTTCCATCCTCCTTGGGTGTACCCCATCTGTAAGAGCTGAGGGGATTAGCTAGTGACATGCTTGGTTCTTCAGATAGTCTTGCTACTTTTCAAAAGGAATGATTTGAGAAATGCTTTTTACATGCTTAGTAGAGTGTGTAACTCTGGTTGGTGAGAGAAACCTCTTTTGTACTGTATGAGAGCTCCTTTGTTGCTTTACACTGTAGACCTTTTTAATGGAAGGAAGTGGAGAAGGAGGCTATTATGCTGTTTTGCATTTACAATTCAGAATGATGTCCTTGGTGGTGCTGAAATAAATTTCATGATGGAATATTAGGGAGCGTTAGGCCTATAGGGCAATTATTTATCAGTCTGTTTCAAGCCTTTCTATGTTTAAAAAAAAAAGTGATCAAATAAAAGAACATGAAATAGTGTACAATGAGTTTGATGAAATCTGGTAAGTACTTTTGGTTGCTAGGGCAACGTCTTCTTTTGTCTTCGATTAATGTGACTTCCCTCTCTGCAGCTTGACTTCTTGCAATCAGATATTTATTTTTAAAAGAGAAGAAAATTCCCAGTTTATGGCAAAAGATAAGTCCCCTATCTTTGACTTATTTTACTTGAATCAAATTGAGATGAAGAAGAGCCATTGTGTTCACTTTGCATGGATAGCCTGAGGCAAAATGGTTAAGTGGGCTGAACTTTGGCTTTTGAAGTCTTTGTCCTTTTGGGTATCTCAACCCTACCTCTTGGTGCCCTTGAGCTGCCTTGTGCATGCCCTGTATGATATCCACGTCCATCCCAGGCTCCAGGATTGGAATGTACTTCAATATCACCTATACTCTCCACCCTGGTCATAATTTAGTTATCCTCTGCCCATTCTTTCAAACACAGTTCACCGTTTACCAAAGAGAGAAGTAGCTGAAACAGTTGAGTTTAATAGACCACTTTGTTCATGTACTTTGCTCCTTAATTTCATCCTTATGAAATCGTTTACCTCAGATTGGGACTTGAAACCATGTGCTGGGACTCTATCCCAGCCAAACCTCAGTTTGGGACTCAAACCCATGTAGGTGGGACTTGAACCCAGCTTAAACCCTGCTTGGGGCTCAAAACCAGCCACAACCTTGCTTGAGACTTGACCCCACATGACTCTGACTGAAGCCCAGCCAAAACCCAATGTACCTGGTTTCAGGACCTAATGAAGCTCAGGTTCTTGATGTCTTATCACAGAAAGAATTCAGTGAGAGACACAGTGGTAGGTTAGAAGTAAATTTATTCAGATTCAGAGAGAAGCACATTCCATAGACAGAGTGTGGGCCATCAGAGAGGGCAAGTGCTGTCTGGAAACGTGGTGAGGTTAGTTTATATAGGCTTGATAATTTCATATGCTAATGAATGGGAGGATTATTCCAACTATTTTTGGGAAGGGATGGAGATTTCCAGGATTTGGGCCATGACCCACTCCTTGGGCTTTTGACAGTGCCTTGCTGCTTTTGAACTGTGGTCTTGGAGAAGAGTCTTGAGAGTCCCATGGACTTCAGGGAGATCCAGCCAGTCCATCCTAAAGGAAATCAGTCATTAATATTCATTGGAAGGATTGATGCTGAACCTGAACCTCCAATATTTTGGCCACCCGATGTGAAGAACTGACTCATTGGAAAAGACCCTGATGCTGGTAACAATTGAAGGTGGGAGGAGAAAGGGACAACAGAGGATGAGATGGTTGGATGGCATCCCTGACACGATGGACATGAGTTTGAGTAAGCTCTGGGTGTTGGTGATGGGCAGGGAAGCCTGGTGTGCTGCAGTCCATGGGGTTGCAAAATGTTGCACTTGACTGAGTGACTGAACTGAACTAGAACTGTCATGGCACCTCTGGATGTATCATTTCACTTGCTGATTGAGGATCAAGATCTAGTCTTGTCTGCTATCTTGGTCTGATTTGCTTCTAATTGGTTTATGTTGTGTGCTTGCACTATGTTGTTCTTTCAAAAGTTGTGCCCTGCCCCATTCCCTCCTGTTATACTTAGATATAAAGTTCTTTTGCTGTAGCAATACTGTGGCCCTGAGTTTTGAACCTCAGCACCATCAACAATTTAGGCCAGATAATTCCTTATTGTAGGGGGCTTCTCATGTGCATTGTAGGTTACTTAGAAGGATCCCTACTTCTACCCACTAGATGCTAGTAGCAATTCCTCAGTTGTGATGATAGAAAATATATCCACAGATTGCTTTAAGGTCCCCCATGGATTCAAATAGCCCTCAGTTACATGGTGGTACAGTGGTTAAGTTTCTGGCTTCCATTGTAGTGGGCATGGATTTGATCCCTGGTCAGGGAACTAAAATCTCATGTGCTGCTTGGCTAAGAAATAAGAATAGTAAAAATACTTTTTTTAAAAAGAGAGACAATCACTGCTTTATCCTAGAGAAACCACTCTCATGATTTCAGTGGCTGCACACTAGGTAGTGAGAAGCTATATATGTGCAGACATGAGAATATGTTTATATATTTTAAAGATGTAGTTTTAAACCTGTTTGTGCTTAACATAGTTGACTCCCTACTCTTATGTGCATAGGGTCAGGGTGCTTATATTCCTGTTGCCCAGTGGATTTTAACATTATTTTGAGATATAATTTTAAGTTTATAGTTTAGTGAATTTGATCAAATATATACTCTCCAGTAACTACCATCCAAATCAAGATAGCTAACAGTGTTATTATCATCTAAAGTCCCTCTTTCCAGACAATGTCCTTGACCTGAGACAGAGATGACCACTCATTTGCTCTGTGTTACTGTTGGTCACTTTTGGCTTTATCAGAACTTTCTATAAATAGAACCATACACTGTATATTAATAGCTGTTTGTGTCTGGCTTCTGGCAAGAATATGCAGAAGAATTGTACAAAAAAGATCTTCACAACCAAGATAATCACGATGGTATGATCACTCACCTAGCCAGACATCCTGGAATGTGAAGTCAAGTGGGCCTTAGAAAGCATCACTAGGAACAAAGCTAGTGGAGGTGATGGAATTCCAGTGGAGCTATTTCAAATCCTGAAAGATGATGGTGTGAAAGTGCTGCACTCAATCTGCCAGCAAATTTGGAAAACNGGCCTGGCGTGCTGCGATTCATGGTGTCGCAAAGAGTTGGACACGACTGAGCGACTGAACTGAACTGAATTAATCTATTGGAAACAGTAAAAGCAAGAAGACTTAAGGCTTACTGGAGGGATTCACACAATGACTGGACTATGTGCCTAGAATAAATGAGAAGGCAGGTAACCTTTCAGGGTAGAGTTAATTTAGGACTTGGAATCATCAGTCACTTTTGGATCCCTGACTCCTATATCAATCTTTTCCTAAGAGAGGGAACAGGAGATTATAAGGCAAACTGGTGCAGTGTAAATTGTAGAGAGTTGCAGTTGATTAAAATAGAAACTCACAGGTAGAAACCACCATGGTAACCACTGTCAAGATAGCAAATAATTGATAAATTTCTGGAAGCTCAATGCAGACAGCTCAAAAGTTAAAACTCTAAGAGGACTCAGTCATAGGGTGGTCCCTACAGTAGTCTGAGATTGATCTCCAAGAATTTTTACAGGTTTACTATGCATAATATTTTGTAAGTTTATTTTTAAAAATTTAGATATATTTTATGTAAATAAGTGAATAAATAATTTTTTACAGCTGTTTATAATTTCACTGTATTTCTGTATGATAATTTATTGAACTATTCCTTCATTGATATTGGTGGAAATTTCGATTTTAGGAGAGTTTCTTACTATTACAAGAAGTGCTGCTAAAACATGTTTGTACATTTATTTTTGTAGATTTACGTGGGGTTTTTTTGTAGAAAAGAATCCCTTGAAATGTAATTTTGAAGTCCACAAGTACATGTGATTTTAATTTTGGTAATGTCAAATTTACTTGCATATTGATTATAATCATTTATATTCCCACCAACAGTTTATGCAAGTTACTTTTTATCCACTTACTTCCCAACACGTGGTATTCTAATTTTTACTTTTTGCTGATCTGATGTGTTGTGTTATTCGCTTAGTCTTGTCCTACTCTCTGCACCTCCCCCGATTGTAGCCTGCCAGGTTCCTCTGTCCATTGGATTCTCCAGGCAAGAATACTGGAGTGGGTAGCCCTTCTCTTCTCCAGGGGGTCTTCTGGAACAAGGAATTGAACCCAGGTCTCCCACACTGCAGGCACATTCTTTACCATCTGAGCCAGTGGGGAAGCTCATATGCTACCTCATTCCTAAATAAAGACAAGTTAAAACAATATTATTTTTCATATATTAGACAGGCTGGACTTCCCTGGTGGCTCAGATAGTAAAGAATCTGATTGCAGTGCGGGAGACCAGATTCAGTTCCTTGTTCAGCAGGGTACCCTGGAGAAGGGAAGGGCTATCTGCTCCAGTATTCTTGCTTGGAGAATCCCATGGACAGAGGAACCAAACAAATACAGTCCATGGGGTTGCAGAGAGTTATTCTATCAAGTTATTCGTTTTTATGAGCTCTTTGTGTACTAAGGAAATTCTCCTCTTTTCTGTTGTATGTGTTAATATGCATTTTTCAGTCTTTTTTTTTAATATGAGTCTGATACTTTTTTTATCATATAGATGTTTTTACGGTATGTACAGTGAATACTTGTACCGTCTACTGTATTAACTTTTCCTCCTTTTTGAGCCGGGCTTTGAATGGAAGGTTCCTATCCAGGAGATATGAGTTAGGAAGTATTGGCTGGAGCTTTAATACCTGGCTAAGAAGTTTTACTTTATCATGTAGAGAATGAGGAACCACTGCAGTTAAAGGGGAATTGTAGGGTTTCAAGAAATCAGATTTGATAATACGGAAGAGTAGCTGATTGAAGGGAAGAAATTACAAAATTTGGAAGATATGTAGGAGTCTCTTGCATTATTAGTCAAGTGTATTGGGATAGAGTCCCCAATACAGTTTAGGGGAACTGCTCAGGGCTTGGAAAGGTTTTAAGAGCTACTGCAAAGGAAGCACTGAAAGGATGTGGTGACTTGTCTCGGTGATAGTAGTTATTCTGAACTTTTGAAGGTCTATGATTCCATTAAATTAGATGGTGGCTATCTTGTGATTTGAAATATTAAGTGTATTTTCTTTCATGCTTTGCTTAGTTCACCTAATATTTCCCTTGAGTTCCTATATGTCTGCCTTTGTGCTTGGAGCTCAAGATAGAAAGAGACACATGAACTGTGGCCTCAAGGAATTCACAGAGTCATAGGGGAGACAGTAAGATATGCAAACCAAATATTACAGTGTAATCGTGAGGCAATAGAAGTATGCATAAGATGTGGAATTAATGGAGAGGAGGGAAGGGAAACTACCTGGGGAGGTCAGGTTGATTGTCACAGAGGATGGGACATATGAACAAGTGTTGAAAGGATGAATGGGAGCTTGCCAAGTGAAAAAGTGTGTGGGGAGGGGGCAGAAATATTACAAGAATTGTGAAGAGGAAGTAACTGACTAGGCTTATAGTTTATAAAGGTAATCCTCTTTGGAGTGGAATGAGACTAAAGTCAATGAGACCAGTTAGAAGACTAACTCAGGAAGTGACGAGGGCTTCACTTTGGGGCAGAAGAGTGTGGAGTCAATTTGGGAAGAGTCAGGAACAGTTAAACTATATATAATTTATAGAAAATGTGAATTTCAGCTAGTTGTTTTTTTCCTGGGACAGTTTTAAATAGACTTGATAATGCTGTTTCCAGTGAGATTCCTAATGAAATGGATGTGTAAAACTGGTGGGACGAGATTGGGAAGCATTTGGTTGTTAATCTTGAGCTTAATTTAGTGGCTCTCAATTTGTTTTCTGCCTCCATACTGTGAAATTGACATCCATCAGTAACATTACTTATTAAGGGAAGGGAAGTCTCTCAGTCGTGTCCGACTCTTTGTGACCCCATGGACTGTAGCCTACCAGGCTCCTCCCTCCATGGGATTCTCCAGGCAAGCGTACTGAAGTGGGTTGCCATTTCCTACATTTCCTACATTACTTATTACCCTGCGGTTATTTTAAACTCAGGGGGTTGGGGGTTGGTGTGAAGAAAGTGATAGAATCTTCCAGGGAGCATGTAGAGTTTGAAAAGGCCTTCCTGGGAATTCTGCTATGTTCCACTCCTCCATGTTCCCTCCAAACACCCACATATATGAGACTCTCTGTCATATTTTCAGCATTGGTAGAACACACACACACTCATACACACACATATACAGACACACACCTGGCAAATGAATTCACATTCACACAGACAGTATATATAGGCATTTACTAAAACAGCCCCTAGTTACAGATTAATGGAAAGCAGCGTCATTACATTCTAGTTTCCTTCTCTGTGATGCTGTGATTTTTAATGCATTTCTGATAAGTATAAATCAACTCATTGAGAGAAAATTCACCCATGGGGAGAGAGTAAAGGGAAAAAACATGGAACAAATCCCCAATCTAGATAGAAGGGAATATAAGATGACTAATTATTTTCACACAGATGTGATTTTTGAGCTGACTGTGGTTGTGAAATGGCAACCCATTCCAGTATTCTTCCCTAAAGAATCCCAGGGATGAGGGAGCCTGGTGGGCTGCCATCTATGGGGTCGCACAGGGTTGGACATGACTGAAGCGACTTAGCAGAAGTAGCAGCAGCAGTGGTTGTGAAGCTTCCAGAGTGTGGCACATCAGATAGCAAGTGCAGTATCCGGTGACAGAGTAGCAGGAGAACTCTCTTAGGCCAGTCACTGAGGTAACACAGACTCTTAGGGAGGCAGAATTTGAAGCACCTGAAGTAAGTTCTATGCCTGGCCGTAGTTAGCTCACCAAAATGGTGATTTTTCTTCCAGGTCCTTCTATCTCCCCATCATGGTATCAGCTTCCTGACTCACTTGCATAGTATTAATAAGTTCTATCTTGCCTCCACACAACCCTTTTTCTTCTAACTGCCTGTCAGTAAATATGTGACCTTCCTTCAGTGGGAATAATAGTACTGTAGGTTGTCTCAGTTTTGTCAATGTGTAAATACCAAATATTGGAGGGAGTGTTTGATTTTTAATAGTGCCTTAAGCCAATGCAGTTCATAGATAAATATTACTTGGCTTAACAGACATGATCTCCATCTTCATGGAGTTTAGTAGGGGAGATACACAATGAACAAACAATTATAGCTGTGACTACTAGAGGAGGAGCAGTATGGGCCATGAATCTTGCATTATGAAATATTTAGGTGGGGTCAAATACTGGAGATATCCTGAGTACGGTTGTTGCCATTTCTTTTCTGATACCCCTCAAAACACACAATAAAATGATCAGAGATGTGCTCTTCATCACAGCACAGGGGAGAGTAGCTTTCTGTTCCCTGCTTGGGTTTCCTCATTGAACTCTTTCCTTGACTAGCATTTGAAACATCAACTTGGTGAAGGAAAACACTATATATACAATATGGATCGTGTCTGAGATATCAAATTATATTTTGAATATATAAACTCATCAGTGATTCTTTTTAAAGATTATCCATTAAGGGAGAAATTCACATCAAAGAAAAAAATGCAGACATGGTTCAAAACTGTGTATTTATGCATGAATCTTCCTTACAGTCCCTGTGCAGGGAGTGGTTTCTTCCTCTCTATCATGTCTTTTTTTTTTTTTTTTGCCATTTTAATTTACATATGCCATAGAAGCTTTTCATGTGAAGACTCTTCCTGTCTCTGCTCTGAAGGGTCTATTATGCATTTCCATCTTTGCTCATTTAAATGCTTAGAAAACTCACATTCTCCAGAAACTGATTTGGCAGAAACCTAGGAAGATCAGGAGGTAATATCCCTAAGATGAGAGGTCATTTTGAGTTCCATTTCCTAGTCATCTTGTGGAAAAGCATCAGGTGCAGACTTTTGAAAGATTCATTTTTCTCTCGGGTTGTAAATTCTGGCCTGATTTTCTTCTCATAAACTGCCACAGTGTCATGATACTTTCTGGCTCCCCAACCCCCCATATTTATCTATTATTCATGATATATAAACTGCTTATGGGGACATTGAGTTTTAGCGTGGGCTTGCATTTAGTGTTGGTTTCCACATCTGAGACTATAATTTCCAATGCTGAAAATCTTCTCTCTGGCATGATCTTTATTCAGCTTTAAGGTCTATTTTTGTGGTAGAAGTATTTCCAAGCTTTCTTACAGGTATCAAGTGGGTTATTAAATATGGACAGCTGTGGAGTTGCACAAAGATGACTTAGTGTAGCCACATACATTGTTTGCTCATGCGTTTGATGCCATTACTGGACTAGACTGGCACCATCAGAATTTTAGTAGTAATGATCCCCATTGCTGCTACCAACTCCTCTTTTAAGGTGAGCAGAACATTCCATTCAGTATCATAACTCAGAGAGACAAGATTGCCTAGGCTCAGGATTACAATAGGAATAAGTGGATTGGCAACTTGAAATAATAATTTGTTTTTGGATTGGGCTATCAGAAACTTTACTATGTTAGTGATAGCTAGAATTTCCAAAACTTGGAAATCATGAAACCATGGCAAGGAAGAGTCTAGGGTTATATGTGGTCAGAAAAAAATCTACAAGTCTGGAATCCAGGCATATGGGTATGGGATAGAGACGAATTGCACCTCTGAGGTGAAGGCAGTCAGAAATCCAGATCAAGATGTAGCTGTTGAAGCAGAGAGGTAAGTCCTGTCCTAAGTTGGGCATTATTTAACTTCTATTTTTTTTTGGTAGTTCAGACTGAGATGAGACTTTTAACTGAGGTAACCCTTAAGTAGGCATGTAGCTAAAAATGCATCTTACCTTTCCACTAAGAATCATAAGACCAGGGAAAATTGTGTTATAACTGTTAGGTAGTTAGAATAGGAAATGGGAGTCCAAAATGGCGGTGGCTAAAAGACAAGGAAGGGAAAGCCCCGTGAAAATAGAACAAAGGAATGTCCGAGGACCTCAGGTAGAACAAACAGCACTCCCGGCTAGCCCAATTTACATAGGGCAGGCGCAGGGGGAGGAAAAAAAAACATATAAAAAGAGGAGCCAAAGTACACTGTGCTCTCTCTGTCTCCCGTGCGTGCTAACGCACTCCCCTACTCTCTTCTCTTCCAGTCTTTGGGTCGGCATGCCCTCACGCCTTGAGGGTGGATTCTCTTGCTATTTTCTAAATAAAATAGAGCTGTAACACTGATTTGTCTAAGAGCTATAACACGGTCTGTCCAAGACCCGAGAGCTGTGACGCACCAAGGGCTTTAATGTCCGTCATTCCAAATCTTCGTTGTGACGAGACAGACCGAGGAGCATGCGCCCGCCTGACATAATGATAATAGGAAATATTTCTTAAGTGATGATATGCTTCATCCCGTTTCATCCTTACAGCATCCTTTGTGTAGATACAGTAACTATACCCATATTTATAAATGAGAACATGTGGGCCCTGAAAATTGTAGCCGTTTTCCCAAGATAAATAAGCTGATAAATTTCAAAGACAAATTGCATATATTGCCTGTTTTTGATTGTAACTATATATGCTGACATTGATGCTGAGAACACACCTCTGTGCACTGGTGCTGAATCAAATCTCGGAGGCTGAGTTTTGAGTGAAGTAGGAAAGCATAAATAGCTTTATTGCTTTGCCAGGCAAAGGGAGCCACAACATGTTCCTGCCCTCAAAAAGTGTTTGTCCCCACCCCAGGAGCACCAGGGGAGGAATTTTATCGCAGTAGTTCAAGGGTGGGGTTGCTGATAAAATTAGGGTGTGACCCTGCACTGTTTTAATATGATCTCTGATCATCTTTTGATGAGCCTCTCTTGTTCCTTTAGCCTCAGGTGTTCCTCTGCTATGAAGAAGGTTGACTTCCTAAAGAATTTTAAGATATTGTTTTGATGTTTCTTAAGGAGGAACCAGGACCCTGCTCCAAGGCTGTGCCTCAGTCTCTTGGCTGCTCCTCCTTTGTCTCTGCCCCTCTTCCCTTCCCTGCATTAGCACCCGTTTGCATCTGCCCTTAGGAGCTAAGGGGAGGTCAGGGAGGCTGAGGTTTATTCCCCAGAAATGGGGGACAGGAAGGCTTCTGTTCCCAGGAGCCCCACAGAACCCAGCTCGGTTTTGACATTATCCTTATATCACTACCCACCCACACAGGAAATGAAGACCATCATGATCTGAAAGTAGTGAGGGAAAACTTTGGTAAAGTGGCTGACTTAACTAATGCTTTGCCCTCCTTCCAGAACTGTTTGTTACCGTGATTCCTACTCAATAAATAACCTTTTACTAAATTCAGGTAGTCAACTCAATAGGAATGTTCTGGGGGGCCTGCTGCTGCTGCTGCTAAGTCACTTCAGTCGTGTCCGACTCTGTGCAACCCCAAAGACGGCAGCCCACCAGGCTCCCCCATCCCTGGGATTCTCCAAGCAAGAACACTGGAGTGGGTTGCCATTTCCTTCTAAAATGCATGACAGTGAAATGTGAAAGTGAAGTCGCTCAGTTGTGTCCAACCCTCAGTGACCCCATGGACTGCAGCCTTCCAGGCTCCTCCGCCCATGGGATTTTCCAGTTTGGGGGACCTACTCTCTGCCTAATACTATGCTGTGCTCTCTGAGGGTGTCTTTCAAAAGTTCTCATTAAAAGGAAAATGGCTCAGAATAGTAATGTTTAACTTCTTTACATTATACCCAGCTCTGCGGTATGATTGCTTAATGTAATTAATTGTTCCATCATCANCCCATGGGATTTTCCAGTTTGGGGGACCTACTCTCTGCCTAATACTATGCTGTGCTCTCTGAGGGTGTCTTTCAAAAGTTCTCATTAAAAGGAAAATGGCTCAGAATAGTAATGTTTAACTTCTTTACATTATACCCAGCTCTGCGGTATGATTGCTTAATGTAATTAATTGTTCCATCATCAGACTGTTATCTTTCGACTCTTTGTCCTTGGCTAATTACTGGCATGATTAAAAACAATGCTCTAGAGATGTTGCCTTCAGGGCCCTATTACTTCTCACTTCTAGATAGAATCTTTGTTGCCCTTTTTTCAGACAAATTCTTTGTCCATTTGCTGCTTTTTACATAGCCTGACTAGTTGCTGTCATATCCTTTAGGTCTATAGGAACACTATCCTTTGAAGCTAATCTTCTCAAGTGCTTATACTTCAACTTTTGTTGCAGGAAGGAATACCCATTCCAGGGCCTAAGCGTGGGCTCTTGTCTAATAAAGTGAAAGTGAAGTCACTCAGTTTGTGTCCTACTCTTTGCGACCCCATGGACTATAGCCTGCACCAGGCTTCTCTGTCCATGGGATTTTCCAGGCAAGAGTACCGGAGTGGGTCACCATTTCCTTCTCCAGTCTTGTCTAATCCTTGGCACTGAATTGTAAGAGGAGACACACATGCTGATGAAGCAAGAGACTTTATTGTGAAGGGGCACCCCGGTGGAGAGCAGCAGGGCAAGGGAACCCAGGAGGACTGCTATGCCACGTGGCTCACAGTCTTGGAGTTTTATGGTGATAGAAGTTTCTGAGTTGTCTCTGGCCAATCATTCTGACTCATGGTCCTTCCTGGTGGTGCATGCATTGCTCAGCCAAGATGAATTCCAGTGAGGAAGATTCTGGGAGGTCGGTAGGACATACAGACTGGACTCTCCTCTCTCCTTTTGACCTGTCCTGAATTCTTCTGGTTGTGATAGTTCTGCATTCCTTACCAAACCTCCTATTGTAAGATAACTCCTGCAAATGGCTATTGTGGTGCCTAGCCACAAAAACAGTGGGTGGTTTTAGTCAGTTTTTTCCCTAACACTTTGGCTGAAGAATCACTTGTTTATTTTACACTTTGTACGTGGGTCTATGCAGAATTCTGTGTTAAAACCATTGACATTTTCTTATATTAGCCTGAATGGTACATATAAAATCTATGATAGGTTTCTGACTCATAGTGTCTCCAAATTAACTTCAGAGTCACAGATATGTTTGGGTTATTTGTCTCTTGAACTTTTTGTCTATTTTGCTTTGACTAAGCCTTAGATCTCTGCCTCCAACTTTCTTTTTAGCATATAATTTACATCCTATTTCCTCATTTCCTGTAAAATGGGGATAATCACTCTTGTGCCTTCCTTATCCACAGGGGTAGTAAGAAGATGAATGTCTTTTGCCTGTGGATTCCTTTGGGTCCTTGGGGAAAATGACACACTATTAATTCAAGGCTGTAATATTGAGAAAGGATGATGGTTAAGAATATATATAAATTATTCAGAGTTTGATCCTCTCAATTTAAGTTTACCCAGGGTATTTTACAGTGTTTGTACAGATTTCAGGTTGCAACAGATCTTTCTAAAGCCATTAAGAGTTTTCAGGCATATGCTGATAGTAATTTTAGTAAAATATGGGATCTCCCTGTAATAGGATCATTAAAATAACTGATTATTGGAGCACATTACTTTATAAAAGTAATCCAGAGAGAAATAGACCAACTATCTCTCAGGCTAAAAAAATCATACACACTGTGATTGCAAAGTGCAGATGACTTTAGGAAGATGTCATAAGAGAAAATAGATTCTTGAGAGGGTGATAAGAGAAATATGCCTTTTGTTTTCTTCAAAATAGAAAGGAATGCAAAACTCAGGACATCCATTTTTATTTTAAAATTGAGGTAAAGAGTTGCTGGTTTTACCTTAAAGAGTTAAGGTAAAGAATCTTAAAATGGAAAACGAAAGTATTAGAGATTGAAATGGGGCTTAAAGGGACTACATATTCTTAAGTTTTCTGCCATCTGCATGGAAAAGTCAGGAAAAAACATCAAGAAAGGGACAAAGGATTCTACCTGGATCAAAAGACTCTTCCTGGTCCCTATGGAAAGACTTTACTTAAAAAAGGCTCATTTTTTCTCTGCTTCCTCCCACTGTAGAGTTTGTGTTTTGGGAAGGGTGGTAGGAGTAGAGGTGGTTGTGGCACAGTGGGGGTGATGACCTTGTGTGGCTCTGGCCCCATTACTAGACCAGCTTGCAGAAAATATTTTCCTGCCCTTCTCTCACACTTCAATGGAGTGGTTAGGAGCCCTTAGAATTAGGCTCGTTCTCTGCACATTGAGCTGGCAGACAATCATTGCAGTTAAAACCTCTGTCCCATTTCCTCTCTTGACTTCTCCTTGAACTTCCTTCGCCTTCCTCCATTCAGTTTGGCTTTGTGGATTTACATTTCTTGTTCTCATTTAGAGGTTTTTATTGAAATCAGTGTCCCTTCAAAGTGATGAAAGGAAGAGATGAATTTTAACCATGCAAGTAAATAGCCAATCACTGATACATCAGAAAACATCCCATCATCCACTCAGGAACCTCTGAAAGGGAAGATTACTGCTGTTGCAAGGGATGGCTGACTTGATTAAAATATGTAGTGTTTTTTTTTTATTCAAATATAGTTCCATCATGAAATGTTATCATGAATATTTACATACTCATCAAGATAAAGAGGGGTTTTTCAGATTTTTCTGTTGGGTTTTGTTTGAGCCCTTTGATAACCGAAACAGAGCTATTGACTATTCTGTTACTTTCTGGCATGTTCACAGAATTGTGGCACCAGGAAAAGCGAAGTTCTTTTACAGAATATAGTGTACAAGTTCTATAGCATTTGTCATCTCTGAATAGCATAAGAGGAGAAATACATACTCCTCTACCTCCTTGGTTCTGTTACCAAACACAAGTGCATGTACCCAAGGCACATTTGAAGCCAAACAAACAGAAATACTGGGAATCCTGGTTCTGAGAAAGGTTTATTGCAGGGCCAAGGAAGGTGATAGGGTGGACTGTGTTCAAGTAAACCCAGACTCTCTGATGGTTTTCTGGGAGGAGTATTTTATAGGCAAAATTTGGGGTGAGGACTGTAGGGTGGGTGGCTTTCTTCTAATGAAGTAACACAGCATTGTCCCAGAAATCTTGTGATTAGCCTGAAGTTACCATCTTCCACCTGGTTGGGATCCTTACTTCCTGTAGAACCCAAAGATACATATATTTAAAAATTGGGGTACAGTTGCTTTACAATGTTGTGTTAATTTCTGCTGTGCAATGTAGTGAATCAGCTTTATGTATACATGTGTCCCCTCTCTCTCGGACCATCCCCTCTCTGCTTGGAGTTGAGCTGTCTGTGTTGTACACTAGTTATCTGTTTTACACATGGCATTGAACATACATCAGTGGCTCTTGAGAAACCAGGACCTTGCCCTCTGGTGCACTATTGTTTTCTTTTATTTATTTATTTTTTTACATTTTTATTTTTTAGTTTGTTTTGCTTTACAATACTGAACTCATTTTGCCATACATTGACATAAATCAGC
>SJYA01004423.1:1267580-1279262 GCA_006410615.1 Neotragus moschatus
CAACTTATACTGCATGTCTTTAGGATTTACTTTTTTTTGTTCTTGTTTATTTCCTTATTTTGCCGCTCAGGTCTTAGTTGCGGCATGCGGGATCTTTTATGGTGGCATGTAAACTCTTGGTTGTGTCCTGTGGTAGTTTTGTTCCCTGACTAGGAATCAAAGCTGGGCTGCCTGCACTGGGAGTTCAGAGATTTAACCACTGAACCACCAGGGAAGTCCCAAGGATCAATACTTCTTTAGTGGGTGTTTGAGGGACCATATAGCTATAGTAGAGGCTTTGTGTTAGAGACTATTAGGAGAGCACGCAGGGAAAGTAGGATAGGGACCAAATCATGGAAAGCTATTTACCCCTAGATAGTTGAGTTGGGCTTAATCCTGATTCAGGCAGGGAACCACTTCAAAGTTTAAGCAGAGGATTTTGAACATCACTTTCTTTCAAATTCCTGAGTATAGCATTTCATCTTACTTCTGGTAAGCACAAGGGTGATAAAGTCCCTCAGTGGCCCTTTCTTCTTGACCCTGGTGTGACAGTTTGATATATTTTCTTTCTTACCAAGCCTCATCTCTCATTCTATTGGATTCAATGTTCATTTACTGAACGCCTATCCTATGAAAGGTACTGTGTTAGGCTCTTATTTGCTGTGTGGTTAGCAAAGATGTCATGTCTAAATCCTTAGACATATTTGTTCTGAAAAAGTTATCCTAAATAGGAGTCTGTTCCTTTAAGTGCTCAGCTTTAGTTTTTCTCTCTGGACATTGTTTATTTTCTGGTTCAAGTGATTAACCTGTGGCTGCTAGATCCTTCCCATGACTCTGAAGTCAACCCTGCCGTTGTGCATGTCATTTCCTTGGCCAGTTCACTATTGCCTCTAGGATCAAGTCCAAATGTGTTCGATTGACTTATTCGGCTCTTCACAAAGCTGGCCTCAGCCAGCCTTTCAGTCTTGTTTTTTCTATTGCTGAACTCTCACCCCAGGGCATTTCACATTCAACATCCCCTCAGTACAGTATCCATATTGCAGAGCAAGTTAGACTTTGTGCTCTTGACTTTCCCTTAGTGAAAGTGAAAGTCACTCAGTCATGTCTGACTCTCTGCGACACCATGGACTATACCGTCTGTGGAATTCTCCAGGTCAGAATACTGGGGTGAGTAACCTTTCCCTTCTCCAGGGGATCTTCCCAACTCAAGGACTGAACCCAGGTTTCCCTTAGTACATCATGCTATTTCTTGTCTCTGTGGTTTTGTATGACATTGCAATTGATGAGGATGGTCAGATCCCTTGGTGTATTGAGACTGAAAAAGATTCAGGATCAGCTAGATTACAAACTCCTTTTATTTAAAAATTAAGAATTATTTCTAGGCAGAGACTCTGGATGGTTTGCCTCTATCCCTCTTCTTCCATCCAGGGTGTCACTGAGCAGCTGGCAGACAAGAGGTAGCCAGTACAAGTAAGGTAAATGAATGTGTGTGCAGAGAATTCAGCCTCATTTTTGATTAGCTTGAGCCAAGCAGGATCAGGATAATAGGTCTGCCAGAGGCCAGGGTGTGTAGCGCAGTGGACAGAGAAAGGGGGAGGATGTGCGGGGAGAGCCTGCAAGCCAATGGGCAGAGTTTTTGATTATCTACTGTTTTAGATAATCAAAACAGGCAGATATCTGCCTCACTGCTCCCCTCCATTGGTGTGTATAATTGAGAGCAAGGAATGGATCTTCTGGTTAATTGGTTTTTCTGGTTAACTCATAGTTGACTGGAAAGGTTTCTTCTTTGGGGGAGAAAAATCCTCTCTAACAGATATTAAATCTTGTTTTCCCTCAGTGCAATGTAAGGCAAAGAAAAAACCTTTTTAGGATTCAGGAGCCATCAACATTGTAAATATTATAAACTCAACATTTAGTGAATTTCTGTTAGTCTGTATTTTGAGTGCAGTGTCCTGTGGAGAATACAAAATGAGTAAGACCTAGAGAATGGACTAGAGTTTGGCAGAGTTCTTTGGGAGGAGGTCATGGAGGAAATAGGTCCAGTGTTTGAGGCTTAGGTCATGGAGGGTGGAAGGGACAGATATGCATTCCAAGCTGTACAAAATGTGAGCATGAAGCAGCAAGACAGGAGGAGCAGGTTGCCACCAGGAACTGGAGGCCAAGAGCTATCTGTGGTTGTGGAATGGAGATCTTGGGGTGAGAGCATTTGAGGAGAGCTAGTGCAGGAGAACAGACAAAGCTAAAGAGTGTGTTAGGGGGTTTTCTTTGGATGGCTTTGAATGCCAAGCTGAGAAATGTGGACTTTGTTCTGTAGACAACTGGAAGCTGGGAAAGGACTCACCTAGATCTTTGGTTTAAGAGGATTGCTCCTGCAGAAGTGTGAAGGATGTGTTTCAAGGGAGACTGGAGCTGAAAGGAATGGAATATAAGGCCATTTCAATAGCCCATCCAGCCACCCATTTGCCCATTCATTGTTTCACTTAACAAGTATCCAGTGAGCATTGATTTGGACAAGGCCGTGTTCTGGCCTGCAGGAGAAATGGCAGCTCAAAGGAAGGCTAAGCTAAAAAGAATGACTAAGAAAACTGAAGAGAGAAATCAGAGATGGGTACAATTTTAATGATATCGAAGTTGAAATTGGGTGAATTCTAGAGTTCCAATTTGTATTCATGCTGAAAGTTTGAGATACAGGTGTAAGAGTGGAGTTCTTCCTATGGGATGTTGACAACCTCTGCCAGAGTCCATATTCTCAGAAAGCATAGCATGCATCTTTAGGCAGAGGGCAAATGGGATTTACTTTAAATCCCACTGAAACTTTGGGAGTGGCTTGCCGTAAATCACCTATTACATTCTAGTTCCCTTTAATTGACTGCTGGAAAGGGCAGCCTAACTGGAACATCCGCAGGTACCTGTGGAATAGCTGGTGGAGGTGTTGGGGGAGAATGCCAAAGTTGCTCTGAATTAAAGAGGGGGACAGTGTTCACTGGCTTAGATTCATGGGTACCAGATTAACAGAATCTGGATTTTAGATTTCAGGGTGAAATGAAGAGAAGAATAACTTTGAGGGTGTTAATACCATTAACTGGATTCCTTTTTATGCTTATTTGTGTCTCTTTTGCCTTATCTACAAAGTGAAGTTTTTGAAATAGATCGAGAGAATAATAGTGTCCTTAAGTTTTGTCATGATGTAATCTCTCGAGACTTTAAGTATTTTATGTTATGTGATAATGGCTAGATTAAGGTTGCAGGTGGACTTAAGGTTGATAATCAGATGACCTTGAAGAGATTATTTTGAATAGCTAAGTGGACTCGGTGCATTTACAAGGGTCATTAAATGGGGGGAGAGGTAAACAGGAGAGGCAGAATCAGAGAGACGGCATCATGAGAAAGACTTGACCAACCAGTTCAGTTTAGTCACTCAGTCATGTCTGACTCTTTTCGATGCCATGGACCAGGCCTCTCTGTCCATTCCGGAGTTTACTCAAACTCATGTCCATCGAGTCAGTGATGCCATCCAACCATCTCATCCTCTGTCATCCCCTTCTCCTCCTGCCTTCAGTCTTTCCCAGTATCAGGATCTTTTCAAATGAGTCAGCTCTTCATATCAGGTGGCCAAAGTATTGCAGTTTCAGCTTCAGCATGAGTCCTTCCAATGAATATTAAGCACTGATTTCCTTTAGGATGGACTGGTTGGATCTGCTTGCTGTCCAAGGGACTCTCAAGTGTCTTTTCCAACACCACAGTTCAAAAGCATCAATTCTTTGGTGCTCAGCTTTCTTTATAGTCCAACTCTCAGAGCCATACATAGCTACTGGAAAAACCATAGTTTTGACTGGATGGACCTTGCTGGCTTTGAATACGAAAGAGGCCACAAGGGCAGGAAATCAGGCAGATGCTAGAAGCTGGAAAAGGCAAGGAAAAGGATGTTCCCACAGAACCCACAGGGAGGAATGCAGCCCTGATCGCATTTTGATATTAGCCCAGTGAGCCCTCTTTCAGATTTCCAATTTCTAGAACTATAATACATTGGTATTGTTTCAAGTCACTAAGCTTGTGATAATTTATTCCAGCAGCCATAGGAAGCTATTATAAGCTTAACGACCTAATTTCTTCAACTATCCCTTAATCTAAAAGTTCTTAACAGTGGTGCGCATGCATACTACATGCACACTCAGATATTGCTGTAGAAAACATATCTGAGACCCTTTCTCAGGATGCTGAATACTATAGAGGTGAGGCAGCACCCTGCTACCTTAGTTCTGAAAGATTCCACATGTGATTCTAACATACATCTTTTGCGGGGGGTGGGCAGAGGAGCAGCTGTGCTGGATCGTTGTGGTGCGTGGACTTTTCTCTGGTTGCGGCACATGGGGGCTTCTCTAGTTGCAGAGTATGGGCTCTAGAGCACCTGGGTTCAGTAGTTGCAGCCTAAGGGTTTAGTTTCCCCAGGCATGTGGCATCTTAGTTCCCCAACTAGGAATTGAACCTGTGTGCCCTGCATCGGAAGGCAGATTCATAACCACTGGACCACCAGGGAAGTCTCCACATACTCTGGCTTTTGAAAATTTCTGTACTGTCTCTGTGGATGTCAGTTCAGATGAGAAGAAAGAGCCCAACAACAGAGTTATGCAGTTATAGGCGTGGAAGTCAAGGTGAAGAACGAGCATGAGAGATGAGCTGAGACACCTCATCGTTGTAACCTAGTTTTTTATTCTCATGTCTTAGAAACCTGCAAGAGAATCCCTTGAGTAAAAGTTGCCTACCTGCTGTGCTCATTATACAACAAACTTATTGCTGCAGAAAGTTTTAGGTAGTATACAGTTATTTAAAAATCCTTTTCTCCTTGTCTTTGCAAAAAGCAAATGATACTGTCTTGCTTTACAGTATTTTCTAGGTCAGGGCATATTAAAAAAACAAATCTATGGGTGAGTCATTTGTACATATTTTCAGACTTGGCACTCCACTGAAAGCATTCAGAGATCATTCTTCAAAGAACTAGTAACCAGCATAGGGTTCTGTGAAGTTGCTTTTTCGAATATCTTTTATTCCATACACTTGGTAACCTTGGATGGTTATTAATATTAAATTCTTCTCAGGACAGTCCCCCACTATGTTTTTTTTTCTTTAATGATAGTCTCATTTTAGAAGCTGTGTCTGTCAACATTTCTTACTTCCTCTTAGATTTTTTTTCCCCACATTTAGATTTCTTTGGCAGCTGGGCATTTTTGGGATGTTGTAAAGATGTTTAGACTTTTTTATTGCATAACCCTCTTTGAAGTGAGAGAAATAGAGAATTGGGACAGAAAGGAGTTTTTTTTTTTTTTTTTTTTTATGACAAGGATCAGTTCTAAATTAATCCCATCAGACTTTCTATTGGTTCTGTTCCAGGAGCACTCAACTCAGGTCAGCCAGGTAGGGGCATTGATGCAGAAACTGTCAGTCAGACAGCCAGTGGCCATCTCCAGATCCTCGCTGGGTCAGCTGGCAGAGCCTCATGGGCAGGGCAGTGAGGAATGAGACCTTTGGGATCAAGGAGTTAAATGGATTTTTTTGTGAAGATAGAAGATGAGGCTGAGTACATAAGGGCTTTGCTGAAAAGGAGGGATAACTGTGAGGGTTAACTGCAGTGATTAAACACTCATTTTAGCTCATTACTGTGGACTAGTGTCAGTCCCGGTTGCAGCATATAAAGTAGGGGAAGTAGAGCAAGTTTGAGCCACAGGAAAACAGGCCTTCTATATGCCAGCACTAAAGGAGCTTCTGTCATCATAATCTGCCTGTGACATGTCAGTGAGGTCACTTCACATGAATAATGCATGATGGCTAAGAGGGAGGAAAACAAGCTTTCACTTCCAGCTGGGGCCTGAAGTTTTGCATTGTATTAAAATACATTATCAGGGGATGGCTGCCTTCCCCTTCTATAGTATGGCTGCCACTGTGGCTCTCCTGGTGTCTGCTTTGTCTACCTCCCTGTTTCATTAGCAGATATAGCCCGGATATACCAATCTTATCTTTCCAGGCCATTCATAAGCCATAGCATATAGGGACAGAGTCTTGGACAGAGTTGTGTGACTTGAGTGCTAGTTATTATTCTGAGTCCAGCTAATGATGTGACCAGGCAGATTGTTTAACCTCTCTGTGAATGAGTCTGAAGATACCTAATCTTCCAATCCCTTATAGACACATCAAGATTAAATGGGATGTGAATGAGTATGAATGTTCTTTAATAATATATAAATGCTGTCTAAACTTATACACATGAAGGGTGTGATGGTTTTCCTTGATAAGGCCTCTCCATCTGGACTAGGTCTATTTCAGACCCAGAACAAAAGGATCTTCCAAATAGTGAACAGTATCGTAGTGAAATGACCTACACACAGAAGCACAGAAACAGGGCAATTTTGTCAGCTCCTATAAATGATCACCATAGCATGCAGCAATGGCTACCTCCTTCCATTGTTTCACAGGCTTCTTCTGGCACCTTATGTAGGCAGCATCAGCGTCTTAAGTTTTAAATCATGACTAAGTAATTGTTACTCTTCTCAGTAAGTACCATATCTCCAGGAATGTGTTCTTAAATTTTTTTAAAGGGGTAAGTACTTCTGCTTCTGGACATGATGGAGAAGCAGGTACCATCCTCCTACTTCAAGGAGCAAAACAGTGGGCAAAATAAATGAAATAATGGTTTACTAGACACTGGATATCAGGTAAAGGCAGTAATCTCCAAATCCTATGATCACCCTACATTCCTGCCTGGAGAGAGCTTCCAGGTCACGTTGCAGGGCCCAGTGGACTCTCTGTGTTGAAGAGATATAACTCCTCTTGGAGTCCAAGGAAAGTAAGGCAGCTAAAGTTTACAGGACAGTGTAATAGAAAAGAAAGAGCTAGATATAAAGAGAATTCTAGGGACTTCCCTGGTGGTCCAGTGGCTTAGATGCCATGCTCCCACCCTGGTCAGGGAAGTAGACCACTATGCTGCAACTAAGACCTAGTACAGCCAAATAAGTAGCTAAAATAAGTAAAAATTAAAAATAAAAAAGAGCTCTAGAGATAGGCATAGAGGGTCCTCTCTTAGTATTCAGATGAATTTAGATCAGTACTTGTGTATGAAGAAATTACCTAAGGCCGGGGAAAGGAAACTGCTGAAAGAACTAAAGTTAATACTGCTTGGCAGTCACACTGAGCTAGGAATAGTGCCTGTTCCTACTGACTAGGATGGAAAAACCTCAAGATTTATAAGGCACTGAGTAAAGTAAAAATGAGTATTTCAATGGAGTCGTGGAAATAATTATTTCTAAACTGAACACTGTTCTAATCCCACCTATCAAATCTTAGCAGGAAGACCCAAAAGGATCAAATGGTTTTCAGGTAACTTCATCCCAGAGCAAAGCTCAAGATGGTTTATAGACATACAGAAATATCAAGCACCAACAAGGAAAAAAAAAAAATCACAATACCTGGCTATACAAAGACATTGGAAAATTTAACTCAAAATGATTAAATCAATCAAAACTGAACCAAAATTGACACAGATATCTGTATTAGTAGCAAATAAATTAGAATAATTATGACTGTATTCCATACATTAAAAAACTTAGAGACAGAAAATGAAAACATCAAGCTAAATTGAATTTCTGGAGATGAGAACTACCATGTCTGATTAAAAATACACTGGAGGAGATTACTGGCAGATATCCAACTTTTGAGAAGAATCTGCTGGTAAGTGTGAAGACACAGCAAAACCAAGTATCCAAAATGAAACACCATGAGAGAAGAGAATAAAATTAAAAAAAAAGAACAGAGTATCAGTAAGTTATCTGACCAGTCAAGCAGCCCAATATGGACATAATTTGAGTTTCTGAATGAGCAGAGAGAAGGGGACTCTGAAAAAACCTTTGAAGAAATAATAGCCAAAAATGTTTCAAATCTGATGAAAGCTGTGAGCCCCCAGGTCTAGGATGTTCAATGAATCTCAGCCACAATGAATGTGAAGGAAACAAAACCAATGCATATCAGAATCAAATTGCTTAAAACCAATGATATAGAGAGAATCAGAAAGCAGAGAAAGTCACAATATGTACAAAGAGACAAAAAATGAGAATGGCAGATTTTGCACCAGAAACTGTGAAAGCAAGAAGATAGGAGAAAAACATCTTTAGAAATACTAAGAGGAAAAAAAAAAAAAAAAAGACAACTTACATCTCTATATCCAGTGAAATACCTTTCAAAAATTAAGGTAAAATAATGACTTTTTCAGATATACAAAAGCTCAAAGAAATTATCCCCACATACTATTACTATAAGCAATATTCAAGAAATTACTTAAAGCAGAAAGAAAGTGATATCAGATGGAAATCTGTATCAATACAAAGGAATGAAAAATGAAGAATCAATACAAAGGAATGGAGGGTAATGTTCTTGTATACAAAGTGATGTTACTTGACAGTAGACTGTGCCATCTCTAAAGATGCTACAAACCCTAAATCAGTCATTAAAATAACGAGTTATATCTACTGAGCCCCCCGAAAAATGGTTAAATGAATCATTAAAAATATTCAGGGAATCCACTAGAGGACAAAGAACAGATTGACAAATAGAGAACGAATAGCAAGGTAGTAGAGAACGAATAGCAACCTAGTGATACCACATTATCACATGGAATAGAGGTGTTTTAAGCACTCCAGTTAAAAGACAAATATTGTATGATTGGGTGAAAATGCAAGACACAAGTATGAACTGCCTATAAGAAATAACTTTATAAATGTAAAGACACAAATCGGTTTTTATATATAAATGACATAAAAAAATAACCTTGCTGGCAAAAAACATTTTGCCTATAAGATGATTATCACTAGCTGAGTTTATGCTAAGTTGTTTTATTCTTGTCTGACTCTTTGCAACCCTATGGACTATAGCCCTCCAGGCTCCTGTCTATTCACAAGGCATGGATTCTCCAGGCATGAATACTGGATTGGGTTGCCATGTCCTCCTCCAAGGGATCTTCCTGACTCAGGGATTGAACCCACATCTCTTATGTGTCCTGCATTGGCAGGTGGGTTCTTTTCCACTAGCACCACCTATTAATTTCAGACAAAGTAGATTTCAAAGCAAAGATCATTACCAGGAATATGGAAGATCACTTCATAATGACAATGGGGTCAATTCTTCAAGAGGACATAGAAATCCTAAATTTTGATGTACCTAATAATAGAGCTTCAAATTATGTAAACAAAAACTGATAGAACTGCAAAGAGAAACAGACAAATTCATGATTATGGTTGGAGATTTCAATACCCCTCACTCAGTAATTAATAGAGCAAGTTAAATATAAAATCAATAGCACTTAGTCAACTTGAACAATATTATCAATGAAGTTAACCTAATTGACATTTATAGAATATTCTACCTAACAACAACAGAATTTACATTCAAGTGCATATAGAACAACAAAGTGGAGCATATTCTGGGCTATAAAATTAAGAATAAATGAAAAATTAGAATTTTGAATGGGATGAAAATTAAAAAAAATTTTAATTTGTAGGATAATGTTAACATAACTTTATGCCAATAAAACTGATGACTTAGATGAAATGGACAAATCATAAAAAATACAAATTACTAAACTCATATGTGATAAAATTGACCACTCAAGTAATCATGTATCTAGTTTTAAAAAATTGAATTTGTTCTTATAAAACTTTCCAGATCCAGATGGCTCCACCATGGATTTTGTAGGATATTTGTACAAGAGATAATATCAAGTGTATACAAACTCTTTCAGAAAATTAAAGGAGAGTTAATACTTTCCAAATTTCTATTTGAAGTCAGCATTGTTATTATTTCAAAAGTAGACAAGACATTATCCCCCCTCCCCAACAAAGAATACTATGAATCTATATCTTTCATGATCATAGATGTAAAATTTCTAAGCAAAATGTTAAGCAAATCAAATCTAATAATAGTTTTCGACATGCAGTTGGTTAACTGCCAATGTGGAACCTTCATATACAGAGAACTGACTACAAGGAACTTGAGCATCTTTGGATTTTGTTATCCCTGGGAGTCCTGGAATCAATCCTCTGTGGATACTTAGTGACTATTTTATGTAAAAGCAGTAGCTTATATGAGTCTGTCAATGTATGCATAAAAAACATTTGACAGAATGTGTTTCCCTGATGGCTCAGTTAGTAGAGAACCTGCCTGCAATGCGGGAGACTGGGTTCATTCCCTGGATAAGGAATATCCCCTGGATAAGGAAATGGCAACCCACTCCAGTATTCTTGCCCAGAGAATCCCATGGACAGAGGAGCCTGGTGGGCTACAGTCCATGGGGTTGCAAAGAGTCAGACACAACTTAGCAGCTAAACCACCACCAGGACATCCATTCCTAACAAACTATAAGCAAATTAGGTATAGAAAGGAACTTCCTCAGCCTGATAAAGAACATCTACACAGCTAACATCATTTTAAAGATGAAAGAGTAAATTAATTTCCTCTAAAATGAGAATAAGAATTTCAGAAACAACTTTCCCACCGGAGTAAAGGACAGGGATTCTTTGCATTCATCCTAATATCCCCCACCCTATTTTCCACACCACCTTGGATGTAGTTAAGAACAATGTTTTTATTTTCTCTTCTGATGAGAACTTTTACAATCTACTTTGTTAGCAACTTTCAAATATGCCATACAGTATTATGACTATAGTCACCCTGCTGTACATCCCATCCCTAGGACTTACCATTTTGTACCTGGAAGTTTGTACCTGTTGACTCCATTCACCCATTTTGCCCACCACATCTCCTCCCCTAAGGCAACCACCAGTATGTTCTCTACCTGGCTGAATTCAGAGTGTTTTTGTTGTTATTTACATTCAACATAGAAGAGACCATATGGTATTTGTCTTTCTCTGTTTGCCTATATAGCATAATGTCCTTGAGCTCCATCTATGATGTACAAGAAGCCACAAGATCTCTTGGCTTCTTGTTGGTGCTTCCTCCTCTGCATAATTCTGTTTGTTTCTATGTACTGCCATGTCGCTTGCTAAATTCTTCAGCTTTGTGCAAGGCTATATAGGAGGGGAGGGGCCTTGAGTTTGGTGGCGTATCTACCCTGCTTTCTGTTTACTCTGCCTTTATTCTCCTTCCTCTTGTGGACACCACTGTCTCCGTTGCTCATGCAACCTCTTTGCTCTGCTTCTAAAACCTCAAGTTTTTTCTTTTCTGCCTCTAGGTATCTGGAAGTTCCTTTGAGTTTTTATCCTTTTTTGATCACTTCTCTTTCTCCATTCACTGAATATTATGTTTGATTTGTCAAAGAATCAATTCATTTAATCTGTGTTATCAGTAGGAATAGAGACTGAAATATCCTATCTTGTGTAAACCATTGGTCTACAGGGATTTCTTCCCCCTCACATAAATGAATAAATGTATTAAAGATACCCTGGGTACCTCTGGGGGGCAGGTGTTTAAAATATTCATTTTACTTTATTCTTGCTTAGTGTTTCTAATTCATTTAATGTTACCAACTCTTCTATGTTTATACTCTGGTCTCATACCAATGTGCAAAACATAAATTGCCTGTGCTCCATCCGTAACCAAAACTTCTTAATTTCTTTTCCTTCTCTCCAACCCTATTAAAAAATTAAGATAACAATACTATACAGGCCATTATTTTATATAGGAGTTACTCAGTGGTTGAGATCA
>SJYA01004423.1:1279485-1294409 GCA_006410615.1 Neotragus moschatus
ATTCTTTCATTTTGCAAACAACCTTGCCATTTGCACAGGTTGGCGCTGATTCACAGGATATAATAGCCAAGGGGGTGGTTCCTTCCATCTGAATTTTTAAAATGTAAATGTGTAAGACTCTGCAAGGCAGCAATAGGTGTTAAAAGCTTTCTGAATGTTAGAAGTGCAAAAGGTAGAATGGTACCCACATACTTATAATGGCCCTATGCACTCCTGTTTCAGTAAAGGAAAATGGGAGACTTGAAGTGTTTACTCCCTCTCAAAACAGAAATGGAAAATCTGGGTCTAATGACTTTTCACTCACAGTGCAGTTCAGCTGGAGGAAAAAAAAAGTCTTATGTAAGAGGATGTTATTGTAAATAAAATGAATCACTGACAAATTTTTAAAAAGGAGGCAGAACAAAAAGATGTTACTAATCGGAAAGACAAAAAAATGGCTGTAAAGGTGACCTAGTTTTATTTAAAAGTGTATAAAAGTTATAGAGTACATATACTGTTTTCAGTGCAGACATAGGCAAGAAGCATTAATTTACCATTAACCTGGTGGCCTTTTACGTGTGTAATTAATGATCTATCATTATCTGTATCTCCGGGCACTATGAAAATTGAGATAGCATCTGGGTTATTCAGGCTCTGAAGCAGTTTATATAAACTCTACAAAAACTGAGGCAAGAAAGAATCATTTTGACTGGGTTGATATTAATAATTTTCAGTTCTTTATTTCACTGTGTGTGTGTAAACACTCTAACCCAGAGAGCTGAACAAAATACCTTTCTGGAAACACTAGTGGACTGAGAATACGCATTTGTATATTTTATATGGAAGAGTCATCTGATTTTTGTATTGAAGTGTTACCAAAAATTTCAACCCCAAAGAGGAAAAGTGTAATTTGCTCTCATGTTCTTTATGATGAATAATTAAGGCAATTGATAGAGGTATGCTTTCTGAGATGATCTTTAGGCTGCTTCATGAAACGAGATATTGTTCCAGAAATTTAGTAAACTAGAACATCAAATAGGTTCTGTTCCTAAAACATGGGAAAACCTTGCAGTCCTACCCTGTGCAACAAAGTGTCTTAACATCTCTGAGTTTAGTTTTTGAATTGACAGGGAATCCTGGTGTGCTCCCGTCCATGGGGTCACAACGAGTCGTACATGACTGAGCGACTGAACTAAACATTGGAATGATGTTACAGGGAATGTGGAGGATTAAATGAGGTAATATGGGAAAAATCCTGGCATGTAATACTGTTTGGTAGTTGTGACTGCTCTTATATAAACCTAAGGTAGGGCGGGAGAAAGAATGTTGTAATCTTTAGAAACACTATTATATTTGGCCTTAGATACTGTTTACTTTAAATTTATTATAATTATTATAAAACTAAAATAAATGTTAATGTCTGCTGTACAGCAAAGTGATTCAGTTGTGTGTATTATATTTTTTCCTTATGTTTTATCATAGGATATTTAGATAGTTCCCTGATAGTAGGACCTTGTTGTGGCCCTAAATCCTTTGGTTCCTCTCTGTGCTGAATTGATAAATGGTGGTTAGGGTATGTATAGATCAGAGTTTAGGAACAGTGACCCTTTCTTTTAGGGACTCTGTCACTTACCCTCTCCTAGGTAGCAGAGCAGGCCAGTTGAAAATTCATTGGTTTTCCCTGTCAGGAATGCAGCTAGATTTCCTGGTCTCTCTAACCCTTCATTTGTGTTGTATCTAATTTGGTAGAGTGCATTTGCTTTTCAAGTCTGTGTACTTTTCAGTTCTTTATTATGAAAATGAAGGTTTCTCCCACTTTCTGAAAGTTTGGTTTATGCCACTTCCTTTTTATGAAAGACCTGCCTTTGTTCTCTCTAACTGAAAGGAATCTCAAGAGGAGTTTTGCTTCTAGGAAAGAAGGTGAAAAGCAAAAATAATGCCCAACATTGGTTTTACAATGAGCATGGGTTTGGACTGGGAGGGTGTTATACTTATATGCATATTTTTTTCAGTACATATGTGGAGTACTACACAATCCTCAATTGGTTGAATCTTTGGAGGGGAACAGTGGATACCGGGGGCTGATTCGACTTGAGTGTCTGTGGAGTTTGGTACAGGTTCTGAAATTGCTCCCCTGCCAATACTGAGGGGCTAAACTGAGGAAAAGTTCTTATGTAATACAGCTCTCCCACGTCACTATTTTTCTTCTGTTACAGCTCTTATGGCAGCATGCCTTGTGTCTTTATCCCTGTGTACGGGTCTGAATTCTCCACTAGATTATAAGTTCTTTGGAGGCAATGTTGGTGTTTTGTTTGGTTTCGTGATTTTCAGAGCTTAACACAGTGCCTGCCATGCAGTAGACAATATGTTTGAAAGTCCTAAACATTTTCGTGCCCTTTTATCCTTCACTTGTAGCATTTTTTCTTTTCAAAATAGCTAATTGCTATAATTTAGCTGGAAGGATGTTCATAACTGGGTTGAATATTATGGGAAAAGACTTGAAACAACTTAAATATGTAATAAAATGAAAGAAGTTATGCAAATTATGTAAAGTAGTTACGTAAACTATTTAAGATGTATACAGTGAAATACATTTGAACCTATTAAAAACAAAGGTGTAGAACCGCATTTATTAAGATAGATGTTCTCTATAGACTTAAGTGAGGAAAATAATTTCCAATTCCACTTTTATTATACATCTTTTAATCTATATCTGTGTGTATGTTTATAGGCTTCCCAGGTGGCGCTAGTGGTAAAAAATCGACCTGCTAATGCAGGAGATCCCTGGTTCAGGCAGATCCCCTGGAGGAGGGCATGGCAACCCACTCCATTATACTTGCCTGGAGAATCCCATGGACAGAGGAGCCTGATGGGCTACAGTCCATAGGGTTTCAAAGAGTTGAACATGATTGCAGCAACTTAGCATGCAAGCACATGTATATATATATGTTGAATGACCACAAACCAAAATCTTAGTATAGTAGTACTATCNCTCAGCTGGTAAAGAACCTGCCTGCAATGCAAGAGAACTGGGTTCGATCCCTGGGTTGGGAAGATCCCCTGGAGAAAGGAAAGGCTACCCACTCCAGTATTCTGGCCTGGAGAATTCCATGGACTGTATCGTCCATGGGATCGCCAAGAGTAGAATTTTATTTTCACTTTCACTTGCTACCTCCAGTCAGATGCTGTTAATTTTTTTAAAATTTGTTATTGTCTTTCTCTTCCCACTAAAATATATATTATGTAAACATGGGGAAATTGTCTTCTCTGTTGAATCACCACTACTCAGAAATTTCCTTGCACATAGTAGGTACACAATAAAATCTGTTGAATTACTTTGATTTTCCATGTTTTCTCTTATGGTTAGTAGTAGGGCTCTACTTATGCATGATTGGACCATTCTTTTAAAGTCTGATCAATATATTACTATGATCACTTTTCAAAAATACTCTTTAAAAATTCAGGCTTAAATCGAAGAAAGTAGGGAAAACCACTAGGCCATTTAGATATGGCCCAAATCAAATCCCTTATGATTATACAGTGGACGTAATGAATAGATTCAATACATTAGATCTGGTAGAGAGATTGCCTGAAGAATTATGGATAAAAGATCATAACATTGTATAGGAGGCTGTGACCAAAGCCATCCCAATGAAAAAGAAATGCAAGAAGGCAAAGTGGTTGTCTGAGAATGCTTTACAAATAGCTTAGGGAAGAAGAGAAGCCAAGGGAAAGTAAGAAAGGGAACGCATACTCCACTGAATGCAGAGTTGTAGAGAATAGCAATGAGAGACAAGAATGCCTTCTTTAAGTGAACAATGCAAAGCAATAGAGGATAACAGTAGAATAGGAAATAGTAGAGATCACTTCAAGAAAATTGGAGATATTAAGGGAACATTTCATTCAAAGCTGAGCACAATAAAGGACAGAAATAGTAAGGACCTAACAGAAGCAGAAGATATTAAGAAGAGGTGGCAAGAATACACAGAAGAACTGTACAAAAAAGGTCTTAATGACCTGGGTAACCTAGAGCCAGACATCCTAGAGTGTGAAGTCAAGTGGGCTTTTGGAAGCATTACTAGGTACAAACCTAGTGGAGGTGATGGAATTCCAGCTGAACTATTTAAAATCCTAAAAGATGATACTGCACTGAATAAGTCAGGAAATTTGGAAAACTCAACAGTGGTCACAGAACTGGAAAAGGTCAGTTTTGATTCTAATCCCAAAGAAAGGCAATGCCAAGGAATATTCAAACTACAGTACAACTGCACTCATGATAGCAAGGTAATGCTCAAGAAAGACCAGTCCTGCCCAAGGAGCTAGGAGTAAACATTATGGAACAGTAGATATTTGCACTGGGCCTTGGCTCCAATACTTTGGCCACCTGATGTGAAGAAATGATTGATTTGAAAATACCCTGATGCTGGGAAAGATTGAAGGTGGGAGGGGAAGGGATTGACAGAGGGTGAGTTGGTTGGATGCCATCACCAACTCAATGGACACAAGTTTGAGTGAACCCTGGAAGTTGGTGATAGAGTGGCCTGGCGTGCTGCAGTCCATGGACACACTGAGCGACTGAACTGAACTGAACTTGGCTTCACTAGGCACAACAGGAGTAGACGGTGTGATGGGAGTGGGACATGATCAAATGCATAGAAGGTAGAGTAAGTGAAGTGTAGTGGAATGGATGGCAGATGCAGAAGTTAAAACTTCAAAAGGGCTGAAGCTAGATTGTGAAGGATATAGAATGCTGTGCTAAGAAACTTGTACATGCATGCATGTTAAGTCACTTCAGTAGCGTCTTACTCTTTGTGACCTTTTGGATCATAGCGTGCCAGGCTCCTCTGTCTATGGAATTCTCTAGGCAAGAATACTGGAGTGGATTGTCAGCCCTCCTCCAGGGGATCTTTCCTACCCAAGGATCGAACCCTGTCTCTCATATCTCCTGCTTTGGCAGACAGGTTATTTACTACTAGTGCTACCTGGGAAGCCCAGGAAGCTTGTACAGTATGACATAAATAATGGGGATATTGAAGATTTTGGTCCCTATTTCTATCTGGTTTTAGTTCTGTGGGTTGACTAGCTGGTGGTCATCCTCCTGTTGACTTTGCCCTGGGAAATGAAATTTGTATCCCCCCCAAAGTACAGAGAAATGTTTAAAAACCAATTTATTAATTAACAATGATAAATGTTTTTGCCAAAAGAATTGGAGTACATGTTTTCATGTCTAACTTGGGAAATTAGAATAGGGACATTTCAGATTTCAGGGAAGAAGAAATTTTTCTCTGCTTTTCTAGGTTCTTCTGGCTGGTCTAAGAATTAAATTGAAACGAGACAGATTAACAGATGAAATTAATTTAAAATAAAATCTGTATATGGGAGAGACCAGGGAAAAGTGCGTAACTCTCCAAAATGACTGAAGTCCTCACCTTAAATACCATCTTCGGGTAAAGACAAAAGAGAATATTGAGGGTGAGGAAAGTCAGTTATGTGGAGGGACAAGAAACTGCACAGTAAATAAGGGTAAGGTTGTTATTGCAGTTTTAAGTAGTTGCCTTCTCAGTTGATAAGAGTTTCTAGAGATTTGGTCTTCCTTCTTGTCTCTTACCACCAGGGAAACATCCCTTACAAAGGAAATATCCCTTACAAATGTAAATGTTCCTTTAAAAAGGGTAACACTTGATTTTTAGAGTTTTTCCCTTGTCTGCTGTATCTCAGAAAATAATCAGCCTAAAGTAGTTAATTTGCGAAAGAGACATTCTACCCAAGCAGGACCCCACGGGGCTTTGTGTGTTTGAATATGGCCACGGCATCCCCCAATATCCTTTATTTTAACTCCTCTCTGAAATAACCTGGTTGCTCAGAAGATAGAGTCTTCCTGCAGTAGGGGAAACCTGGGTTCTATCCCTGGGTTTGGAAGATCCCTTGGAGAAGGGAATGGCTACTCACTCTAGTATTTTGGCCTGGAGAATTCCACTGACAGAGGAGGCTGGCAGGTTATAGTCCATGGAGTTGCAAAGAATTGGATATGACTGAGCGACTTCCTGGAGAAGACAATGGCACCCTACTCCAGTACTCTTGCCTGGAAATCCCATGGACGGAGGAGCCTGGTAGGCTGCAGTCCATGGGATCGCTGAGTCGGACACGAGTGAGCGACTTCACTTCCACTTTTCACTTTCATGCACTGGAGAAGGAAATGGCAACCCACTCCAGTGTTCTTGCCTGGAGAATCCCAGGGATGGGGGAGCCTGGTGGGCTGCCATCTGTGGGGTCGCACAGAGTCGGACACGACTGAAGCGACTTAGCAGCAGCAGCAGCAGAGAGACTTTCACACACACTGAAATACCTAGATAACAGTATCTGAGTAGTGTTTCTGGAGTTGTTTTACAGATGTTAAGATCCCCATCAAATGGAATAAGTTAAGTACTTGATGATCATGAGCACATAGCCCCCAGACCTTCTGGTGCCTAAGGAATGATAATATTCATCCCTGTGACACTGCTCTGTTACCGCACCATCAACCAATTGAAGAATTGTGCAAGAAGTGATCATTTACCCTGTGCCCTACCCCTCACTTGACCCTTAAAAATGCTTTCCTGAAACCCGTAAGAGAGTTACTGTGTTTTAAGCACTAGTTGCCCTGGACTCCTTGCTTGATGCCCTGCAATAATTCCTGCACTTTGTTTCACCACAACCCAGTGTCAGTAGATTTACTTTATTGCTTGTGAGTGAGCAGACCCAAGTTGGGTTCAGTAACAACATATTTTGGGGTAGCAAATTCTGTTCCCCTACAGGCATAAGGCTGCTTAGATGAATGAAAAGGTAAAGGCACTTGTCATTAAGGAGACAAATCTGTGATAACCAAGTGAAGTAAATGCTCTTCTTACAGAGATGTTCCTGGTGCATGTGTTAGGGTAAGCACACTGAATGAAACCGCCTGCCCTGGCCAGGCACTATAGTACCCATTTGCATAGGCTGTTTTATGACAGGAGGTCCTAGTAAAGAACATGGAACTAATAAGCCACCACAAACCGGAAGAGTTTGGGAAAGGTCAAAAGGTGACACTGTATGTCCAACCACCTCCCATAATCCTTCTCGCTGGCATCCATCCCGGCTGAGCAATGCGTGTGCCTCCAGGAAAGACTCTGAGTCAGAATGATTGGCCAAAGACAACCTGGAAACTAATCCCATCACCATAAAATCTGAGACTGTGAGCCACGTGGCAGAGCAGTTCTTCTGGTTTCCCCTTACTCAACTGCTCTCCACTGGGGTGCCCCTTCCCAATAAAATTTCTTGCTTGGTCAGCAAAATGAGTCTCCTTGGGTAATTCATTTCTGTATTAGACAAGAGCCCACTTTCAGCCCTGGAAGTGGTCCCCTTTCCTGGAACACATGCTNAGTACTCACCTGCTTCTGCTGGAAATCACCCATTTGTTCTCTGTATCTGTAAATCTGTTTTCATTTTATTTTGTTTGTTTGCTATCCTCTAGATCCATCCATGTTGTAAATAACAAAATTTCTTCTTTCTTATGACTGAGTAGTATTTCTCTGTGTGTATGTATGTATGTACATACATGCTGCTGCTACTGCTGCTAAGTCGCTTCAGTCATGTCCGACTCTGTGCGACCCCATAGACGGCAGCCCACCAAGCTTCCCCATCCCTGGGATTCTCCAGGCAAGAACACTGGAGTGTACCATTTCCTTCTCCAATGCATGAAAGTGAAAAGTGAAAGTGAAGTTGCTCAGTCGTGTCCGACTCTTAGTGATCCCATGGACTGCAGCCCACCAGGCTCCTCCGTCCATGGGATTTTCCAGGCAAGAGTACTGGAGTGTGGTTCCACTGCCTTCTCTGGGAACATATAAACCCAGCCAAACAATTCTGAGGGAGGCTTGAATTCATTATGGACGGAGTTAAACGGCTTATTTGGCCCTCGGTCTCCTAATTCTCTTCCGGTACCTAGTTGGACAGTCTATACTCTTTTGCTCTATAATTTAGACACACTTTCTAATATTAGAATGCTCTTATAGAAAAGCCCACTAGGGCTATGAGAGGACCCAGGGTATTTATCCATTAATCATCTTAAGTTATTCTCCTAAAAAATCCAGCAAATAATGAATAATCTATATCATAGGCAAAACATATATCTCAGACTTTGAAGTGTAACAACCAGCATATATCTATAATGCCATGGAATTTTGTACCTGAAAACTGATATCAGTGTAGTAAAAAAAATTAATATGGCACCAAAAATCAATTCAGTAATTCTACCTGAAGCCAAATCAGAGAATATGTAAGGGCATTGTCAAGTGATAACTCCAGATTTAATTAATGGGAAGGGAATAGAAAATAAAGAGGGAGAGAGGAGAGAGAAAAATGAGTGGGAGGGAAGAGCAACCATGTTCGGGAAAAGGAGAAACTTTTCAACTTTGTCATAGGACAGATGATACAAGTTAGCTTAAAAATGTCCATTTGAAGCAATAACTCTGTAGCTATTACTGATAGATTTCCCCCTATCTCTTCATTCTTACTGCCTCTTTTTGTAAGGACACGCTGAAGTGGAATATCACTGAGCAAAGGAGGTGTATTTGTTAAAGCTGGAGGAGGAACAAGGAGAGAGATACTCTCCATCCTCCCCAGAAAGTGAGATGATGCCTCAGGTCTCTAAGGATTTGAAAGACACATTTATGTGGTAAGGTTTGAATAGCCGTTTTTTGGCTGTGGAAGAAATGCTGTCCTCTTAAGCAGATATTTTTCAGCTCATCTGACATTTATTACTTAGTCTGACATTATTTCAAATACCTAGGTGAAAAGATGAATGTGGGATCCAATTCACAAAGAACTCTTGGAGGAATGGAGAGAGATTATGACCTTTTCCTAGACCGTTTTGGTGTTGATTTTCTCTTCTTTTAACTCAGCCTCTGGTTATTGAGCTCACTGCTCTCAGTAGAATGATTTATTTTGAATTTCATTAACAAAATTGACCAACAGTGACTCCAGCGTTTGGCTTTAGTATGGCAAAGCTGCTGGAAAGGGGGCTGGAGACATGGAGAAACCACAGTGGAAAGTTCAGTGTGGGACTATATAAAGCAAACTGTTTATAACTCAAGTCCATGGCTCCCAATGACTGGATCATCTCACCGTTACTCTGTACTCTTTCCTAGACAGGCACTTGGTCATTTATTTAGTGAACATTTATTAATAAATGCTTATTGTTTATTAGGAAACTGGAGGTACAGAAATCAATAATGTGCCACAACATCCCCCAAGGAACTGATAGTGTAAGAGGGGATATAGAGAAGGAAATCAGTAATTACAATGCAGTAACATAAGAGCTTAGATAAGCATACTAAATAGGGTTCTATGGAGATACATGGGAGGTCACTCTTTCCCATTGGAGGCTTAAGGAATAAGATTATGCTTGAGCTTGTAGGGAAGGAAAAATCGTTTTCCCTCTACCCTTCTAGGTTCTTGGCTGAGAACTACCCTGTAATATATGACAGATTAATGGGAGAAATACCAAGCGCTGTCTTAAATACCATCTCCTGCTAATGACAAAGATGTTATCTGAAGTTAACAGGAAAAGCTTAGCAAAGGAGAGTTTGATCATTATAATGCAAGTTAAGGTCGTACTTTTGATAAAGAATCCTGCCTGCCAATGCAGGAGACATATGAGACTGATCCCTGGGTTCCATCCCTGGTTCAGGAAGATTCCCTGGAGGAGGGCATGGCAACTCCACTTGGCTCTAGAATCCCATGGACAGAGGAGCCTGGTGGGCTACAGTCCATAGAGTCGTTCAGAATTAGACATGACCGAAGTGACTTAGCATGTATGCTCTCCATAGATTAGAGTTGCTAGATTTATTCATCCTTTTCCTGGTAAGGAAAGGGAGTTGTTGTTTGGTCACTAAGTCATGTCCTACCTTTTGTGACTCCATGGACAGTAGTCCTCCAGACTCTGTCAATGGGATTCTCCAGGCAAGGATACTGGAGTGGGTTACCATTTCCTTCTCCAGGGTATCTTCCTGATCCAGGGATTGAACCCATGTCCCTTACATTTCCTACTTGGCAGGGAGATTCTTTACCACTGAGTCACCAGGAAAGCCCTAAGAAGAGGGAGACACCTTGACAAGTGGAGATTTTTCCTTTATAAATATAAATGTCTCTTACAAACTAGCACCTCCTACTAAGTTTTCAGAACTTTTTCTGTCTACTATTGCTTTCTTTTCTTTTTTTTTAAATGGAAGCATACTGGATTTACAATATCCTGTTAGTTTCAGGTATACAGCAAAGTGCTTCCATTATACATATACACATACATATATATGTGTGTGTGTGTATATATATATAGTTTTCCACATTCTTTTCCATTATAGGTTATACAAGTTGTTATAGTTCCCTGTGCTATACAATTGGTCCTTTTAAATCTGTTTTTTATATAGTAATGGCTGCTGTTTCTTAAAACTAGTAATCCTTAAGCCAAAGACGTTTATTTTGCAGAGGTATATTGTATTCCCCTTCAAGCTGAATCAAAAAGTTCCAGTTGAGCTGGATACTCTAGGCAGAAGAAACTACAAATGTAAAAGCATGGACATATACAGTGAATTGCCAATACATTATATGACTAGAGGATAGGGGATGCCTTTAGGGGATGGATGGGTGGAATTGAAGTCAGAGAGGTTGACAGGAGTTATATCATGCAATCTCACATATGCTATTCTTGGGAGTTTAAAATAAAAGTCACAAATCTGTTTTATCTCCAGTAGTGTTTCTTTATAGGTTTTCAGTAATCTAGGCACTGTTTTTGTTTTTGTTTATTTTTTTCCATCTAGTTTCCCCTGTAGCTGTTGCCTTTTACATAATAGTTACTTATTAAAGCTTCATAAACTTTGACCTCCCTGGCAGGCCAGGTTGACTGAAACCATGGCCCAAAAACAGAGCAAAGGTACTATGAGGTTAATGAGTCTGGATTGGAAAATATCCTTTGTGTCATTAGTGCTAGGCCCCAAGAAGTAGGAAATCTGCTATATTGAAGTTTCTGTCTAGAAATAGAATGATACTAGTGAGAAACTGACCATTTCAGGCTAAGCTTCATGGATAAATGCCCATCCTGGTGAGGCTACTCCAGATCCTGAGTTTGTGTCTTGGTTTTTCAGAATATACAGTCATTGTTATCAATTCCTTCATACTAATCCAAAATTAGACAACTGTCTAATTCAGATACACTTTTTCTTAGTTTATGATAAGAATTGTATCCAGCAGTATATCACGTGTCAATTCTTTGCACACGGCACACGCTCCTGGTTGGCAAGTTAACTCTAGAGATGAAATGGTATGTCAGAATATGACTTTGTGAATATAGAGTTAGAACAAAGTCATCTGATGTTCTCAGGGGACATTTCCCTCCAGCTATGGTGCTGTGACAGACTGTCCTTCTCCACTCCAGAAATAGTCCTCTCCAGAGAACTGGTATTTGTTTTTAGAATCAGAGAACTGATTCTCCTGGACAGAGCACATTGACGTTTTCTCACACTTTGGCTCTCCCTAAATCCATGCAAACACTCTCCCACCCCCGCTGTTATGACATTGCTTGTCACAGCCTAGCTTACATTAATCATAGTTTAGTCTGGATGGAAACTGAGATGACATTGGAAACTCATCAGCAGCACATTGGGACACCATCTCTTGGAAAGGAAAGAATTTTTGTAGGTGGCCTGCTGTATCCATTACTTTGTTTCATTTTCAGAAAGTAATTTCTAGTTGGACAGACAATCTTGGAGAATGGTCTCCAGTTTGAACCTGTTGCATCCCTTACATCCTAGTGCTAACTTAGTCAATTAGAAGTCATGGATTGTTGGACTTCTCTGGTGGCCCAGTGGTAAAGAATCTACCTACCCACCCTGAAAGCGTGGGTTCAATCCCTGGTCTAGGAAGATGCCCACATGCTGAGGAGCAGTTGAGCCCATGTGCTACAACTATTGAACCTGGGCTCCATAGAGCATGGGAGCCACAACTACTGAACACAGGTACCACAACACGAGAAGCCACTGCAGTGAGAAGCCCATGCATAGCAATTGGAGAGTAACCACAACTTGCTGCTATGAGAAAAAACACCTGGGCAGCAACAAACATGCAGCACAGGTAAAAATAAATAGAATTATTATTTTTAAAGAATCATGGATGTCAAAGGGGAAAAAAAAATATAGAGTTCCAGTTTAGTAATTTGTGAACATTTTTCAGGCACTAACGTTCTTTTTTGACAAGTAGAATTGTACCCAGAATACATATAAAAATATTAAAGCCTGCATGTGAGGGAACACTGATCTCTTCATCATCTGCTCATTGTCCAGATGGGGAAACTGATGTTCATAGCGGGGAGTGATTTTCCCAGGATAACACAGCTGCACAGCATCTAGAAGTGATTCTCCTGACTGCTAGTCCATAGATATATTTACTCTATCATGTACTATTCATGAAACATGTAAAAACATAGAGATGGAAAAGGAAACTGATGCCTGTGTTGAATGACTTTTGCAAGTACTCACTGACAATTCTAACTAGAAAAGCCCCACTGAAAACTTTCTTTTTTTTCCTTTTATTATTATCATNACACTGTTCTCCATAGTAGCTATACTAGTTTGCATTCCCACCAACAGTGTAAGAGGGTTCCCTTTTCTCCCCCACTGAAAACTTTCAAACACTCTTTTCATGGGGGAAAAATGACCAATAGGAGGGATCATTTTTGCTGCTGGAAATTTCTACCAGTGTCTCTGTATACCAATACATATTCCAAATGTTTTTGTTATTCAGTCTAGTCTGCTGCCATTTATTGCAACCACATTCATGCTTTACAAACTGCACATTAAATATTATCAACATAGGCATAGAATATTTATAGAATATTATCAATGTAAATATAGAATACCTCTGCCAGAAATCCTGGGAAATTTAATGTAGCATGCATGCAAGTATTAGTATAGGGAGTGGTTGTTGGAAGTAATGTCAGGATATTTTTATTGTTGCATGGGAACAGTTTCAGCTGGATGGTTTTTGAATACTCTTTCCATATCTTAGAGATTTTATTTTTCTTTAGATATTATAACTTGAGTTGGCCCTGATATCCAAGTATCACTGACCCTAAAAGATAGGTAGCATGTTCAGAGGAGCAGTTTGGGGGTTCCCCTTGAATGCAATGATTATGTTACCCTGTCTGGCTATTAAAATGGGAGCTGTTAGATGAGTTCTTGGATGTTTGGTCTGGGTGAATGAAATGTCTTAGCTCTTGTTTGGGGCTCCATGTCTGCCTTTGGAAAATTAGATGAGGCTAAGATTAATCTCACAGGTCCCTAGCCATTCTGATAATATATATAATCTGTCATTTCAGAATCTGTGACAAATGTAGCATCTATGCCATGTTATCACATGTGCTGACTTACTTCTTAGCCCAGGCATGGACTCTTCTCAGCGGCCCTACCCCTCTGATCTGCAATAACAACTACCTGTCTGTTCTTTTTTGCATGTGTAGTTTCTGATGATTTAATTATCTAGCAAATTCTCTGTGACTTCCTACTGAGGGTCAGGTACTGTCCTACACATTGGGGTCACAAAGATAAAAGTCCCCATCCTCAATTGGAAGAGAGAAACAAGCAAACAGGTAGCTGGGCAGGGACAATGCATTGTCATAGGTGTTCATGGAGCGCCTGAATATGGGGCTCCAGGGGGGTAGGGAAGAGTATACAGCCCCATGGGGGTTGAGGAGACATGGTCAGAGTTTTGAGAATAAATTGAAGGCCGAGGTAAACTTGGAAGAGAAAGTCAGTTGAAGTGAAAGAGGTGGGGTACTCTAGGCAGAAAGTATAGCTCGAAGACTTGCTGTAAGACAAATGCGTAGAGGGACCTGTGCTGTTGTTCAGTCGCTCAGTTGTGCCCAGCTCTTTGAGATCCATGGACTGCGGCACGCCAAGCTATTCTGTCCTTCACTGTTTCCCAGAGCTTGCTCAGACTCATGTCCGTTAAGTCAGTAACGCCATCCAGCCATCGTGTCCTTTGTTGTGCCCTTCTCCTCCTGCCTTCAGTCTTTCCCAGCATCAGGGTCTTTTCCAACAAGTCAACTCTTTGCAGCAGGTGGCCAAAGTATTGGAGCTTCAGCTTCAGCATCAGTCCTTCTAATGAATATTCAGTATTGATTTCCTTTAGGATGGACTGGTTGGATCTCCTTGCAGTTCAAGAGACTCTCAAGAGTCCTAACACCACAGTGCAGATGCATCAATTCTTCAGCGCTCAGCCTTCTTTAAGGTCCAACTCTCACATCCATACATGACTACTGGAAAAATCATAGTTTTGACTATATGGACCTTTGTCAGCAAACTAATGTTCCTTTTTAATACTCTGTCTAGATTTGTCATAGCTTTTCTTCCAAGGAGCAAGCATCTTTTAATTTCGTGTCTGCAGTCACCATCTGCAGTCACTGTTTCCATTGTTCCCCATCTGTTTGTCATGAAGTGATGGGACCAGGTGCCATAATCTTAGTTTTTTGAATGTTGAGTTTTAAGCTAGCATTTTCACTCTCCTCTTTCACCTTTGTCAAGAGGCGTTTTAGTTCCTCTTCACTTTTTACTATAAGTGTCATGTCATCTGTATATCTGAGGTTACTGATATTTCTCCCAGCAGTCCTGATTACAGCTGTGCTTTATCCAGCCCAGCATTTTGCATGATGTACTCTGCATATAAGTTAAATAAGCAGAGTAACAATATACAGCCATGACGTACTCCTTTCCCAATTTTGAACAAGTCCATTGTTCTATATCTGGTTCTAACTGTTGCTTCTTGATCTGCACACAGAATTCTCAGGGGGCAGGTAAGATGGTCTGATATTCCCATCTCTTAAAGAATTTTCCAGTTTATTGTGATCCACACAGTCAAAGGCTTTGGCATAGTCAATAAAGCAG
>SJYA01004423.1:1314705-1329171 GCA_006410615.1 Neotragus moschatus
GAGACCTGGGGAAGTTGCTATGTCTTGATTTCCTAATCTACAAAATTGGAATTATGACAGCACCAACCACATAGGGTTGTTGTGAGATTTAAAGAGATGTAGAGTATAATATGATTTGGCCCATAGAAAATTTTCCATAGACGTTAGCTCTTAGTCTCCATAGGCACCCAGGGCTTGTTCAATTCTTAAATACACCTTACTCCTTTACTATTCGTTATGGAATACTGATATAGTAATAATAATCACAAGTCCCAAGAAAAATTCAGTCTTCTGAGCCTAAGTTTCTTCATCTATAAAAAAAGAATAACTGTAGCACCTCCTTCATAATAATATTTATGAAGATTAATTAGGTGTAAAATGTTGAAAGTGCTGAGCAGTGCATGGTAAGGTAAATTTTCCATGATTATCGGCTACTATGATGATTCATTTGGTCAACAAACACCATATACCTGGTATTGTTGTAGTAACTGGGGCTATAGAGTGGTGAACTCTGTTGTCATAGAGATTGCATTCTAATAGGAAATAGAGATGTAGTGACAATTGCTATGAAGAAAATTGGAGAGAGGTAGCGTGGTAAGTTGGAGAAGGCAATGGCATCCCACTCCAGTGTTCTTGCCTGGAGAATCCTAGGGATGGGGGAGCCTGGTGGGCTGCAGTCCATGGGGTCACGAAGAGTCGGACACGACTGAGTGACTTCCCTTTCACTTTTCACTTTCATGCATTGGAGAAGGAAATGGCAACCCACTCCAGTGTTCTTGCCTGGAGAATCCTAGGGACAGGGGAGCCTGGTGGGCTGCGGTCTATGGGGTCGTACAGAGTCGGACACGATTGAAGCGACAGCAGCAGCAGCAGCGTGGTAAGTACTCTTTGAGGACCTTAAATGAATATGATATTGGAGTATGTTAATAAAGAGTCAAAGAAAGGACTGATTTGGCAGATCACAGCATCAACTATTTGTGCTGGGTGCTGCATTTGAAGCTGAGAATGGCAGATAATCAAAAAGGCTGGAGGGTGCTGACTACAACTTTGGCAGCAAGCCCCATTGACAATTAACCAAAGTCAGCAGTAAGGCAAATAGGATGTACTTTCTCTGTGTAAGTCTGAGGCTGTATTAGACTCTTTTAAGTTTTTTTTTTTTTTGCCTGTTCTGGACAAACTGGTCCAAATATTCATGTTTTTTGAACTTTATAAAACTGTTTATTACCTTTTATTAGCCTCTGGTATGAGTCCTAGATTGCTGCCTAGAGATTTCAGGAGATGTGTGGATCTTTATGGGATCTCATTTATTCACCGCATGATACATGCTGATGGTGCTTGCAAAAATGTTAGCAATATCCTGATGCTGTCATGCAGGCTGGTGAATGGTAGATGTGAAGATAACTGGTCCTTAAGTCTAGCAATATTTCTGTATTCAACCTTTCTGTATTCAAGGCAGCCTTACTACTAAATGTATTCTGCTTCGGATTTATGTGGAGGTGCTGCCTTCTGCCTTCTATTTGAGGGGCTAAATACTTGCAGACTTTTCCATTATGTCAAAGAGATGTTGACAGGACCAGAAATAGTAAGACACTCAAAATTTAAACTTGACTTCCATTTGATAGCCTCTTTGGGATTTTATAGGAGGAAAGTGCTGACAATTAGGGGAGAGTGACAATGAGAATAAATGAATCCCTGTATCAGATTCAATAGAAACAATTCAATTGGATAAGTCTTTCACGCTAAGCTTAACTTATTCAGATAATGGACTTTGAGGGCTAAGGTGTCACTAAAATGCCATTCAACCTATCGTATCTCCGGTATTTAAAAATTCCCACAGCAAATCTCAGCATTTTGATAGAACCATAAAGAATAGTGACATTGAGTTTGACATTTTAGAAAATTAAGTTACTAGGCTGCATTGACAGATGAACAGAGCAGAGTGATAACATTCCACTGGGAGGCGATGTTCAGATAGACTTACAGGCTGCTGGGCAATGAAATCTTATCTTTTTAGATAACCAGGCCTTGGTTATTAGAAGGCATTAAGGAGTAGGCTCCCAATCTCAGGAGAGGATCCAGAAATAATTCAATTTCTAGTCACAGGTATGCCATATTTACTGAATGCCTGTACTGTGCCAGATACTAGATGAGACACTTGAGAAATAACTAGCCTTGTTCTGTAGAATCTCTCCCTCCACAGGGAGAGACAGATAAGTGATGTAGTACATTATGTCCAATGATAAAAGAGCAGGGCACTGTCGAGACACAAAAGAAGGAGCTAAAGCAAAACTAGGGGGGGAATGATTAGCTAATACCTAACAATCAAGAATTTTGTGAAGGAAAGGATAGGATCCAAAAACCTGAAAGACTTAGGCTTAATATCTAATGGGCTCCATGGTTCATGTAGAACAAGTGGAACAAGATGGGTATAATTTCAGCCATTCTGGCCTAGTGGTCACCTGTATCTGTACCCAAAGGTTTTGCTGTACCCAGGTATTATGCCAACCATTTCTCTTTTTGTAAATGATCAAACCATTGTTTGCTTTATACTGAAAATTTCTTTGATGAATTTCCTGCCCATGCTTTTAATGAAAATTAAATCAATCTCTTTCTCTTCAGATATGTATATTTTCCCCCTCTTCTTTGTGTAATTTTGATAATTGAAGAAATTAGAGATATTGTTCTTTATCATTTGAATTTACCTGTTTTTATATGTGTGTGTGTGTGTGTGCGCGCGCGCATGTGCACTTTCTTGGAACTTATTCCTCTAATCCTTACAGTTCTGAAAACTGGAATTTAGAACTAAACCTCATTGGACTGAGGGCAAACATTTTTCATCAGATTGTTTCATTGATGAGGCTGTGTGCTGCAGATTGTATCACACTGAAAATTATATAATGTGTGGTTGACTCTGTATTAGTGAAAGGATCCCTGGGTTAATGGGATGCCAGGGTTAATAGGAAGACTGCCAGCTTACTCTGGTGAAAAGTTAACCTTTACCCCCTTTTCATCTAGGAGTAATCCATGTGGGTGATCCTTTGACACTATGTAGATTTGGAATTACCCATCAACCTATCTATCACCTAATAGTTTTCATTTTCCTTCAGGGTCCTTGCCCAAATCAATTACTTCAATGGGGGTTTCATTACTGTCTATCTTTATGTATTTCGAATGGAGAGAGTAGTTTTGCTGAAATCTTTGCTTGGTTCAGAGGCTTATAAACTTGTGTCAGATTATACATGCATTATACATATATAGTTTTTCCATTTAAGCAGCCAACCACATCTCCTTTCATTGCTGTTGATTACACTAAATCCGGGGGCAATGGGTAAATGTACAGACATTAAGTGATTTTAAATAAGATGTGAGTCAATTCTTTGGGAATATAGTTTTCAATAAGGAGTATTGTTGGGATAGGGGTAGGAGCAGAAAGTCAAAAGTCAGGAGTTGCCAGTGATGAAGGGTTATTGAGATCAGGAAAGTGGCAAGAGAAATGTCATTGAAATTTACATCACAATTAGAATGGAGTGAGATTTCATGCTGAGTCTAAGAATGTGGCTAGACCATGGGTCACAAACTCAAGTGCCTACAGAAACTGAGGGAGTAAAGCAAGCTGGTTGTGGGGAACCCAAAGGCATGGGGAGGCCTGTGAAACAACAGAAGTCCTGTGTCCTGTCTAAAGAGGGCTCCTACTATTTAGCAACAGCTAATTGTTGTAATGTGGAAAAGGGATCTAGTGTTGCCAGATCTTTTGATGTTGCAAGAGGAGCCAAAAGTCTGAATCATAAAGAGAAACCAAAAAATATAAAAACAGGAACAACCAATTTGAAAAGTAAATAATAATATGTTCAGTGTAGCAAATCTGTTCCTGGGCCTCATTTAGCTTATGAGCCATCATTTTGCAAAATTTGGTCTGAAAAGCCTTAAATTTGTGTTTGCTGTGTAAGTAGGTTGAAGGTAGAAGGGATCTGGAGCCCAGGATGTTTACCAGTCAACCCTGATCCTGATTTGGTTCTTTCATATTTGTTTCTACAACCTGTTTCCTAATCTGAGTCCTCTGAATGTTTGGTCTTTTGTCTTTTTTCCCCCCACAGCTTCTTCCATGTCGCCCTTCAAATACTGGGTCCTTGAAAAGGGGATAATGGTGATGAGGAAGATGAGGACTTTTTTCTGTCTAGTAAAAAATCAATGTAAGTTATTCCATGTTGTTCTCATCATACATAAACAAGAATGATGAATTTTCTGCGTAGCCTAAACTGCTGCAGCGTTAATCTGTGAAGTGATCTTGCCATTTACTGTTATTTTCAACAAAGCCTTCATAAAATGCATGCTGCAGCTGTTCTGCATTGTTATGTTCTCTTTTGCAAATTTTCTTAACTAAAAGCCATTTCTCATTTTTACATTGTAATTTTTGAGAAAGTAATGAATGATTAAGGTAATCAGGAATACATGAAGTTGGGGGGAAGACATATACATATATATTTTTAGTCATACTTCAAGAGTGGTCCTTAAATGATAATGCACTAACTCATTCACAACATCAGGGAAATTTATATCGTATGCCTGGTCTGGCTCCATTTTCTGGAAAAATAAGTTCTTAAATATGTCACATCTATCACCTGGCTTCCAAAGTCACAAATCTAAACTAGAAATGGGAATTTTTCATGTTCCATTTTCTCCCACACATTCTCTGATCTCTCTCTCTCTCTCTCTAACCAAATACCAATTTAAAGACAGAAGGGCATAAAAGGGTAGTCTAAATGTAGGTACTAAAAGCAAATTACATATTTTACAACTTTGGCTAGGAATGACTCTGTTTAAGTGAGTAGCTCATTAACCTAAAGTAGTGAATTTTTAATGGTGGCACTTTGGCAGAAAGATTTTTTATTAATAATTCCAATTACTAAATGTCTTCTATGTGCCCAGCATTGTAATAACTGGTTTTAGTACCAAGTATCAGATTATTGTCTCAAACTTTTACTATACCCTGCAAGGAAAGTAATATTAGTTTCAGTTATAGATGAGGAAACCAAGCCCACAGAGTTGTGTCTTGTCCAATGACAAGTATATATAACAGATACCAGAGTTAAGAGTAGTACCTGGGTCTGCTGTAAAGCTTATATTCTTGCCTTATACCATATTGCCTCCCACTATTGTTAAATAGCAGTCCTAAAAAGATAGGGAGCTTATATCCATGTTACATATTTATATAGTCCTTAACCTCCAATCAAAATAGATATGAGTTTTGCCTTGGGAATGGCATGATATATAACCAGGATGCCTTTAGATCCCAGTAGTTTGAAAAAGAAAAAGCAAAACTCTTGGTTTTCATTGACTTTGGTTGGTTGACCAGATGGTTCTCTGTTGTATTCATGGGAGAGGGGATTAAAGGGTAGAAGAATTTAACCAAAGTCCTGGCTCATTAGAGGGATCTAGTCCCCCTCAACTCACAGGTACATGTGTAAGAACTTTGCTTCGATACCACCACAGTTTCAGTCCCCTTCTCTGGGATTTCTTTTATTTTGAGGCACTGCTAAAGATGTGGTCTGGGAGTTAGTGATGGACAGGGAGGCCTGGTGTGCTGCAGTTCATGGGGTCACAAACAGTCAGACACGACTGAGCAACTGAACTGAACTGAAAGATGTGGTCCACATTGAGTAGTCAGCTGGCCAGACAAACGTCACACTTGGTAGTCACTGGGTGAGGTGTTGTTGGTTGTGGAAAGGAAGGTTTTAAGAAATACTAAAGAGAATGTCTGCTAGCTTACCCTTGCGTATGGTTATCACGTGTTTGCTAAGGTTAAGTCTGGATAGAATGTTCCCTGATCATCCTAGACAACAGAAAAATTCTCATCACAGTAGCCCTTTGCAGTGCAATCCTCATTTCTTTTTTGTCTCCTGAGATCCTTTCTTCTCCCTCTTGCCCCACTGACATTGACCTTTAACTCACCAATACCTGGCCCTTCCTCCCTTGCTTTGGGGATTTTCTTTTAGTTCTTAGAGCTTGTCCACATTTCTAAAAATCCTGATGTTTCTTTGCAAACTCCTGTTTATATCTGGAGTCTTTTCTTTTTTATAAGGTCTCTAGAGACAAAATTAGATTGTACTTTCTGTCACCTATGAAGCAGTGGCTCCAGAACTGACTATCTGAAGCATGTGGGATGATCTAGTGGTTCTGAATGACTAGAAGAAAGGAAATAAAGCTAACATCCTATGATTATTACTTGGCTATCATGTGAGAGGCTACAAAGGCCTATCTTTCCTTGATTACTTGGACCTACTGCCTATGGTACATTCAGTTCTGAAATGCCCTCTCCAAACTGTTGGTGGGAAAGCAAAATTTTGTACTTGCTATGGAAAACAGTATATAAATTCTACAAAAGATTAAAACTACTATATGACCAACATTGAAATGAGGATTGCTAAGAGATGTTAACATACCCATGTTCATTGCAGCATTATTCACAATTCCCACGAGGCAGAAACAACCTAAGTATCCATTGGATGAATGGATAAAGAAAAAAGGGTGTATACAAACAATGGAATATTATTTAGCCTTAAAACAGAAGGAGATTCTGTAGTATGCAACAACATGAATGAATCTGGAGGACATTATGGTAGTCAAAGAAAGACAAATACTGCATGATTTGACTTATGTGAGGTATATAGTAGTTGAACTGAGAAACTGAGAGTAGAATGGTGGTTGCCAAAGATTAGGGGAGGGGAAAACAGAGAGTTGCCATTGAACAGGTATAAGATTTCAGTTAAGCAAGATGAATAAGGTCTAGAGATCTCCTGTACAAATATTGTGCCCTATAGTTAACAGTACTGTATTGTACACAAAAATTTAAGAGGGTAAATCTCATTTTAAGAGTTCTTACAACCATAAGATAAAAATAAAAATATTAGCATTATGCTGAATAATAGATGTCAGGCACAGAAGACAACATACTATAGTTTCATTTATATGAAGTTCTAAAATAAGAAAACTAATCTGTGGTGATAACAGATCAGTGGTTGTCTTTTGGGGGAGGAGCATTTGGGATGGAACATCATGGAACTTTCAAGGATGATGGCAATATTCTACATTTTGATAGATGTGTTAGTTACATCATTTTATGCATTTATCAAAGCTGATTGAACTTTAAGATGAATACCTTTGACCAAGTGTAAATTATATACCAATAAAATATTAAAAACAATCACTTAGAGAACAACACTTATAGCTCTGTGTGAATTAATTTAATCATAAAATCACCTAAAATGGGTAAAATAACTTTTTGCCCCTAGAAAAATCTCCTTCATAGAAGCCCTGACAGATGATTTTTAGAGTCATCTTGAAATTTGTATTTCAGGAGTTTGGGAGTTCATTACCATAAGGTGTACATATACTATAAAGTTAAGTAACTCTCATGTTTTTAATTTAATTTTAAATACTTATAAGTCAAATAAAATATTAACTAACATTCACTGAGTGTTTGCTAATGTTAATGGCATAGATGAGTTTTGTTTATTTTTGTATCTTTTTTAAAGTAAGCAATAATATTGGAATGTAATAATTAAAACAATCTTTTAGAAAACTGTAAAGGTCTGTCTAGTCAAGGCTATGGTTTTTCCTGTGGTCATGTATAGATGTGAGAGTTGGACTGTGAAGAAGGCTGAGTGCCAAGGAATTGATGCTTTTGAACTGTGGTGTTGGAGAAGACTCCTGAGAGGCCCTTGGACTGCAAGGAGATCCAACCAGTCCATTCTAAAGGAGATCAGTCCTGAGATTCTTTTTGAAGGAATGATGCTGAAGCTGAAACTCCAGTACTTTGGCCACCTCATACGAAGAGTTGACTCATTGGAAAAGACTCTGATACTGGGAGAGATTGGGGGCAGGAGGAGAAGGGGACGATCGAGGATGAGATGGCTGGATGGCATCACTGACTCAATGGACGTGAGTCTGAGTGAACTCTGGGAGTTGGTGATGGACAGGGAGGCCTGGCGTGCTGCAATTCATGGGGTCGCAAAGAGCCGGACACGACTGAGTGACTGAATTGAACTGAAAGAATCCAACAAAAGTACTAGGCCTAATAAGGGAGTTTAGTGACATCACAGACTTTAAGCTCAATACACAAAAATTAATTGTACAAAACAGACAAAGCTCATTCATGCTGTTGGAAGAATAGTTGATACTTTCCAAAATATATTACCTTTTCTTTTTTTTTTTAATTTTGGTCTTATTGCCTTCCTAGGCCATGAGATACAATGTTGAATTAAAGTATAAGGATGAACTAAAGTATAAGGATGGACAGCCTTATATTCTGACCTTGGGGAAAATCATTCAATCTTTCAATATTAAGTGTGATGTTAGCAGTAGGTTTTGTGTAGATGTTCTTTTAATGAAAATTTTCATCATTAATGGATGTTGAATTTCTGCATCTATTAACATGATCATGTGTTTTTTCTTCTTTAGTTTGTTCATATAGTGATTTTTATTGATCCATTTACATTGAACTAGCCTTTCAATCTTGAGATAAGACTCAGTCATGATATGTTATCCTTTTTATATATTGATGGATTCGATTTTCTGGTATTTTATTAAAGACTCTTCTATGTTCATAATGGTTATTGGTAAATAGATTATATTTTTTGTAATATTTAATCTAATTGTTATACAAGGATAATATGGTTCTCATAGAATAGATTTAAAGGTGTTCCTTCTTCTATACTCTGGAAGTATTTGTATAAGGTTGGTATGATTTGTTTTTTAAATATTTCATAGACCCTACTAGACAAGTGATGGGGACTTGAAGTTTATGTGGAGGTTTTCAATTATGAATTCAATTTATTTAGTAGTTATGAAGTTATTCAGATTTTCTATTTATTTTTGTGTCACTTTTCATAATTGGTACCATTCATGGAATTTGTCCATTTCACTTGATTGAATTTATTGGCATAAAATTATCATTAATGTTGAGTAATTACCCTGCTAATATCTCTAAGATATAATTAATACTCTCTTTTCTTCATATGGTATAATCATTTTCTTGTTCTTGATTCATTTAAAGTTTGTGTTTAAACTTTGCTAGCAAGAGTCAGCAGACTATTCCTTTTTCTATATCAAGTTTAGTACTGTTACCAAGGTGTGGGCTTCTTGGGTCTCTATTGAATACTCCTGGTGCTCAAAGAGGTCTCTACAATCTAGCTCAGAGCTCAGCAAACTATAACCTGTGGGTCAAGTCCATTTTTGGGACTGTTTTTTAATAGTTTGGGAGCTAAGGCTTATATTTCAATTTGTAAGGCATAGTTAAAAAAAACACACAAAAGATTATGTTACAGACATCATATGTGACCCACAAAGCCTAAAATATTTACCATCTGGCCCTTTAATGAAAGTGTTGACTGACCCCTGCTAGCTGATGAGAGCTAGAATATTTTCTAATCATCTGTGAGCTTGGAATTGTTCAGTTTACATCTCCCCTCTGGTTGATTTTTTTCCCCTGGCCTCACAGAGTGTCGCCCTGTGTATAAACAACTTCTTGGCCAGCTAAAGACATCATGGGACCTATACACATGTTTATTGGACCCACCTTATTTTTCCTTCTCAAAGATTCGAATCTGTACTGTTTATTGTCCCATGTATGAAAATAGATGTTTCACATTTTTTGTCCCGTTTTCTGGAGTTTTTAGCAGCAGGAGGACCAGTCCTCTGTCATAAGCAGAAGTAAATAATAAATAAAACTTTGATATATTTTATGCATCAAAAATATAAACAATGAAGTTTTGATATATTTTATCATTTATTTCTCTATATTTGCAGTGGAAGAGAAGCTCTTCAGTTTGGATTGGTTTCCAAAATTGCTGCATAATTTCTAATTCTGGAAGTTTTTTTTTTTTATTGAAACAACAAAATTTTCTTGAGAATTGTCATATGCCAGTTAGTCTGTTGTATTACTTAATTTTCATTGCAAAACTTTTGAGGTTGAGAGAAGTCATGTTTTCCAAAGACTCACGGTTTTTACATAGAAGAACTGGCATGTGAATCTAGGCTTGACACCCAAGCCGTCAGTTCTTATCTATTTCTTTTTTTTCTTCTAATTGAAGTATAGTTGATTTATAATGTTGTGTTAGTTTTAGATTTACAGTAATATAGTTTCATACATATATTATTATATATTCTTTTTCAGATTATTTTTCCTTGTTGGTTATTGTAAAATATTGAGTATAGCTCCCTGTGCTATGCAAGAGGTCCTTGTTGGATATCTATTTTATATAAGGTAGTGTGCATCTGCTAATCCCAGCCTCTTAATTAATCCTTCCCTTCCCTTTCCTCTCTGGTGATCATAAGTTTATTTTCTATGTTTGTGGGATATTTTTGTTTTGTGAATACGTTATTTTGTATCTTTTATTTTTAGATTCCACATATAAGTGGTATCACTTATAAGTGTATTTCTCTGGCTTATTTCACAATATGATAATCTCTATGTCCATCCATGTTCATGATGTGTTATTAATTCATTTTTTTAAATTACTGAGTAGTTTTTTTATCCACTTCTCTATTGGTGGACATTTAGGTTGCCTCCATTTCTTGGCTATTGCAAATAGTGCTGCTATGAGCATTAGGTTGCATATATCTTTTCAAATTATGGTTTTATCTGCATTTCTGCCCAGGAGTGACATTGCTGGGTCATATGGCAGCTCTATTTTTAGTTTTATAGGGAACCTCCATACTGTTCTCCATAGTGGCTGTACCAATATGCATTCCTATCAACAGTGTAAGAGGGTTCTCTTTTCTCCACACCCTCTATGACATTTATTATTTCTAGACATTTTGCTGATGGCCATTCTACGCAAGTGAGGTAATAACCGCATTTTAGTTTTGATTTGCATTTCTCTATTTATTTGCTATGTTGAACATTTTTTTTTCATGTCATCCATTTCTTCAGTTCAGTCACTCAGTCATGTCTGACTCTTTGCAACCCCATGGACTGCAGCACGCCAGGCTTCCCTGTCCATCACAAACTCCCAGAGCCTGCTCAAACTCATGTCCATCAGGTTGGTGATACCATCTGACCATCTCATCCTTAGTTGTCCCCTTCTGCTCCTGTCTTCAAATTTTCCTAGCATCAGGATCTTTCAAATGAGTCAGTACTTTGCATCAGAGATCCAAATGTTGGAGCTTTAACTTCAATATCAGTCCTTCCAATGAATAATCAGGACTGATTTCCTTTAGGATGGACTGATTAGACCTCCTTGCAGTCCAAGGAACTCTCAAGAGTCTTCTCCAACACCACAGTTCAAAAGCATCAATTCTTTGGCGCTCAGTTTTCTTTATAGTCCAACTGGCACATCCATCCATGACTACTGGAAAAACCATAGCTTGACTATACAGACCTTTGTTGGCCATGTAATNAGTTGACTCATTGGAAGAGACTCTGATGCTGGGAGGGATTGGGGGCAGGAGGAGAAGGGGACGACTGAGAATGAGATGGCTGGACGGCATCACTGACTCCATGGATGTGAGTCTGAGTGCACTCTGGGAGATGGTGATGGACAGGGAGGCCTGGCGTGCTGCGATTAATGGGTTCGCAAAGAGTCAGACACGACTCAGCAACTGAACTAAACTGATAGTCACTTTGTGGCTTCTGTGATGTCTTAGCAGGTAAAGAATCCACCTGCAATGTAAGAAACACAGGTTCGATCCCTGGGTTGGGAAGATTCCATGGAGGAGGGCATGGCAAAGTACTCTAGTATTCTAGCCTGGGAAATCCCATGGACTGAGGAGCCTGGTAGGCTACAGTCCATTTGGTCACAAAGAATCAGACTCGACTGAGCGGCTAAGCACATATGTTAGTGTGATTTGAGGCTTGATACAACTCTTTGGTCTACAATCTGAGCTCTGTGTGTCCCTAAGTTTATATCTGCCAGAAATTATACGTGATCTAGTTAGATAATCATCATCCAATTTGGGTTTTCCCTATTGGGCAGAGTTTCAAATAAGCCACAGTGTTTGGCCTTTCCTGTGTCCAAGCCATATATGGTTGCCTGTGACCTTAGAACCAGTTAATAATTGGAACCAACTGTGCATGCAAGCTAAGTCACTTAGTTGTGTCCAACTCTGAGCCACCTGAGAAGCCCAGTTGTCATGCTAGACAGGGCCTATAAGTGCTCAGGAGCAAAACTTAACCACCCCAAAATATCTTCTTGGTATTTGGATTATTTTGAGCTGGAAATAATCAAGCCCCAAAAGACTCAGGATGAACCTTTGACCTTGCCCCAAACTGCCTAAAAGAATGCAGATGGAGGACCTGTTCCAGGAAAAGGCATGACCATTGATAACTATAATATGAACTAGGTGCCATGGAGAGGGAGGAGCCTGGCAAGTGTAGTCTGTTCAAATTCCTCTCTGTGTCCCATTGTCTCTGCCTGGCCTGTCAAACATTTGTTTAGCAAACATTTGCTTTTCCATCTCCATGTCAGTTGTTTTCCTCACCTTTCAAGTCCAAAACTCCAACCTTTAACATCTTCTTTGGTCTTTAGCCAAAAATGGTTTAGCCATTTTGGGGAGTTTCTCATTTCTCCTGGGTTGCTCCCAAGTAAGTATACGTGTTGTTAAACTTTTTGTGATTTTCTCCTGTTATTATGTCTCATGCCAATTTAATTCTTAGACTGACAAGAAGCACTTAGAAGGATAGAAGAAAATGTTTTCTTTCCCAACATGAGCCATGGCAACTTTATGCCAAAATAACTCTCTCAGTCTACTGTACTCAAGAGCTGGGGCTATACTTCTGGCAAGGAATTTCAGCTTCACGAACTTTTTGTTATACTGAGTATCCTCAAAATAAGTTGGGGCTAATTTAGTTAGTAGTCATAAAAAACTTACAATGGCACCATGCTGGGCCCTTGGTTATGATGTTCTCATGGACTCTAGTCTATACTCATCTAATCTGTTTATTCACAGATTATTAAATGCCAGGTGAAAATTACATATTCTGATACTTACCAGCTTTGTGATCTTTGACAAATCAGTTTTCTTTTCTGAGCTTTAATCCATCATTGCTTCAATTTGGCCCCCAGGTGTGAAAAGGCTTATGAATTGTAAGATAATGTTCGAATGTATGCTGTTAATAATCTTCTGGATTCTTTTAACTGTTAACACCATGTGTAAAGGATACAAAGGTGTCGAACATGTTGTAGCTTATAAGGTATATTTGATCTTACTTGTGATTGACTGTAATAAATTTCATTTTATGTTTGCCAGTTTATTTCCTCATTAGAGGAAATGTACACAAATGTACACAAATGTGCCTGTACATAAAAGTGGAAAGATAAGGTTATGTGAAAATCATCAGCATGAACAGTCTTCAAGCATTTTTAGGGAGATTGTTTGAAATTCTTTGTGAATAATACCTTTAAATCCTGGATGATGTCCAAAAGGAGTAGATTTGAATGAGTGATTAAAAAACACAGTGAAAACTGAGGGGAAAGGAAGAAAAAATGTATTATAGAAGAAGAACAGCCCTATATACTCTATGATTCAGGGCTGCTGAAGAAAGAATTTAAAGGCAAAACTTAGTAGTATGGAGCCCTAGAGAGGGAGGAAAAAGCTCAGAGGGTTAAGAGAACACTATTCTCTTCAAGTCCTTTATGCTCAAGGTAACTTAGAAAGATTTAAAATAGGTAATTAATACCTGTCCTGCTTTAACTTCTTTTAAGAACAACGTAGGAGTCTAAATAAATAAATGTAAAATTAATGCCTGTACTCAAAATAGTAGGTGAGAAAAAAAAAATGGTATCATGGGACCAGAAAGTTTGAAAAGGGCTTGAGACAGCCTGTAGGTGGGAAAAAGATAAGCCAACATTTTAAGAAGTAGGAGTTACATTAGGTTAGTCATAAGTACTGTACTTGAGTGTTTCTTTGCTTCCCAGCTTTTGCTTTGCTGTAGATATTTTGTGATGTTAAAGTCAGTTCAGTGGTATATCTGAATTAAGATGGCCATGCTTTTTTATAAAGATCTGGGGCAGATTTTTACCTGCGTATTTCTTCTTGTCTCCAATCCCTGTGTCCCCAGTAACTTTAACTTCCTCTGGGTCACTGCAGAAAGGCTTCACACTGTAGCAGATTTCTAAGGTCTTGTAAGATTCAGGACCACCCTAAAATTTATCCTTCTATTCCATCATTATTTGATTGGCCATAAAATTCATTCAGTTTTTCCCATTTCAGCATATGGAAAAATCCAAATGAACTTACTAGCCAACCCAATATTTTAATTTTTAAATCATCCTAATTATTTCCCTAGTATATTTCATTAGGATGAACTATTAACTGTTGAGAAGGTTTGAATTGATTATGGTTTCATCGTTGGAGACTTCCTTTTATACTAATGGAAGTGAGAGCATGAGCTGGTAAAAAGCATGTGTGTCTTAGCCCTAATAAGTTTCATTCTGAGAATTAGAATATTTTCAATGTAATATGGCAGGCTTAAGATTTGTATTGAAAGGA
>SJYA01004423.1:1329335-1345404 GCA_006410615.1 Neotragus moschatus
ATCGTGTCGCCATAATGACATCCATTTTTTTTAGGTCTTTTGGAATAGATGACTAGACTATTGAGCCAGCCTGTCCCCTGGGGAGTGCATTAATGCATTTGGGCCACAGGGTCGATTAGTAAATTGTGGCTGTGATGCACTTACTCACCTCCCAGGGCTTAAAGAGTTACTGCACCTCAGAAAGCCCCTGAGAGTAATTTATATACTGAAAGGATTTGACTGAATAAGTACAGTCTGATGTGTTTTAATGGGCTTTGATGAGCATCAAAGACCAACTTTTACAGCAGCATTTGTTCTTTGTAGAGGTGGGATTGAGGGCTCTGCAATTTAAAATTTCCATCTCTTCTTTTGAAATAGAATGAAAATTGTGTTCCTTTGACCTTTTCAAGGAGTAATTTGTTTTGCAGGCTAATGCTATTTCCCTCTGTTAGATGGCTCCATAACAATGGAGGAAGAGGCAGAATGGGCAATCAGTCAAGATACAACGTGTTGAAAATGGCACATGTTCAGACTGATTAAATCAGGAGACACTGCTTATGCTAAAATCTGCTAAATGGAATTTTATAAACACACAGTATTGCCCTAGTTAGACTGTAATCCTATTATACCACTCTTCTCCTTAGAGGCAATGCTAATAGAAGGTAGGCTCAGTGGTTTGCCTATGTTTTACATTAGAAAATATCTTTTAGACCTATCTGTACTAGAATTTCATCCTGGGTTTATTCACTCAATAGCCTCAGAAGCATCATGTATTTCTAAAAGTGATATTTTACCCTTCATTAAACCTTGTATTCCAAGAAAAAGTGTCTGTGACATTTAACAACAGGGATCTTATAATGGTATTTAAAGTCTAGAGATAGACAGGCTTCACAATGAAATAATATGAATTCCTTGTATAATGAGTAAATTTAAATCAGCACTCAGGAAGGGAAGTGTGTTGAGCAAAAAAATTTCAGGATGCACACAAAGGCTGCAATATCTCCATCACTAAATTAATATAAGGGCTAAAATGTTAGTCTCATGAAAGTTAATTCATTCTCCCCAGAGTAGTGCTTCTCAAAGGCAGGTCTATGGACCACCTTCATCACCATCACCTTGGCTGCTTATTTCAAATGTAAATTCTTAAACCCTACCTCAGACTTAATGTGAATCAGAATTTCTGAGTTTATAAGTAGGAACCTTTGTTTTTAATTACCTCTTTGAGTGATTCTGGTGCATTCCTAAAGGCCAGCAGGATATGTTGATAGGAAACCTAGTCAAAGCTTTGACACAACTGCCGTGGAAACACATTCATTCATGAATAGTAAGCTTGTGAAGGGCTTCAGAGATTCCATTAATGCAGGAGATGCAAGAGACTTGGGTTCCCACCCTGGGTCAAGAAGATTTCCTAGAGAAGGGAGTGGCAACCCACTCCAGTATTCTTGCCTGGAAAATTCCATGGGCAGAGGAGCCCAGTGGACTACAGTCCATGGGGTCACAAAGAGTCGGACATGACTGAACACACACACAAGCAAGCTTGTGAAACCAATATTCAGCATTTAAACTGGACGTTTGATTGGTCAGAACAAGGAATGCCAACCATACACACAGCCACCACATTTAGGAAAAGACTTAACCTTTAGGATACTGGGAGAAAAATGAGATTAAAATGAACGATCACTGGTCAGTTGTATATGCACAGTAAACATAAGAGGACGAGAATGGTGGAGAGGATAAAGTGAAGGTCACAACAGTCACAGGGTTTTCATAGTCAGGGACAAAAGTACCTGTCTGAGCATGTAGATTTGGGATTTGGATTAATAAGACGGAGGTTGATAGTAGTAAGGATGAGGGAAGCTATAGGCAGAGAGACAGCATTGCAGGAAGAGGGACCCCTTCCAGGGCCCGAAACTGGGCTCTTGTCTAACACTCGGAAATGAATTGTCCAAGGAGACACATGTGCTGACAAAGCAAGAGATTTTATTGGGAAAAGGCACCCGGGTGGAGAGCAGTAGGGTAAGGGAACCCGGGAGAACTGCTCTGCCCCATGGCTTGCAGTCTCATGTTATGGTGATGGGGTTAGTTTCCAGGTTGTCTTTAGCCAATCATTCTGACTCAGAGTCCTTCCTGGTGGCGGACGCCTTGTTCAGCCAAGATGGATGCCAGAGAGAAGGATTCTGGGAGGTGGTTGGACAGGTGGTGTCTCCTTTTGATCTTTCCCGAACTCTTCTGGTTGGTGGAGGCTTATTAGTTCCCTGTTCCTTACCAGGACCTCCTGTTGTAAAACAACTCATGCAAATAGTTACTATGGTCCTGGCCAGGGTGGGCAGTTTCAATCAGTGTGCTTCCCCTAACAACAGCGGTGTGGTATATGAGAGGGGTAGGGGCCATGTGTACAACTAGTACATAGGTTACATCAAAGTCCTTTTAAACTCCAAAACCTATGAACATTCACTATATTTGTGTTTCTTAAAAAAGTAGTCCCCATAATCCATGCATGGTAATTACCTATAGATCTGTCAGAATGAAGGTTTCAATTCAATTTAAACCCAGCAGGTCAATTCAATCAGATTGTTGGAGGTTGGGAGTCCTGGAATCTGCATTTTGGGGATATTCCGGTGATCCTAGTGAACATGAAAGCTTAGACCTGCAGTTAAGAGAACAATCACAATGGTAGTACTCCCATATGATAACAAAATTTACTTTGGGCATTGTATGAATTTTTAATGGCTCCTATGACCAATCGCCACAAATGTGTGGCTTAAAGTAATACAAAATTATGTGTTTTATGTATTTTTTATATACATTGATTATCTTACACTTCCATAGGTCAGAATTCTGACACAGGTTTCACGGTATATAAATCAAGGTATATACAGGGTTGTATTCACTTCTGGAGGCTCTAGGGGCGAATCTATTTCCATGTTTTTTTCCAGCTTCTAGAGGCCACCCACTTTCCTTGGCTCATGTCTTCCTTTAAAGCCATCAACACTTGGCTGAGTCTTCGTGTTGCCTTCTCTTTGGTCCTCTTTCTTAGTCATCTCCCTCTGATTCCATCTGCTTCTTCCTTCCACCTATAAGGACCTTTATGGTTACATTGGGCCCACCAGGATGATAATATATTTTAAAGTCAGCTGATTAATAGACTTCATTTTATCTACAAACCAAATCCCCCCTTTCGCCATGTAAAATAACATTCACAGATTCTAGGGATTAGGAAATGGACATCTTGGGGACTGCATTATTTTGCTTACCACTGGTAAAGCTAATTTATTCCTCCATTCAGTAGGTAGGTACCTATTGAGCACCTAATGTTTGCCTATCACTGTGCCAAATACTAGGGACAGAAAGTCAATAAGGGAGTCTTTGCCAATAATAAATTTGCAATCTAGTGAGGAAGAGATGACATGAGATTAGTTATGGTGTAGTAAGTAGTGTGATGGAAGCATACAAAAAGGCACAATGGGAGGCCCCCAAAGGGGAAATATTGTTCTTAGGGAAGTTGAAGGTTTCATACTGAATATTAGCTTTTGAACTGGATTTTTGAAGATGATAAGAATTTCAGAATGTGAATAAGAAAGGCAGAGCATCACAATGAGAGACAACTTGCACGAAGTCCTAAAGTTATGACAGATTGTGGCCTAAGGTTAACCAGTAGTTGGGAGTGGTTAAAACTTAGCTAGGGCAATGATGAGGTACATGGTGGCAGAAGATGGGTCTGGTGAGGCAGGCAGGGACCAGATCATAGAGGAACTTTTCATGTGTTAGAGTTTGGACTGGATTCTGCATGCGGTGGGAAACCACTGAAGGTTTTAAATAGGGGGATGGCATGATGAATCTATGATGCTGGTTGGAGAATGAATGGGAGTGAAGGGAAGCAAGACTGAAGATCGATCTGTGAGAAAGGACAGTAATTGAAGGATGGTGGAGTCTAAGAGTGTGACCGTGACAATGAAAAGCCAGGAATGGATCTGAGGGACAGAGAGGAAGAAGAACTAACAATGATGTTTTGACTGACTCAAGGAGCTGGCATGAGTGGAGGGGAAGGATTGAAAGAGGTGATGGTGAAAAGAGAAAAAAAGAATATGAGCTTTCTAGATAGAAAACACAGTAGCTGGTATCCAGAAAATGGAGTAAAATGTGGAAACAGGAATTAAAGGTAGAAACATTCTCCAGGTGGAAAATGGAATAGAAGATCACATAATATTAAGATCTAAGTAGATATTTGATCTGGAGAATGAAGAGCAGTGAGAAAAACATAGACTTTGCAACTGTCATCTCTCTGTTACATTTGTGACTCTGTTGTAGAAAAGGGAACCCCTTCCAGGGCCCGAAACTGGGCTCTTGTCTAACAGTCAGAAATGAATTGTCCGAGGAGACCCATGTGCTGACAAAGCAAGAGATTTTATCGGGAAAGGGCACCCGGGCGGAGAGCAGGAGCATAAGGGAACCCATGAGAACTGCTCTGCCCCATGGCTCGCAGTCTCCAGTGTTATGGTGATGGGATTAGTTTCCAGGTTGTCTTTAGCCAATCATTCTGACTCAGAGTCCTTTCTGGTGGTGCACACCTAGTTCAGCCAAATGGATGCCAGAGAGAGGATTCCGGGAGGTGGTCGGACATGTGGTATCTCTTTTGGACCTTTCCTAAACTCTTCCGGTGGGTGGAGGCTTATTAGTTCCTCACTGGGACCTCCTGTTGTAAAATAACTTATGCAAATAGTTACTATGGTGCCTGGCCAGGGTTCAGTTCAGTTGCTCAGTCGTGTCCAACTCTTTGCAACCCCATGAATCGCAGCACGCCAGGCCTGCCTGTCCATCACCAACTCCTGGAGTTTACTCAGACTCACGTCCATGGAGTCAGTGATGCCGTCCAGCCATCTCATCCTCAATCGTCCCCTTCTGCCCCAATCCCTCCCAGCATCANTTGGTGATGGACAGGGAGGCCTGGCATGCTGTGATTCATGGGGTCGCAAAGAGTCCGACATGACTGAGCAACTGAACTGAACTGAAGACTGGTCAAGACTTGTACCTGCCATGTCAGTGTTGTTCTTGACCTTGAAACTTCCCTCACCCTAGCTCATGTCTTTAGTTCACTTAGTGTTTAAAACTTAAATAACCAGATGTATGAATCCAAAGGTTTACAACCCACGAGGAATTTAGTTCTCACCTAGTGCCTCCTACCCACAGCCTAAAAGAGCAGAGATTTAGAAGGGCATATTTAGAAAGCCAATCAAATTTTAACCCCACCCTTCTTGCTATGGGAGGACACCATCCTGCACCAGGAGAAGCAGTAAATAGATATTTTCATGCTCTTTGCATGCTTAGAAGAAAGTAGCTAACAACAGCAATATTTGTGCCCTTTTCAGAGTACACATCTTTGGTATAAAACACTTCGTGCTTGTGGGCATGCTCAGTCACTTCAGTCATGTCAAACTGTTTGTGACCCTAGGTACCATAGCCTGCTAGACTACTGTGTCCATAGGATTCTCCCAGCAAGAATACTGAAGTGAGTTGTTATGTCTTCCTCCAGGGGATCTCCCAACCCAGGGATCGAACCCACATTACCACCAGTGCTATGTGGGAAGTCCATAAAACACTTAGGGGTTACCATCTCATGAAATAGTGGGTGGTATAGTATAAAAAGTCAAGAGACGTGGTTTGTAATCCCAGATTGAAACACACTATGTGTGTGACTTTTGGCTTCTATGCAGAGTGACAACCTGGAGCTTTCCATAAGGCTAGACTGTTTCATTATTTCTCATAACCAGCTGGGTTGCTATGGAAGCTTCTATGTTGCCTCTGCAACATAAATATTTGCCAAAAAACAGGATCCTTATCCAACATTTGCTCTCATCCTGGAGAGACTGCTTGCAGCTGAGCAATACTAGGCATCCCAGGATGAATGCTGTAATGTTGAGGTAATTGCAGCATTGGTAGTGCTAAAGGCATGCCAGAAGCTGACTTGGGGGGAGGGTTCCCCCTCCATTTCCCTGAATGCGCCTCTTGGCACTCTGTCCATCTTGGAGAATGAAGACTGGCAAATTGCCTGCCTGTTTTTATTCTGTTTATTCTGCAAATGCCAAGAGGGCTATGAAGAAGATAAAACTGAAAATGAGATCTGAAAATAATAGGTCCTTGAATTGAGAAATGGAAACTCTGAAGCTGTGTTTATTCAAGGCATCTGTCTTCCTGCTTCTTTGTCCACATCTTGGGTAAAGAGTTTCTCCTAAATTCCAGCAACCTGGTGGAAAGTTTGGGATGGATGGCTCACGTCTAGGGGCCTAGGCTACAACAGCTCTTTGGAGGAAACATAAGGCTGTGAGCTTGATGGTTCTGTGTGCCAGGCTGTTTCTTAGTAGAGTTAGTACTTTACTCTGACAGCTCCCGGCACCCATGGTTGATTAATTGCTTGATATGATTCAGCTTGATATGATTAATGATCAGTGTTTTAGATTTTGGATTTGGTTGATAGCATGGTGAAGCCATTTGACACTTGGAATAAAAGGTAGAATTAGGTAACATTACATATATTTGGTTTGTGTTTAGCTTCATTTTGTGTGGTGCTTTCTAGGTTCATTTGACACTTCTGTGGTTGCTGGAATTCAGATGAATTTCTGCCTAGTTACTCATTGCTAATGTATGTGCAAGAAAAAGTTCCAATTCCAAAGAATCTAGTTATTTTCTTCTGTCTATCTCTTTCACGATAGTAATACTAAATAAGTCCTCAGTAGCAAGTATTTTTTGGCAGTCACTGTACAGTGTGTAACATCTACCATCCCATTCAATTGCCAAAATAACACTCTCAGGAGGTTATTATCACTCATTCAATTTTATAAATATGGATATTTAGTGAAATCAGCTTTTTTGGACAAGTAAGTTGCACAACTGGGTTTCTATTCCAGATCTAATTTCAGCATGTGTATTATTAATGACAACTTTGTACTACCTCCCATTATATTATATTGCATGTAGTTTCAGAAATCACAAGAGTATGGCTTTCAAACTTTAGAGAGTTAGGTTTAGCAACTTACATAAGTGTGGAAAAAGCAGAATTATGGTAATATCTACAGAAAATCAGAGAGGTAACTAAATGGCAGAATGACAAATACAAGAGGCAAAGACTCCTGGCCAGAAAGTGTTCCACATAAGTAACAGCCACAAATGTCCACCAATGCCACAGTGGCCTCCAACTCCGTAGCATACACATCGAACTGACACATTTAGAGGTCATCTCCAAAAATTGAACACCTCAGTATAAAAGTGTACAAAAGTAGAAATACAAATTTTAAATGACAATAAAAAAATCAGCTTCAATTGTAATTAGAAAAATGCAATGTAAACAATTTTTTATACCTTCTTAAACTCTTTGAGATTCATGGTGATGGTAAAATTGATGATAGTGTTGGAGAGATTTTGAAGAAAATGGGTATTCTAGTCCACTGCTGAGAGCAACATAAATTGGTAATACCTTTTTAGGAAGAAATTTGTGAAACTCAACCTCAGTTGAAAAATGGCTAGCCCTTCATTCAGCAGTTCTACTTCTAGAAATTTATTAGGAAAATAGGCAGATATCAATGTATAAGTATGCTCATTTCACTGTTGTTCATATTTAGCAAACTTGAAAACCAATTTAAATAATTACTTCTAATAAATAAATTTTATATGACTGTATTCACTTATATGAAAAAAGATTCAGGTTATAGAACTTTATGTATAGTAAACATTTAATCTTTATCTGTCTAGGAGGATATAATTATAAAATGTCAGCTAATTATAACTGGGCAATAGATATTCTTTTTCTATGTGTGTATGGTTTTTTTTGTTTTTCCCCCCTCAATGTTTTACAGTACATAGCATCACATTTATGATCTGAAGCATGTAAAACTTTTTAAAATTGAAGTAAAGCTGATTTACAGTATTGTGTAAAGTTTTGTTGTACAGCACAGTAATTCAGTTTATATATATATATATATAAAATATACAGACACACACAAACACACATTCTTTTTTATATACATTTCCATTATGGGTTATTACAGGATATTGAATATAGTTTTCTGTGCTATACAGTAGGACCTTGTTGTTTATCCATTCTATATATAATAGTTTGCATCTGCTAACTCCAAACTCCTACTCCATCCCTACCTTTTGACAACCACAGATCTTTGTGAGTCTGTTTTCTGTTTTGTAAATAAGTTCATTTGTGTCATTGTTTAGATTCCACATATAAGTGATATCATATGGTATTTGCCTTTCTCTTTCTGACTTCACATAGTATGATCATATCTAGGTCCATCCATATTGGTGAAAATGGCATTGCTTTATCCTTTTTAGTGGCTCTGTAATATTCCATTGCATGTATATACCCCAGCTTTATTCATTTATTTGTCAATGCACTTTTAGGTTGCTTCTGTGTCTTGGCTATTGTTAACAGTATGCTCTGAACATAGAAGTGCATATATCTTTTTGAATTAGAGTTTCCTCTGGATATATGGCCAGGTGTGGGATTTCTGGTTCCAAATAAGAAAAGGAGTATGCCAANATTTGTCAATGCACTTTTAGGTTGCTTCTGTGTCTTGGCTATTGTTAACAGTATGCTCTGAACATAGAAGTGCATATATCTTTTTGAATTAGAGTTTCCTCTGGATATATGGCCAGGTGTGGGATTTCTGGTTCCAAATAAGAAAAGGAGTATGCCAAGGCTATATATTGTCACCCTGCTTCTTTAACTTCTATGCAGAGTACATCATGAGAAATGCTGGGCTGGATGAAGCACATGCTGGAATCAACATTGCTGGGAGAAATATCAATAACCTCAGATATGCAGATGACACCATCCTTATGACAGCAAGTGAAGAAGAACAAAAGAGCCTCTTGATGAAAGTGAAAGAGAAGAGTGAAAAAGTTGGCTCAAAGTTCAACATTCAGAAAACGAAGATCATGGCATCCAGTCCCATCACTTCATGGCAAATAGATGGAGAAATAATGGAAACAGTGTCAGACTTTATTTTGGGGGGCTCCAAAATGACTGTAGATGGTGAGTGCAGCCATGAAATACAAAGACACTTGCTCCTTGGAAGAAATACTATGACAAACCTAGACAGCATATTAAAAAGCAGAGATATAACTTTGCCAACAAAGGTCTATCTAGTCAAGGCTATGATTTTTCCAGTGGTCATGTATGGATGTGAGAGTTGGACTATAAAGAAAGCTAAGCACTGAAGAATTGACGCTTTTGAACTGTGGTGCTGGAGAAGACTCTTGAGAGTCCCTTGGACTGCAAGGAGATCCAACCAGTCCATCCTAAAGGAAATCAGTCCTGAATATTCATTGAAATGACTGATGTTGAAGCTGAAACTCCAATACTTTGGCCACCTGATGCAAAGAACTAACTCGTTTGAAAAGACCCTGATAGTGGGAAAGATTGAAGGCAGGAAGAGAAGAGGACAACAGAGGATAAGATGGTTGGATGGCATCACCGACTCGATGGACATGGGTTTGAGTAAACTCTGGGAGTTGGTGATGGACAGGGAGGCCTGGTGTGCTGTAGTCAATGGGATCGCAAAGTGTTGGACATAACTGCCTGACTGAACTGAACTGAACTGTGGGATTTCTGGATTGTATGCCAATTCTACTTTTGTAAGTAGCCTCCATACTGTTTCCCATAGTGGCTGCAACAGCTTACATTTTCACCAACAGAATAAGAGGGTTCTCTTTTCTGCATACCCTCTCCAGCATTTGTTATTCGTGTACTTTTTAATGATGGCCATTCTGACCCATGTGAGGTGATACATCATTGTAATTTGATTGGGAGTTCTCTAATAATTAGCGATATTAAACATATTTTCATATACCTGTTGGCCATTTTTATGTCTTCTTTGGAGAAATATCTATTTAGGTCTTATACTCATTTTTTGATTGGGTTGCTTGTTCTTTTATTTTTGAGTTGTATGAGCTGTTTGTATATTTTGGAAATTAATCCCTTGTTGGTCTTATCATTTACAAATATTTTCTCCTAGTCTGTAGATTGTCTTTTCATCTTGTTTATGGTTTCCTTTGCTGTGCAAAAGCTTTTATATTTGATTAGGTCCCATTTGAAACATGTTAAACATGTTAAACTTTTTTCCACTTACAAATTAAGTGTTAGAACTGGCAAGTGACAGGGTGTGTTGAATCTTCCCACCAATGTTGGTATCACAGTAGGTTATTCCCATAAGAGGAAATGTTACTGAAAATTTGCAGCTTACTGCAAGAAAAACGGGAGAAGTAGCAAAGAAAACAGTATTGACAGTATGTGGAGAGTTAGGCAGATTGGTGGTCACTACCTGGGCAATCACAGAAGATTTGAAATGATTAGAATATGGGGCAAGACTATTCCTTTTGTGGTGCCAATTTTCGTATATTTTAGTAATGTATACTTCCTACTGATATCCTGAGCAGATTTAATGACCGAGGCCTTTTAGACTGATAGGGAAGAGTTAGGAAGAAGTCAGATTTGTGTCACAGAAGGATACTCTGATATGATGTGACTCTTTGCAGGTCGTTTTTTATACCACAGTTATCATTGGCTGCCTTTTCTATTTATTTGGTCTTACCTTGTCTTAGTTGCAGCAAATGGGATCTCTTTAAGTTGAGGCATGTAGGATCTAGTTCTCTGATCAGGGATTGAACCTGGGCCCCCTGCACTGGGAGAGTGAAGGCCTGACCACCAGGGAAGTCCTTGACTGTCTTTTTTTTTTTTTTTTTCCTAATAGCTTCCTTAGGATGTAATTTACATACCAGACTTTCATCCATTTTAAATATAAAATTCAATGATTTTTTTGTAGTAAATTTAGAGTTCTACCACCACTCTCATAAATATTTCTCCCCAGAGAAACTCCATTACATTAGCAACAATCCTCATTTTCCTATTCTCAGGTGTAGGCAATTATTAATCTGTTTTTTTATCTCTTTGAACTTGCCCAGTCTGGATATTTCATATAAATGGAATCATATAGTATGAGGTCTTTTGTGATTGGTTTCTCTCACTTTCTTATTATAAGGTTTTCAAGATTCATTCATGTTGTAGCATGTCATTGACTGTCATCAGAGCACTGAAAGAGAATAGCATAAATGATTAATGAGAAGCTTTTTCTCTGCTCAAAAGGAAAAACTAAGAGGGCTGTTGCAGAATGAACACTAAAGTCAGGATTTAGGGCAAGTGAGAAACAAAAGGGTAATAATAAATCAAAAGACACTACTTGTGAAATGAAAACTGATAAACTCATTGAAGAGAAAAAAATTAAATATCTTTAATTGGTTATAGGAATTAAATGTATCAGGATAAAACTATATTGTGTTGTTCTATATAATAAATAACAGTTTAAAATTAAGGCAAAATTTCAGAAGAGATACCCTACTTGTTCAAGACAAGATAATAGAACAAAGTGATATCTTAGCTCTTCATCTTTGGAGATGTCTTTTTTAATTAGTTGGATTATGGACTTGGGGTGGCAATAGCAGAACTGCTATATCTCCAGAAAATTTCATTAGGTCCTATTAGAAGAAAGCAGATAAGAGGAAAGATCTAGCATCATGATTTGGGAGACAGAAATTCTCTGTGGTTGAGAGATGGACAAAATGGATGAAGATGGTCAAAAGGCACAAACTTCCAGTTATAAAATAATTAAGTCCTGAGAATGTGATACACAGATGATTACTATAGTTAAGGATTGTTGTAGTTCAGTCGCTCAGTCATGTCTGACTCTCTGCAATCCTAGGGACTGGAGCTCACCAGGCTTACCTGTCCTTCACCATTTCCTGGAGTTTGCTCAAACTCATGTCCATTGAATCAGTGATGCCATCCAACCATCTCATCCTCTGTCATCCCCTTCTCCTCCTGCCTTCAATCTTTTGCAGCATCAGGATCTTTTCCAATGAGTCTGCCCCTTTGCATCAGGTAGCCAAAGTGTTGGAGTTTCAGCTTCAGCATCAGTCCTTCTGATTAATATTCAGGACTGATTTCTTTTAGGATTGACTGGCTTGATCTCATTGCTGTCCAAGGGACTCTTAAAAGTCTTCTCCAGTACCATAGTTTGAAAACATCCATTTTTTGGCGCTCAGCCTTCTTTATGGTCTAACTCTCACATCCGTATATGACTACCTGCAAGACCGTAGCTTTAACTAGACATACCTTTGTCTACAAAGTGATGTCTCTGCTTTTTAATAGACTGTCTAGATTTGTCATAGCTTTTCTTCCAAGGAGCAGTCATCTTTTAATTTCATGGCTGCAGTCACCGTCTGCAGTGATTTTGGAACCCAAGAAAATTAAGTATGTCACTATTTCCACTTTTTCCCCATGTATTTGCCATGAAGTGATGGGATCAGATGTCACGATCTTAGTTTTTTAATGCTGAGTTTTAAGCTAGCTTTTGTACTCTCCTCTTTTACCTTCATCAAGAGGCTATTAATTAAGAGACACTGTAAGAGATACTTAGTTCATTGTATTGTATACTTGAAAGTTACTAAGAGACTAAGATCTTAACTGTGCTCATAAAAATTTTCCCATTTGCAGCAATATGGATCAACTTGGAGGGCATTATGCTAACTGAAATAATTCAGCAAAAGAAAATATTGCATGATATCACTGATATTAGGGATTTAAGTAAAACAACAAACTAGTGAATATAACAAGGAAACACTGAAAAATACAGAGAACAAACTAGTGGTTAGTAGTGGGGAGAAGGGAGAAGCAACATAGCAGTGGAAGTGTACAAGGTACAAAGTATTTGGGAAAAAATAAACTACAATGATATATTGTACTACACTAGGAATATAGCCAATATTTTATAATAACTATAAATGGAATATATATTTTAAAAGTTGTGAGTCACTGTGTTGTACAACTAACATATACTATTGCATAGCAACTAAACTTCAATCTTAAATAAATGTTCTTGTAACAAGAAAACAAAAATTATAACTATGGCAGAGATCTAAACACACACAGTATCCAGTAAATTTGGGCTTTGCTGGTGGCTCAGATGGTAAAGCATCTGTCTGCAATGCGGGAGACTTTGGTTAGATCCCTGGGTTGGGAAGATCCCCTGGAGGAGGGCATGACAACCCACTCCAGTGTACTTGCCTGGAGAATCCCCATGGACAGAGAAGCCTGGCTGGCTATAGTCCCTGGGGTCGCAAAGAGTCAGACAGGACTGAGTGACTAAGCACACATGGTAGTGATGGATATTAACTTATCTTACTGTGGTGGTCATTTTGCAATATATGCAAATATGGATTCATTATGTTGTACATCTGAAACTAATGTATATCAATAAAGTTTATAATATGTAATAGTATATAATATATAGTATATAGTATACAATCTCTATCAACATTCCCAAACTTTTTGGCACCAGGGACTGATTTTCTGGGAGATAATTTTTCCACAGTGTGTGAGGGGTGATTTTGGTTTCACCTGCCCTTCACCTTGTGTGTGCTCACTACCGGTCAGTGACCTGGGGGTTGGGGACCCCTGATCGATCGATCTATCTATATGAAAATTTGAGTGTTGAGCTAATAAGAAATGAATCATAAATATCTGTGGAAATGTTATTGCTTTATTTGGTGGTGGGAAAGGATGATAAATATGTATAATATGTAAATAATTTTGCTAATTAAAAACCTACAAGGTCCAAACAAGATAATGACTGGAAAAGCAGTCTGAAAAATAGAAAATGCTATGCAAATATAGTTTCTGTTCTCATTAAGTTTTGTGCTTTAGACTCTAGATTACTCTCTTTGCATCAAGCTATTCAAGGATAGTGCTTTGTTGTCTTCCTTGGGCAAAACCCCGTTTTGTGGCTTTTGGATTTTGAATTTGGTCACTGTCTTCTTGGTTCTGATATATTCCTTATTGCTGATTTTAGTTGCTTATACTACTTGGCTCAGCCTTGCCTGCTTTCTTAGTTCTTCTCTATATGTGGTAATCCCAGTATTGATTCCATAGGCTCTGATTTTCACTTAGTCTGAAGGTTTGCGGCATGTCAAGTGGTGAGGAAAATGCAGTGGGTTGTGTCCATCGTGCCATTTCCTGCTCTGTCTACCTAACTCTTGTCTGCCTTTATCTGCTTCTTGTCTTTGTGATGGCATCATTATCTCACTGAATCAGGCTTACAAACATGTGAAGTCTTCTGTTCTTCCCTTACAATATTTCTATAGCACCTATTCTGTAGAAAGATCAGCTGTGCTCATGAAGGAGCACATAGTCATATGTAGAATCAGGATGTCTACATAACTAATATCAATACAAAGGTGATACATGCTATGATGAAGTTGCATGAAAAGGACAAATTTAACTGACACTGAAAATGAGAAAAGGTTTCACAGAGACAAGGATATCTGAGCTGCATATTTTCTCTTGTCTTTCAGTTCAGTTCAGTCACTCAGTCGTGTCCAACTCTTTGCAACCCCATGAACCGCAGCACTCCAGGCCTCCCTGTCCATCACCAACTCCTGAAGTTTACCCAAACTCATGTCCATCCAGCCATCTCATCCTCTGTCGTCCCCTTCTCACCCTGCCCCCAATCCGTCCCAGCATCAGGGTCTTTTCCAATGAGTCAGCTATTCACATGAGGTGGCCAAAATATTGGAGTTTCAGCTTCAGCATCAGTCCTTCCAATGAACACCCAGGACTGATCTCCTTTAGGATGAACTGGTTGGCTCTCCTTGCAGTCCAAGGGACTCTCAGGAGTCTTCTCCAACACCACAGTTCAAAAGCATCAGTTCTTTGGTGCTCAGCTTTCTTCACAGTCCAACTCTCACATCCATACATGACCACTGGAAAACCATAGCCTTGATTACACAGATCTTTGTTGGCAAAGCAATGTCTGCTTTTTTCATTGTCAAATTCAGACTTAAATTGAAGAAAGTAGGGAAAGCCACTAGACCATTCAGGTATGACCTAAATCAAATCCTTTATGATTATACAGTGGAAGTGACAAATAAATTCAGGGGATTAGATCTGATAGAGTGCCTGAAGAACTATGGATGGAGGTTCATGACATTGTATAGGAGGCAGTGATCAAGGCCATCCCCAAGAAAAAGAAATGTAAAAAAAGGCAAAATGGTTGTCTAAGGAGGCATGAAAAAAGAAGAGAAGTGAAAGGCAAAGGAGAAAAAAAAAGATATATCCATTTGAATGCAGAGTTCCAAAAAATAGCAAGGAGAGCTAAGAAAGCCTTCCTCAGTGATCAATGCAAAGAAATAGAGGAAAACGATAGAATGGGAATGACTAGGGCTCTCTTCAAGAAAATTAGAGACACCAAGGGAACATTTCATGCAAATATGGGCACAATAAAGGACAGAAATGGTATGTGCCCAACAGAAGCAGAAGATATTATTAAGAAGAGGTGGCAAGAATACTCAGAAGAACTAAAAAAAAAAAGATCTTCATGACCCAGATAACCATGATGGTGTGATCACTCACCTAGAGCCAGGCATCCTGGAATGTGAAGTCAAGTGGGCCTTAGGAAGCAAAATGCTATGCAAGTGCTACACTCAATATGCCAGGAAATTTGGAAAACTCAGCAGTGGCCACAGGATGGGAAAAGGTCAGTTTTCATTCTGATCCCAAAGAAAGGCAATGCCAAAGAATATTCAAACTACTGCACAATTGGACTCATCTCACATGCTAACAAAGTAATGCTCAAAATTCTCCAAGCCATGCTTCAGTAGTACATGAACTGAGAACTTCCAGATGTTCAAGCTGGATTTATAAAGGCAGAGGAACCAGAGATCAAATTGCCAACATCCATTGGATCATAGAAAAAGCAAGAGAATTCCAGAAAAAAAACATCTACTTCTGCTTTATTGACTATGCCAAAGCCTTTGACTGTGTGGATCACATTTATTTAGATCTTCTTTGACATATTTCAATAATATTTTGCAGGATGTTTTTTGTTCCACCTATAGATCTTGCACATATCAGGGTATTGTATGTTTTTTATTGCTACATATATGGTACATTTTATTTCAATTTCCAATTGTACATTGTTAATATATAGAAATATAATTTATTCTTGCACATTAACTTTATATCCTGAGATCGTCC
>SJYA01004423.1:1345557-1369538 GCA_006410615.1 Neotragus moschatus
TCCTGAGATCGTCCTAAACTCACTGATTAGTTTTATCAACTTTTTCATAGTTTTCTTGTTTTCTATGTAGAGAATCATGTCATATACAGAGACAGAGAATTTTGTTTCCTTTTCAATCTGTGGGCCTTTTAATTATTTTTCTTGGTTTTTATAGTGATTACTACCTCCAGAACAATGTTGAATAGCAGTGGTGAAAATAAATATTCTTGCTTTTTTCCCTATCTTCAGGGGAAGGCATTCAATCTCATATCCTTAAATATGAAAGCTGTAAGTCTGTAGTTTCCTCAGGTTGAGGACGTTCCATTATAATGCTACTCTGCTGAAAGTTTTTATTAGGAACGGATATTGGGCTTTGCCAAATGCTTTACTGCATTTTTTGAGATTTAATGTGTGTATGAATCACCTAGGTACCTTATTAAGTTAGAGATTCTGATTCAGTCAGTCTGGAAGGACCTGAGATTTTGCATTTATTTGTTTATTTTTTGGCTGTGCTACAAGGCTTTTTGGGATTTTAGTTCCCCAGCCAGGGATTGAACCTGGGCCCTTGACAGTGAAAGCATGGGATCCTAACCACTGGGCCTCTGTGGAAATTCCTGATTCTGCATTTCTAATAAACTCTGAGATGATGTTGATGTTGTTTGACACAGACCACATTTTGAATAGCATAGACATAGGGCATCTCTATGGTTTGAGGTGGGTGACACTACTGAAAGATGCTGAGAAAGTAGGAGTTGCAAAGAGAAATTTATTAAACAAATTATGTCCTGGAGGCCAGTGAAGAAGAGTATCACGAATGAGGGAGTCACCAAAAGTTTTAACTTTTTTTTTTGTTTTTATTTTATTTATTTTTATATATACATTTAATAAAAGTTTTAAAAGCTTTAGCAGTAGAGTTGTTAAACATGAAATTAGTGTTGGTTTTGTGGCAGAAGTTGTTCTATTTATGTTTCTTGCACATATCTACTATTTGAAGTATCACATCATATTATAAAATTACCTCCCTCATTGTCCAAGTCTGTTTGGTTCCCAAGTTTGGATTGTGGCAGTTTAGATAAGAAAGAACATCATGTGATCTGAATATACTTGGCTCCTGAGTGTTGAGTCATGAGTAGTATTAGATGAGGAGAATATCTATCTTAACTCAAAGAATGTGTCCTAAAATGTTTGGTTTCTATCTTTACATAACAAGAGTTCTAATACTGGTATTTGTTTATATATTTTTTCCCCCACTAGCTGCATACTTCTTGAGAGTTAGGATTAAGTATTTGTCTTCTTGTTCTAAGCCCCTAGAATTATCACTTGGTACATGGTCCAGTTCAGTCACTCAGTCACGTCTGACTCTTTACGACTCCATGGACTGAAGCATGCAAGGCCTCCCTGTCCATCACCAACTCCTGGAGTTTGCTTGTTTATGTCCATCGAGTCAGTGATGCCATCCAACCATCTCATCCTCTGTCATCCATTTCTCCTCCTGTCTTCAGTCTTTCCCAGCATCAGGGTCTTTTCAAATGAGTCAGCCCTTCCCATTAGGTGGCCAGAGTAGTGGAGCTTCAACTTCAGCATCGGTCATTCCAATGATTATTCAGGACTGATTTCCTTTTGGATGGACTGGTTTGATCTCTTTGCAGTCCAAGGGATCTCGAGTCTTCTCCAACACCACAGCTCAAAAAAAAAAATCAATTCTTTGGTGCTCAGCTTTCTTTATGGTCCAACTCTCACATCCATACATGACTAGAGGAAAATCCATAGCTTTGACTAGAAGGACTTTTGTAAGCAAAGTAATGTCTCTGCTTTTGTGTGTGTGTGTGTGTGTTATTTATTATTATTATTTACTTTACAATATTGTATTGGTTTTGCCACACATCAACATGAATCCGCCACGAGTGTACACGTGTTCCCAATCCCAAACCCCCCTCCCACCTCCCCTGCCACACCATCCTTCCAGGTCATCCCAGTGCACCAGCCCCAAGCACCCTGTATCCTGCATTAAACCTAGACTGGTGATATACATGTTTCAATGGCATTCTCCCAAATCATCCCACCCTCTCCCTCTCCCTCTCCCACAGAGTCCAGAAGACTATTCTATACATCTGTATCTCTTTTGCTGTCTCGCATACAGGGTTATCATTACCATCTTTCTAAATTCCATATATATGTGTTAGTATACTGTATTGGTGTCTCTGCTTTTTCATATGCTGTCTAGGCTTGTCATAGCATTTCTTCCAAGAAGGAAGCGTCTTTTAATTTCATGGCAGCAGTCACCATCTTCAGTAATTATGGAGCCCAAGAAAATAAAGTCTAGTACATGGTAGATGCTCATTAAGTGTACTTTTAATTGTTGAAATTAGCTGAAGGGAGGAAGACAAATTAGAGAGTACTTTCTCAAGGATTTAGTAGCAGGGAGATGGAGAATGATAATCTGATAGGTGAGGAGGATTCAGGGTTGATGAAGTTGTTTTGTTCTGTTTTTATTATTATTAATATTTTTAAGCCATAGAGATCTGTGGTTAATTGTAGGCAGAGAAGAAAGACCCAATAATTAGGAAGTGATTAAAGTTACAAGAGAGAAAAATAATTAATAGAGCACGTTTCTCTATGTAAAGAACAAACATATAAATACCAAAGGGGAAAGGGGGGGTGGGTTGAATTAGGAGATTGACATATAAACACTACTATATATAAAATAGATAACTAATGAGAACTGACTGTACAGCTCAGGAACTCAGTGTTCTGTGGGACGTAAATGGGAAGGATATCTAAAAAAGATGGGATATGTGTATACATATAACTGACTCACTTCGCTGTACAGCAGAAAATATCACAACATTGTAAAGCAACTATATTCCAATAAGATTTTTTGAAAATAGCAGATAAGGAACCCAAGTACTTGGCTTAATTGTAAAAGGAGGGGCATAAACATACTTTTCAATCATGTAGAATCTTCCTTTATCACAAAATCATTCAGACATAGCTGTCACTATAACAAACCCTAATCCAGGACCTCATTGCTTTTTACCTAAGTAATTTATAATTCATCTTCTCTGTGGTATCATTCATGTAAACTCTTCTTTGCAGGAGGCTGGTGGAACTCTCTTTAAAATTCCTCTTCCAAAATCCTTTCTGGAAACAATCTTCATACTGGAGAAACCATAAGGTGCCTATACTTTCTGATTTCCGATTTCAGCCCAGTATCTCAACCCCTTGAGATGGATAAGGATGTTAGGTTTCTACTGCTTTCTTCAGCCCTAGATTTCTCTCTAGGTTCCATTATCAAAGGCTATCGTGTGACTCGTGATTTTTGTTGCTATATTGGCATTGGATACAGTGAAATTTGTTTCTATAACTGAAAGTAAGTGATCATAATACCTTCCATTTTCTAATCAGAGACAAGGATTTCTGCCAAAGAGACATTCTCAAAACAAACAAAACCAAAACCCTGTTCATTTCAACTGAATGTCATCGAGTGTGTAGCTCTTTATGCATGTGTGTGTGTTTTATGTCATAGACATAATTTCTATTAATATTTGATATGGGGTTATTCTCATGTGTGGGCTAATTGATAGCTTACAGGGTACTTGTGTTTTCCAGTCTGTTGTTTTTGCTCTGAGCAAAAATTTACTCAGCTGATGAGAATATTTTGACAACTCTGCCTGTGTGTCGAGAAACTACAATTTGGTGTGAATTTTCTGGCTCCAATGACCCAATTTTAAGATGTAAAATAGGGTATTCCAAATTTATATGGAAATAATATAGCTAGCCTGGCTCCACACAAATAGTGACAGACATTAAGACCATGTACAGCTCCTAATATATAAAAGCACAAGATGGAAACACCATGATTATTGTCTCTCAGTCTCATTTGGAAATATTATAAATGTTGCTTACTGACATCAACTTGTAAATAAAATTACAAAGAATTATGATTTCTAGCTTGAGAAAATAGTTCAATTTATTTCCTAGGAGTATCTCAGTCAACATTTTATGTTTGATTTGTACCTTTTAAAATACTGATACTTTCTCAAAGTTCTTCATTTCTTGATGGCCTCAAGTATACATATGCCCAAATAATTAATTTTCAAAAAACTGTTGTTTTTCTTTTGTGTTCAGTAGTTCAATAACTACCTTTATGGTAATTCAGTGTGGCTCCTATCTCCTCATTCATTTCTCGGCTATTTAACTTTTAAGATTCTGGTCACATGAAGGAATCCGTGCTGAGTTTTATGGATGGCCAAAGGCAACCAGTGATTCTCTGTATGTATGTGTACATACATTTTTATACACACATACACACATATAAATTAACTGACTTATGATTAGCATAGGTATTTTGTGAACTTTAATATTTTAAAACCTGAAACTCAACCAACATAAGTACTGAGCTATCATTAGTTCTTAAAGATGCCTTTGCCATAGGAGCAGTAAAACATTATTTCACACTAGCTGACAGGGAGAGCAAGGCAATCCGCATTCCCTGGAAGTGTAGTGCTTTAGCAGCTTTTTCCTGCAGAGTTGAGCCTAGCTTGACAGGATTGATTATATTGACCATTTTATGGGTCGATTGCCAAGAGATTGAATAGTTGATTTGATTTGGTCTTCCTAATGGCCAAAAGAGCCAGATGGCTTGATTGCAATGGTGACTGAAACAACAAATTCAACTATGAAAACAGTTGAATCAATGGTGATAGGTGAACACCATCCAGCATCTCAAAGAGATTGCTAATGTAGAAACTTCAAAGCCTGGTTTTCAGATTCAACTGGGGTCCTTATTCTTGATGGCTAGCTCAGAACTGGTATTGCAGCAGACAACTTTAATGAAGGGGGGTTTTTCAAATTTTCCATAATGCAAGTCAACATTTTAAAGGGTAGGATATTTAAGCAGCCAGAAAGAAAAACAAGAAATTGCTAGTGCTATTGAAAAGCCTTGAAAGCAAGCCAAGTTAAAATGATGATGGATCATGATATGAAAATCTATAATAAATTATAGCACAAACATCATGACTCATAAGCTTGTCACACAAGAGCAATTTTAAAAAGTAGTCCTTGCAAATTGATACCTATGTTCCCTGTTCCCTTATATCTGGAAGTAAGATTATACCAAGTACTAGGAAACTCTATGATAATGAATTAATATTGTGTGTTAGTTGCTCCATCGTTTCCAACTCTTTTCAATCCCACCAGGCTCCTCTGTCCATGGAATTCTCCAGACAAGAATAAGGAAGTAGGTTGCCATTTTCTTCTCCAGGGGATCTTCCTGACCCAGAGATTGAACCCAGGTCTCCTACATTGCTGGCGGATGCTGGCTGGGCTGCTAGGGAAGCCCTCAAATTAACATTAAGACTTTTTTTTTTTTTTTAAAAAGGCAGTATTGTGAAGGAAAGATTTGTATACATCCATTATGACTTAAGTATCAAGTCTTAAGTATATTAAGCATAGATTCAAGGGATTAGATCTGATAGAGTGCCTGAAGAACTGTGGACAGAGGTTCCTGACATTGTACAGGAGGCAGCAATTATGACCATCCTCAAGAAAAAGAAATGCAAAAAGGCAAAATGGTTGTTTGAGGATGCCTTACAAATACCTATGAAAAGAAGAGAAGCGAAAGGCAAAGGAGAAAAGGAAAGATGAAGTGAATTGAAGTAAGGTCACTCAGTTGTGTCCGACTCTGCGACCCCATAGACTGTAGCCTGCCAGGATCCTCTGTCCATAAGATTCTCCAGGCAAGAATACTGGAGTGGGTTGATATTTCCTTTTACAGGGGATCTTCCCAACCCAGGGATCGAACCTGAGTCTCCCACATTGCAGGCAGACACTTTATCCTCTGAGTCACCAAAGATAAAGATATACCCATCTGAATGTAGAGTTACAAAGAATAGCAAGGAGAGATAAGAAAGCTTTCCTCAGTAATCAGTGCAAAGAAATAGAGGAAAACAATAGAATGGGAAAGATTAGAGGTCTCGTCAAGAAAATTAGAGACACCAAGAGAAGTTTTCATGTAAATATTGGCACAGTAAAGGACAGAAATGGTATGGACCTAACAGAATCAGAAGATATTAAGAAGAGGTGGCAAAAATACACAGAGACTATACAGAAAAGATCTTCATGACCCATATAACCATGATGGTGTGATCACTCACCTAGAGCCAGACTTCCTGGAATGTAAAGTCAAGTGGGCCTTAGGAAGCATCACTTTGAGCAAAATTAGTGGAGGTCATGGAATTCCAATTGAGCTATTTCAAGTCCTAAAAGATGATGCGGTGAAAATGCTGCACTCAATATGCCAGCAAATTTGGAAAACTCAGCAGCAGCCACAGGATTGAAAAGCGTCAGTTTTTATTCTGATCCCAAAGAAAGGCCATACCAAAGAATGCTCAAACTACTACACAATTGCACTCATCTCACATGCTAGTAAAGTAATGCTCAAAATTCTCCAAGCCAGGCTTCAATAGTACATGAATAAAGAACTTACAGATGTTCAAGCTGGATTTAGAAAAGGAAGAGGATCCAGAGATCAAATTGCCAACATCTGTTGGATCATCGAAAAGGCAAGAGAGTTCCAGAAAAAAATCTACTTCTGCTTTTTTGATTATGCCAAAGCCTTTGATTGTATGGATTACAACAAACTTTGGAAAATTCTTGAAGAGATGGGAATCCCAGACCACCTGACCTGCCTCTTGAGAAATCTATGCAGGTCAAGAAACAACAGTTAGAACTGGACATGGAACAACAGACGGATTCTAAATCGGGAAAGGAGTATATCAAGGCTGTATACTGTCTCCCTGCTTATTTAACTTCTATGCAGAGTACAGCATGAGATGTATGATGAATACATGTAAGATGGATGAAGCACAAGCTGGCATCAAAAGTGCCAGGAGAATCATCAGTAACCTCAGCTATGGGGCTTCCCAGGTGGTGCTAGTGGCAAAGACCCCACCTGCCAATGCAGGAGACACAAAAGATGCAGGTTCAATCCCTGGGTCAGGAAGATTCCCTGTAGAAGTGCCTGACAACCCAGTCCAGTATTCTTGCCTGGAGAATCCCATGGACAGAGGAGCCTGGCGGGCTACAGTCCGTAGGATCACGAAGAGTTGGACATGACTGAAGTGACTTAGCCAGTACTGCAAGTGAAAAATCCAAAATCAGTTCTCTGAGCTAAAATGAAGCTGAAGAATTTCTACTGAGGGTTCTAGGACAGAAGCCCTCTGGAAGCTAGTGCCTTTTCCAGTTCCCAGAGGCTACTGCATTCCTTGCCTCATGACTCCTTCCTCCATTTTCAAAGCTAGCAATGTAGCCTCTTCTCTCCTCTTTGCCATCCCTTGTGACCCTTGTAATTACATTGGAGCCAACTGTAATCCAGGATAGTCTCCCCATTACAACATTCTGAAAGTAATCATATCTGCAAACTCCCTGTTACCAGGTAAAGCAACCCCTACACAGGTTCCAGGAATTAGTTTGTAGACGACGTCTTGTGTGTGTGGTAGGGAGGGGTGTGAGAGAGGCATCATTTACCACAGGAGAAAAAAGTAAATCAAAAATCCAGTCACAAAGCTTTTGTAGCCACCTAAGCATCAGATAAGGAGCTTCCCAGGTGGCACTAATGGTCAAGAACCCACCTCAATGCAGGAGGCATAAGAGATGTGGGTTCGATCCCTGGGTCAGGAAGATTCCCTGGAGAAGGAAATGACAACCCACTCCAGTGTTCTTGCCTGGATAAACCCATGGAGAGAGGTGCCTGGCGGGCTATAGTCCATGGGGTCACAAAGAGTAGGACACAATGTGGTGACTGAACGCGCGTGCAACCAAGCAGGAGGTGATGGTAACTCAGATCACATGGCAGTGGTCATGGAGAGAAGCATTGAGACTGGAGAATTGAGACTACAACATTTTTGGCACCAGGGCCGATTTTGTGGAAGACAATTTTTTAACCAACCAGGATTTGGGTAGGGGGTTGGTTTGGGGGTGATTCAAGCACATTATATTTATTGTGTACTTTATTTCTATTATTATTACATTAGCTGTACTGCATATCATCAGGCATTAGATCCTGATGGTTGAGGACCCCTAGTTTAGGACACAAAGTCAACAGGCATTGCCAATAAATTGGATAGGATAGGGGACTGAGAGGGATGAGGTTTGCTCTAGTTCAGTTTATACCTACTATGCCTCCTGGTTATTCTGAATGTCATCTTTATATCACAGACCAGGCAATTATTAATAAAACTTATGTTTTGAGAATGCTCCTGTGTATTTCTAAAAGAAACCATCTTTGCATTTGAAAAGAAGCTCTATTTCTGTGTTTACTTTGGCATAGGTAGGAATTTTATTTTTAACTTTTTGGAAGAGTTGTGTAAAACAGTTTTCTCGGATTTTGAAACCTTATGAATAAATCATTTAAAATGGCCTCCTAAATTTTCTATTTATCCCATTAAGTTTGAAAATGAAAAAGAAATTCAAGTATTGGAAAATAAAGTCAACTAGCAAATGAAAATTCTTTGCAAGTTCGACATGCGTCAAGAACAGGTGACCGTTGAAACACTAAAATGAAAGAGAATTTTCCAGAGCTGACATCCAAAACTTTCACTTGTTTTGTATGGCATTACAAGAAGAGATGCTGGATTCTAGTTGGAGGTCTTCAGAAATGTCCAATGGAGAAGATTGGCAAAGATAAACCTGTTGAGAAGTTTCTTGACTGATTTCTATAGCTAGGAACTCCAGGGAATATTAAGGGGTAAGGAGAGGGAAAACATATAATAACATATGGGCATTCTTGGTGAGACAATTAGCACATTACAGGTGCACCTGAAAACAAATTCCACATGTGAAAATAATAACTTTTATGATGTTTGACTTATCTCTAAGAACACATTCCCAAATCCCATTCAATGAAAAATCCCTTTAGGAAAAAAACAAAATGATCAGCTTAAATGATGACTCTGCCCAGCAAACAGAAGAAAAGCTGTTTCAGAAGTTGATGAATTGTTGATTTATTTCTTTTTTGCAAGTTTCCAGCTGAATATGGAATGAAACATATACAGTGCATCACATGCTTTTCTTTTTCAATTATTTCTAGCACATGCTATTGTTTAATCTGGTCTTCTATTGTTTAATATGATATTCTATGGCAAGATGTAATTGTTCTAAAATGTCATTAGATGTCTTTTATGATTAACTGTAGTTTGTCCTAAATGGAAAAGGTAAATTAATGCTACGTTTGTTTTAGTGACAGAGAACTAAAGTGTCATATAAGTCCACATAGGTAAGTTTACCTGTATTAAACAAATGAGAGCAATGGTCCTCAACCTTTTTGATGCCAGGGACTTATTTCATCAAAGACAATCTTTCCACAGACAGAAATTGGGGGGCATTTGGAGTTTGAATTCAAGATGATTTAAGAACATAACATTTATTGAGCACTTTATTACTATTATTATATTAACTCCACCTGAGATCATCAGGCATTAGATCTATAAACAAGTAATCTAGTATTTAGCCTTTTATGTCTTGATTTGGGGGAGGGGAGCATTTTGATCTGTAATGAAAGCTTTAGTAATTTATTGGTTCAGGTACATTTGTATAGATCCTTCAGATGCCCACTTGAATTGATGTCTCTTGATACAGAAACATACTACTTAGAAGCTTGCTTTTTAAGTTTATTCAGTGCTTGAAATTTAGGCCACCTAACAGAGGAAGTTCACCCATATACACCATTTCAGGTTTAGGTAAGGACTTAGGAGGGAAGCAGGAAAAATGAATGAATGAGGCCTCACCTGTTATTAATATAACAGTATTTCCACCTTCAAAAATGGGGGGGCTGTATTCGATTCCTAGAGTGTCTTCCAACTCCTGTGAAAAATAGCTGGGGGAAAAATATCTCACTCTTTTCCTCAGGACCTCCCATTCTGACACTGTTCCCTAGTGCATCCCCAAAGAATGGAAACATAGCTGATCATAAAACCGTACAACTGTAGGCAAATGTATCACAGTATTTCTGGAACAGCATGCCATCTCTTGATTATTTATTATATCGTGAGCTTATGAGTGAGTGGGCCATGTTGATCTTCCCTCACAAGGGAGAGGACAAGAGATCAGTGTCTGCCCACTAGGAGCTGACATAGCTGACTCCATACGAAGTGTGGTGGATGACATCCCAAGGTCAAAGTAAAACCATGTGATATGGTGGAAGGAGCATGGGTTTTGGCAGCCTATAGGTACGGGTTTGATTTCTACTTTGACCATTTTCTATCAGTGTGATCTTATGTAAGTTGAATTCTATTAGCCTTACTTTCCTCCTATGGTAAATAGGAATAATAATTCTATTTCCTATCAGGGTAGGTGTTTAGCAGTCATCCTTATTATGCTAAAACTATTTGTCACTGTAGGAAAGTCAAAACCTCTCAGAAAGGGGGAGATTGTTGCCTACACGTTTTCCTTCATTCTTTGTGTTGTGGTACTAAGAATCATCCTACATACTACTGTTGTCAACAATTTCTTGACTAATTCTTGACCTTCTGATATATGCCCCTTTGTGGTTCAGGCAATAATGTAATAAAATCCCCCTCTCCATGGTTTGCCCACACAGCATGTGAACATTTTACTGTGGGATAAATAATATCTGTGATGGTTAGTTTTATGTGTCAGCTCAACTGGGCTAAGGGATGGGCAGTGTNCAATGAATACCCAGGACTGATCTCCTTTAGGATGGACTGGTTGGATTGACTTCCAGGGATATTGGAGCACGATTCCAAGCAAGTTTATGGGTCAGCTTGACTGGGGCTAAGAGATGCCCAGATAGCTGTACAACACTTCTGCGGCATGTCTGGGAGGATGTTTCTGGAAGAAATTAGCATTTGAATCAGTAGACTAAGTAAAGAGATCCACCCTCACTAATGTGGATGGGCATCATCCAATCTGTCGAGAACCCAAATAGAACAAAAAGGCAACCAGAGGGTGAATTCCCACTGTTTTTGAGCTAAGACTTCCATATTTCCTGCCTTCAGACATCAGAGCTTCTGGTTCTCAGACTCTTTGGACTCAGAATGAATTATACTGCCAGTTTTCCTTTGCTTGCAGATGGCAGATTGTGGGACTTCTTGCCCTCCACAACCATGTGAGCCAATTCCTATAATAAATATCCTCTTATATATATCAATATAGATCTACCCATCTGTCTGTCTATCTGTTCTGTTTCTCTAGAGAACCCTAATACAATTTCTGAATTAATATTAGCAATAATATTTATAATAATGGTAGCTAACAGCTATGAGCTTTTACTGTGTTCTGGGCTTTATGCTCAGTACTTGACCTGCATAATCACTTAATCATCACAACAGTCTGATGAGACGGTTAACTATTATTATTCTCTTGTTTAGTCAAACACATTAAGTCTCAGGTTAAATATCTTGCCAAAAGCCATGTAACTAGTAAATGTAGGAATGGGGATTTGAGTCCAAATCTGTTTGACTCTATAGCCTGAGCTTTACCACTAAGCTATTTTAAATGATCCCCAGTTGCGGTGACTCTCAAATGAAACTGTAATTGTGGTAATGCTTTAAAGACCTTGAAGAACTATCAAAATGGAAGGGCTTATTATTACCTAAATGATTAACTGAGCCTAGCACTGTTTATCCAGATGCTTGGCAGCATGTAGACAAAGCCTAAGGCTGTAATGGACCTTTTCCAAGTGGCAAAAGCTTAAATGTAATATGAGCTAATTGGTGACTTGTCTTGATTTTCAAAGCATTAGGCAAAGCTCGTTAAGTGCAGCTTCCTAGTGGCATACTTATTTCTTTTAAGTTAACTGCACCTGTTTTACAATTTAGAGTGATTGCATAACTTTAGAACATTGGTGATTGTTCTCCAGCATTCAATTTTTTTAGCAAACATTTATTGAGCACCCTACTCCATGCTATGTGTGTTTATGGAGCAGCTCCTGTGCTCAGAGTATTGTCTCTACAGGGCTTTGTGACTTATATTTGGAAACCGTATTTTGAAAAGCCCAGAGCAGAGAGACTGAGATAAAAGCTGTTTTGTCCAGTGCAAATAGTTATTTACCTGGGGTTCAGAGGTTGTGTTGCTCTTTTTCAGTCACTAGTTGTTTTTCAGTTGCTAAGTGGTGTCTGACTCTTTGCAGCCCCATAGATGGCAGCACACCAGGCTCCTCTGTCCTCCACTACCTCCCAGAATTTGCTCAGATTCATGTCCATTGAGTTGGTGATGCTATGTAACCATCTCATCCTCTGCCACCCTCTTCTCCTTTGGCTTTCCATCTTTAGCAGCATTAGGGTCTTTTCCAATGAGTCAGCTCAGCATCAGGTGGTCAAAGTATGGAGGCTTCAGTGTCCTTCCAATGAATATTCAGGGTTGATTTCCTTTAGGATTGACTGGTTGGATCCCTTTGCAGTCCAAGGGGCTCTCAAGAGTCTTCTATGGGTTTAGGGTAGTGGTTTTCATATTATACATAGTAAAATCACTCAAGGTGCTTGCTTGGGTTTTACTACTAAGATTCTGATTTAGTTGGTTTAGGATGGTGGTTTTTAACAGGTGATTCTCATTGTCTAGCTAGGCTTGTTTAGTCACTGGTCCATAGCATCGTTTTCCACCGAAGCATCCAGCTAATGAAGGAATGCAATACAAAAGGAAAACTATCAGAAATTTGGCTTTAGTCCAACTTACTTGCTTCCTTTTCTCATTCCTCTCTATCCTTTTGGTCACGTCTATCCCTTTTAAGTGTCTAAATTTGGGTTTATAAGAAAAATATTCACACTTATTTAGATAATCAAATAGTCAAAACCTCACTTGTTTATGAGATTGGGCTGACAATACAAATGAGTGAAGCAAGCCAAATGGAGACTGTGGTGAACTGGAAATTATAGACCCCATCTCACGTGAGGGTGGTGGAGGGAGCAACAGCTAAGACTATAATCCAGCCAGGTGTTCTCAGAATTCTCAGTGTCATTCTTGCTTTAGGAGCATTAGAAAACTTGTTAGAAATGCAAAATTTCAAACCCTGCTCCCCGATCCACTGAGTGAATCTGGTACCAGAATAGGTTGGGGGACAACAGTCTGTAGTCTTAGGGGATTCTGATGCAATATAACATTTTCAAACCACTGCCTATAGTACCGAAAGCCCAGTGTGACCACATTTGATTTTTCATGAAAAGCCAGGAATATTGCTTTCTTTTATTGAACATTTTAAAATTCTGCTGTGCATGTTCATGGAACAGCTCCTGTGCTCAAATTATTCTGAACATCTCTCCTTGGCTTTCACAAGTTGACAACGAGTTCAATTTTTCCTTTGTTGTTGTTGTTTTTTAAATACACCCTTTTTTTTTTTTTAACCAAACATATCCTTGGGCTAACCTTCAATTGTCTCTATTCTACAAGGGTTAAATAGCTTTGAAATATGCTTCATATCTTTGTGACATTCCCCAACCCATGCCTAAGTATCCTGAGTAACCAATTAAACCATGAAATTTGGAATACTGGAATAGATAATTTAGTTATGAAAACCTCAGCCTAGTTATGCTGTTAGTTTCCTGGATTAAAAAAGAAACAAAAACTAGGAAAGATTATGGGTTGATAAATCAGAGTCACAAGTTAGAATCCTTTCACTTTCAAACCAAATTTCTAGAGAAGGTCCATCCCTGGCTATTAATAATAAATTACATAAATCTGAAGTCCTTTTGACTTATTTCAACCTAGTCCTCTTATCTGAAGAGTAGGGAAGGCATATAATGCCTAGACTATGATATTTACAATTCTAAGCCAAGTACAGTCATGACTTTCGCACTTTTTAAATTGTTATTGAAGAATAGTTGATTTACAACGTTGTGTTCATTTCCATCATACAGCAAAGTGAATCAGTTATACTTATATATATATATCCACTCTTTTTCTTTAATTCTTTTCTAATATAGGTCATTGCAGAATATTGAGTTGAGTTCCCTGTGCTATTCAATAGGTTCTTATTAGTTATCTATTTTATATATAATAGTGTGTGTGTGCATCAGTCTCAACTTAACCCCACCTTTACCCCCAGGTTGGAGAAGGCAATGGCACCCCACTCCAGTACTCTCACCTGGAAAATCCCATGGATGGAGGAGCCTGGTAGGCTATAGTCCATGGGGTCGCAAAGAGTTGGACACGACTGAGCGAATTCACTTTCACTTTAACCCTAGGCAACCGTAAGTTTGTTTTCTACATCCATGATTCTCCTGTTTTGTAAGCAAGTTCATTTGTACCCCTTCTTTAGAGTCTGCATATAAGCATCATTTTTCTTTCTGTATCTGACTTATTTCACTCAGTATGGCAATCTCTATTTGCATCCATTTTGTGGCAAATGGCATTATTTTATTTATTTATTTTTTTTGTGGCTGAGTAGTATTCTGTTATCTCTTTCTCTCTAAATATATATAGATATACACATACCATGCCTTCAGTACCCATTCATCTGTTGATCAACATTTAGGTTGCTTCCATGTCCTGTCTCTTGTAAATAGTCCTGCAGTGAACATTGGGGTACATGTGTCTTTTCACTCTTTCTACATATGAATAATTTTGTGAGTGTGAGAGAGAGATTTGATTTACTTACAGTGTGCTCATCAAATGGTGGGTTTTGAAAGCTATTGTACTATTGTATAGCACAGGAATACTGGAGTTTAAAATGACCAATCATCCTAGTTTTCCCAGGATTGAGGAGTATCATGAAAAGGGGGAACTTCCAGTTACAAAACCAGGACACGGTGGTCATCCTAGTGTTTAATGCTATTTCCCTTACATTACGTTACTTCGGACGTAGAAAAGAATAAAGGTGAAAGTTGGTAGAAAAGTTGCATTGTATTGTTAAAAGCAATTTCATAACTTGCTGAAATCAAAAGGCAAGCATTATAGGAAGGCAAATTTTAGCCAGAAATAAGAAAAGACTTTCAAATGGAGGTACCACTTTGAAGTGCCTAATATGAGATATAATGTCCTGGAAGTTAGGTAGGATCCAACAGAGTGTAGACCCTAGAGAGAGTTTAAAATATGGTCAAGTGTGGAGACAGAGGACAAGCTTTTGAGGCATGTGATCTGAAGTGCACATGGAGGTCAGTGAATTGAAAGGTAATCCTGTCAGGATAATCAAGAACAGAACAGGAAGCAAAATACGAGGTGATTTAGAGCAAGTAGTCTGGCACAGATACAGCTAAGCAACAAGAGGCTGCTTGCAGCCTATTTTTGTGTGATGGTAGGTGGTTTTATGGTGTAAGGATAGACCTTACGAATTAAAGGCACAGGGCAGTAAGAAACTTGAACGTCTGCAATGGATGAAAGGTTGGATTAAATGACCTCATATTCCCATTCAATTCTGATGATCTTTGAAAATTCAGATTCTGTTATAAAAGATATTTAATATGCTTATATTATTAATCTTTGACTCTATCTCTTTGAAACTTGGGATAATAAACCAAACTTCATGAGATGAATATGAGGATTAAAGAAAATATATCATGTAGCACAATGCCTGGCACATCATAATTGCTCAGTAGACAGGAGTTATGAAAATTCTTAAAATACATTTTCTTAAATCTGGTCTTTATTGTTAGAAAATTTTCTCTTTTTCTTTGGTAACTTGCAAATTGTGAAGCTAATTTTTTAAACTGGTGAATGTCTCATAGTAAACACATTTCCAAATCACTGAGGCTTGGTGCAAATTTTTCAGTGTTTTTTAACATGACTAATACAATAACTTTTTCTTATACGTAATTTAGGTTTTCAGCTAATAAAGTTTGCGTTGCATTTCTAGTTGATTTGCATGATATTCTTTATTATACTCAGGTTAGAACAAATCTCTTTAAGTCATTTGGGATATAATACTAAATCATATTTGTGAAATAAACCCCACTCATTGAACTTAAATAAGATGCTGTGCTGCTGTGCTATGCTTAGTCGTTCAGTCATGTCTATCTGTTTGAAACCCCATGTGCTGTAGCCTGACAGGCTCCTCTGTCCATGGGGATTCTCTAGGCAAGAATACTGGAGTGGGTTGCCATGCCCTCCTCCAAGGGATCTTCCCAACCCAGGGATTGAACTGAGGTCTTCTGCATTGCAGGCGGATTCTTTACCATCTGAGCCTCCAGGGAAGCCCAAAATAAGATGTTATACAATCATAAATCATGACATATGACCACCCCTAGGTTTTATCATTTATAATTTATAGTAACTCTGATTTAGAATTCATTTTACTAAGGCTATATATTGTCACCCTGCGTATTTAACTTATATGTGGAGTACATCATGAGAAATGCTGGGCTGGATGAAGCACAAGCTGGAATCAAGATTGTTGGGAGAAATATCAATAACCTCAGATATGCAGATGACACCACCCTTATTGCAGAAAGTGAAGAAGAACTAAAGAGCCTCTTGATGAAAGTAAGAGAGTGGAAAAGTTGGCTTAAAGCTCAACATTCAGAAAACTAAGATCATGGCATCTGGTCCCATCACTGCATGGCAAATCAATGAGGAAACAGTGGAAACAGTGGCTGACTATTTTGGGGGGCTCCAAAATCACTGCAGATGGTGACTGCAGCCATGAAATTAAAAGACGCTTACCCCTTGGAAGGAAAGTTATGACCAAACTAGACAGCATATTAAAAAGCAGAGATGTTACTTTGCCAGCAAAGGTTCATCTAGTCAAGGCTATAGTTTCTCCAGTAGTCATGTATGGATGTGAGAGGTGGACTGTAAAGAAAGATGAGCACAGAAGAGCACGTGTACACCGTGGTGGATTCATGTTATGTATGGCAAAACCAATACAATATTGTAAAGTAATTAGCCTCAATTAAAATGAATAAATTTAAATTAAAAAAAAAGAATTGGTGCTTTTGAACTGTGGTGTTGGAGAATATTCTTGAGAGTCTCTTGGATTGCAAGGAGATCCAGCCAGTCCATCCTAAAGGAGATCAGTCCTGGATGTTCATTGGAAGGACTGATGTTGAAGCTGAAACTCCAATACTTTGGTCACCTGATGCGAACAGCTGACTCATTTGAAAGATTGAGGGCAGGAGGAGAAGGGGATGACAGAGGATGAGATGGTTGGATGGCATCACTGACTCAATCAATGTGAGTTTGAGTATACTCCTGGAGTTGGTGATGGACAGGGAGGCCTGGCGTGCTGCGGTTAATGGGGTCACAAAGAATCAGACACACCTAAGCAATTGAACTGAACTGAGTATTTCATTGAGAAGTAGCATATAATGGAAGACCATGGAATAGAACAGCTATTAAATGCATGGGTTTTTCTAGTCAGATTGAAATCTTGGTTCAGTATTGTGGAATCCTCGGGCAACTCATGTATTTTGACTTATCCTCAGTTTTCTCACCTCTACAATAGAAAAAATGATGATCAGTCTTCTCAGTGAGGCTTAAATGAAATGGGTCATACAAACATTTAGCACAGGAGGTTGCTCAATGTGAATTCTTTCTAGCACCACTGCTATTATAAAACAATCTTTTAAAATCCTCATTTTGATGAAATATATCAGATGTATTATTTCTGTTCGCATCTGAATTCAGAACATTCAACTGTCCAATAAGAATGGGCATTGGCCCTAACAATCTGTTAATACCTTACCAGTATGTACCAGTTGACTACCAACCTACCTTTGATGTAGAGCTGAGATTTCATGGGGATCTGAAAGGCCAGAGTCTGCAGTATGATCAGGCCAAAGAAGATCTGAGTATGCACAGGGCCACGAAGGTAAGTCTAATGTCTATTGTGGTGTAGTGAAAGTGAAAGTCGCTCGGTCTGATTCCTTACAACCCCATGGACGATACAGTCCACAGAATTCTCCAGGCCAGAATACTGGAGTGGGTAGTCTTTCCTTTCTCCAGGGGATCTTCCCAACCCAGGGATCAAACCTAGGTCTCCCGCATTGCAGGCGGATTCTTTACCAGCTGAGCCACAAGGGAAGCCAAAGAATATGGAGTGGGTAGCCTATCCCTTCTCCAGAGGGTCTTCCCAACCCAGGAATTGAACCAGGGTCTGCTGCATTGCAGGCACATTCTTTGCCAAATGAGCTATGTATGAGGGAAGATTATCGTGGTGTATTATTCTTTACTAAAATCCTGGCAGATGGTATGGGTTTATGATCCAGTTTTCCATCTNAAAGAATATGGAGTGGGTAGCCTATCCCTTCTCCAGAGGGTCTTCCCAACCCAGGAATTGAACCAGGGTCTGCTGCATTGCAGGCACATTCTTTGCCAAATGAGCTATGTATGAGGGAAGATTATCGTGGTGTATTATTCTTTACTAAAATCCTGGCAGATGGTATGGGTTTATGATCCAGTTTTCCATCTACTAAAGTCTGGTGCTGGGTATAATCTTTGGTATGGCATGATTATATTGCTTAGTGGGAAACTGGTGTGAAGACAGCTCAGCTGAGGCAGTAAATTGGCTCAAGACTGATGTGAAATATGTGTCAGTGGAGATTTCCTGATGGTTCAGTGGTAAAAAATCTGCCTGCTAATGCAGGAGATTTGGGTTTGATCCTTGGGTCTGGAAGATCTCCTGGAGGAGGAAATGCCAACCCACTCCAGTATACTTGCTTGGAGAATCCCACGGACAGAGGAGCCTGGCAGGCTGCAGTCCATGGTGTTGCAAAGAGTTGGACAGGACTGAGCACGCACATATGTATGTCTCTATCCCACCAAAGCATCAACTCAATTTCACTTCCAAAACATTGTGGGAGTGACCTATATGTGCAGCTTCATTTATGTATAATGGTGTCCAAACCTAGTTTGACACCCCAATGGTAATTCCAGATATTTCAGGACGTTGGCCAGATTCTCTGCCACAAATTAATGTTAAATGTAAAAATATCTATAACACATAGCATATTTGATAGGGAAGGAGAAAATGCTAGAAATCAGACAATCAAAGTGAAAGTGAAAGTGAAGTCGCTCAGTTGTCACTGTTACACAGTGACATATTGCATGTGACATATTCCAGACTCTTCCACTCTTCTCAAGCCACCCTCCTCCCTTTGTTCTTCCTATTCTGGGCAACTATCTGAAGGCAGTTGTTGACTGAAAAAATATGCACAACAAAACATGTCTGAATTGTGGATTAAGTCTTAATTGGGCCAAAATGAGGACAATAGCCCAGGAGACAAGCATCTGAGATAGCTCAGAGAAACTGCTCCAGAGAGGCGGGGGGCGGGGGGGGATCAGTATTGCATATGATTTTAGTGATGGAGAGTATGTGCAGTTAAGCACAGGTTTTGGCAGAGGCTTGCTGCTAGTGTTGAGGAGCAGATGTCACCACTAATGACTTTAGTGCAGATGTCACCGCTAATGACTTTAGTGCTTTTCTAGATAAGAGGAGATGCAAGGATTGGGCTCATAAAATCTTTTCCTGAAAATAGTTTACTCTGTCAAGGCCTGTTCTGCCAGGTTTTCCCAGAGCACAGAGTGCCTCATTTCTGATCTCTACCCTCAACTCCTTTCAGGATGTGATGAAGGTCGTTGGCCACAGAGGCTTATGACTTAATCCTGTCAGTGTAGATGGCAAGTGCAAGTTTGTAGTTGTAGTTGGCACAGTCATCCCTTGGAATCTGCAGGGTAGCCATTCTAGGAGCTGACATGGATACCAAAATCTCCTGTTGCTTATTCCCATAGTCAGCCCGTGTATCTGTGGCTGTGGAAGCCTCAGATACTGAGGGCTGACTGTATTTTACTTTGTAGAGCATTTTAAGGTCATCTGATAAGAGTTTTGTCACATTTTAGGACTTCTGGTTCCTTAAGGAGAGTTTCCCTATTCTTTTTCAACGTTAATATTCCACTTATGCTGTTGATTAATGGAAGAGAGGATGGGAAATTGAATTTTTTCCTCTCTTCCTGGTATATTCAGAGAGCTCATTTTCCTTTGAGATTGCTAATTATAATGAGTGTGTTAGCCTAGATCTGTCAGGGGTCACCAAGTGAAGAAGGACCTCCTGGAACAGAAATGAGCACAGAGGAATGAAGAGGGGGAGAAAGGGACAGAGAGACAGATACCATTTAAGTCCCTTTGGATCTTGTCCTGCTTAAAGCTACATATAGCCCTAGACTTTGTTATATAAGCTTGTATGTTTCAGTTTTAGATTTTGCTTAAGCTAGGTTGAACAGAATTTCTGTCACTAGGCTAGACAATAATTATTTAGGTTTTGGGGTGAGTCCTCTTATGGTGACCCCTGAAACCCCTCTGTGACTGGAAGAACCAAATTGAAAATAATTTTTCTGGAGTATAGTCCTTAAAACTTACTTTTAGAAAATGGAGACAGTTTGAACATGTGTTTTATTTATTTATTGGGGAAGGGGGGGAATCATGCTGTACAATATTTTTTAAAACTTTTTTTGTATTAGGATATAGCTGATTGGGTTTCCCTGGTGGCTCAGATGGTAAAGCATCTGCCTGCAACACATGAAACCCGGGTTCTCTCCCTGGGTCATGAATATCCCCTGGAGAAGGCAATGGCAACCCACTCCAGTACTCTTGCCTGGAATATCCCATAGACGGAGGAACCTGGTAAGCTACAGTCCATGGGGTGGCAAAGAGTCAGACATGACTGAGCGACTTCGCTTTCACTTTCCTAGCTGATTAACAATGTTGCAGTAGCTTCAAGTGAATCACAAAGGGACTCAGCCATGCATATACTTGTATCCATTCTCCCCCCAGCCTCTCCCATCCAGGCTGCCACATAACATTGAGCAGAGTTCCCTGTGCTGTACAGTAGGTCCTTGTTGGTCATCCATTTTAAATAATAGTGTGTACATGTCCATCCCAAACTTTCTGACTATCCCCCCCCCCACCCCAGCAACTGTATGTTAATTGAACATGTTAATTTTAAAAGGAGAAAGAAACATTGGGAGAGAGTTGATGAATGGAAAAAGTAAGAGGAAGAAATGCTTAAAAGCATAGGTAAGCAAGGAAAATCTGTGTCAGTGAGGAAGATGACGACTTTCTCTGGATCTACTCAATCTTATTGAGCCAATTTTGTTTACATGCCTCTCCTAGAACCAACCACTGTGGCTAGAGACATGAAATATTCTGGCTGATCAAGCCAAGGTCATGAACCAGGGTTAAGGATCAATGACTGAAACCACCTTAAATGGGGTGGCAATGGCCTCCCATAGAGGAAAAAAGTGAGACACGAAAAGTTTGTGCCAGTGCCTTAGAGCAAAAGTCAGCAGACTTTTTCTGTAAAAGGCTAGACAGTAAATATTTTAGGTTTTGTGGACCATTTGGTTTCTGGTGCCACTACCCAACTCTACCTTTGTAGTATGAAAATAGCCACAGACAACATTTAAATGAGTGGGGTTCAGTTCAGTTCAGTCACTCAGTCATGTCCGACTCTTTGCCACCCCATGAATCGCAGCATGCCAGGCCTCCCTGTCCATCACCATCTCCCAGAGTTTACCCAGACTCATGTCCATCGAGTCCGTGATGCCATCCAGCCATCTCATCCTTGGTCGTCCCCTTCTCCTCNTTTTGCTTCTCTTCTTTTCACAGCTATTTGTAAGGCCTCCCCAGAAAGCCATTTTACCTTTTTGCATTTGTTTTCCATGGGGATGGTCTATTTATGCATTTTTCTAGATAGCCAGTTATTAAACATTTATTATCACATTTATATCAAATAAAATAGATCAGTAAAATTTTTTTAAAAATCCACATATTTTGTTAAATTACTATTCTTTGAAAATGGAAATGACCTTAAATCATGGACAAGGCAATATGGGCCTGGGGAAGAGTCAGAATATAGTTATAAAATATATATGTGAAAGATGTCCAATTTAGTAAAGTACATGGCTGGGGTAAAGTTCAGAGGACACTGAGTTTACCAGCTTGGATCAATAACCTAGATTCACACCAGACCATGATTAAAACTCAAGCAGTTCATTTCATTTGTCATTCAATTAAGGCTCTGTAATAAAAGTAATAAATACTTAATGTGGACCAGCCACTGTGCTAAATATTTTAAGAACCCCTATGCGATAGGTATTATTACTACTGCCATGATATGAGCAGAGGAAAGCAGTACTTAGAGAGATTTATTAACTTGCACGAATTTACAGAGCTATTTAGTAGAGGAGCTAGCATTCGAGCAAAGTTCTGCCTGACGCTAATTGTAAAGTTGCTGGTGCTCCTAACCACTGTATACCCCTGCCTCTCTCTTTTTTCCCCCCTTTATTAAGGTATAATTAACAAATAAAAGCTGAATACATTTAAAGTATATGGGCTGATATTTTTAATATAGATATACTTTGTGAAATTATCACATAACATTGCTATATACTAGATCTCTAGATCTTACCTTGTATAATTGAAACTTTGTACTCTTTAACCAGAATCTCCCCACTTGTCACATCACCCAAACCCAGACAATCAGCATTCTATTCCGTTTCTATGAGTTTGACTTTTTCAGATTCCACATTTCAGTGAAATTGTACATATCTCATATATACCTATTTTATTTATCCATCAATGTACACTTAGGATGTTTCCATAGCCTGACTACTGTGAGTAATGCTGCAATGAACATGGTAATAAGCAGAGCGCAGACCTCTCTTTGTCATCCTGGTTTCATTTCCTTTGAATATATACCTAAAAGTAGAATTGTTGGATCATTCTATAGTTCTATTTTTAATTTTTTGAGGAATCTCCATTGTTTTCCATAATGACTATACCAATCTACATCCCCACCAACAATAGGATAAAGGTACTCTTTTTTTCATATCCTTGCCAACACTTGTTATCTTTTGACCTTTGATAAAAGATATCATAAGAGATGTGACATGATGTCGTGCTGTAGTTTTGATTTGCATTTCCCGTAAAGTCAGTGATGCTGAGCACCTTTTCATGTATCTGTTGGGTCATTTGTAAGTATTCTTTGGAGAAATGTATATTCAGGTCATTTGCTCATTTTTTTCATATTGGCTTATTTCAGTTTTTCCTACTCAGTTGTGTAAGTTCCTTATATATTTGGGATATTAATTCCTTATCTGATACATGGCATACAAATTATTTTCTCCTATTCTGTGGATTGTCTTTTCACTCTGTTGATTTTTGTTTCCTTTGCTGAGCAAAAGCCTTTATTTAGNTTTTTTCATATTGGCTTATTTCAGTTTTTCCTACTCAGTTGTGTAAGTTCCTTATATATTTGGGATATTAATTCCTTATCTGATACATGGCATACAAATTATTTTCTCCTATTCTGTGGATTGTTTTTTCACTCTGTTGATTTTTGTTTCCTTTGCTGCGCAAAAGCCTTTAGTTAGGTGCAATCCCATTTTATGTTTGTAAAAGCATGTTGACAAGTATTAAATGTTATGCTTGCATTTTTACAATTATAGTATAAATATAAAACACAAAACCTTCAGTGTTAAACACTGATATCCCATGGTTGCCTTGGATTTAGATAGAGGTAGTTTATATTTTCATAGATGGAAATTTTCAAAGTTCTGTCAGTGGTTATAGCACATACTATTATTCTTCATCAAAATCTTCATGAAATATAAAAGGCTAGTATTAAAAATGATTATTATTTTTTTCTTGAATATTCTAAAATAGGCCAGTTTTGGTTAGCTTTCAGATTCTCAGAGCATGGAAAATACATGGAATACTCAAGAATATGTTTTAACACATTTAGGATAAATTTGTTTATAGTTACAAAAGAAATACCTTCAACTTTCAGATATTGAAAGAAAATATCCTATGAAAACATGAAAGGGCCAAGTTACTTCTTAGTGAAAATAAATATATCATCTTGATCAATGTTTAAACTGACATCTTAAAAACATTAAAAAGTTTTACAATTGTTAAACTATTCCAGCTCCTAAGAAATAAGACATTTTCAAATGAGGTGATTAGAAAATGTTTTAATCTCAAATTCCCTTTAAATGCTGGACATATGATTTAATACCTAAGAATACTCTGGCTAAATTATTTGATAATATTTATAGGGTGA
>SJYA01004423.1:1375478-1391120 GCA_006410615.1 Neotragus moschatus
TAACTGGAAATATGGTGACTAGGTCATAAATGAAAATATGCAAACTAATATGTCAACTTTTGCTGAATTCTTTCTGTATGTTAGGTACCATTCAAAGTGTTTATTTTTAACATGTATTTATTACAATAAGTAGAAGATATTAAGAAAAGGTGGCAAAATGATTGTCTGAAGAGGTCTTATAAATAGCTGAGAAAAGAAGAGAAACTAAAGGCAAAGGAGAAAAGGAAAGATATATCTGAATGCTGAGTTCCAAAGAATAGCAAGGAAAGATAAGACAGCCTTCTTAAGAAATAGAGGGAAATAATAGAATGGGAAAGACTAGAGATCGCTTCAAGAAAATTAGAGATACCAAGGAAACATTTCATGCAAAGACTGGCACAATAAAGGACAGAAACAGTAAGGACCTAATAGAAGCAGAAGATATTAAGAAGAGGTGGCAAGAATACGCAGAAGAACTATACAAAAGAGATCTTAATGACCCAGATAATCGTGATGGTGTGATAACGCATCTAGAGCCAGACATCCTGGATGTGAAGTCAAGTGGGCCTTAGGAAGCATCACTACGAACAAACCTAGTGGAAGTGATGAAATTCCAGCTGAGCTATTTCAAGTCCTAAAAGGTGATGCTGTGAAAGTGCAGCACTTAATATGCCAGCAAATTTGGAAAACTCAGCAGTAGCCACAGGACTGGAAAAGGTCAGCTTTCATTCCAATTCCAAAGAAAGGCCATGCCAAAGAATGCTCAAACTACCACACAGTTGCACTCGTCTCACATGCTAGCAAAGTAATGCTCAAAATTCTCCAAGCCAGGCTTNTGGCATCTGGTCCCATCACTTCATGGGAAATAGATGGGGAAACAATGGAAACAGTGTCAGACTTTCTTTCCTTGGGCTCCAAAATCATTGCAGATGGTGATTGCAGCCATGAAAATAAAAGACGCTTGCTCCTTGGAAGAAAAGCCTTGACCAATCTAGACAGCATATTAAAAAGCAGAGACATTAGTTTAGTGACAAATGTCTGTATAGTCAAAGTTATTTTTTGTTCAGTAGTCATGTATGGATGTGAGAGTTGGACCATAAAGAAATGATGAATTGTGGTGTTGGAGAAGACTCTTGCGAGTCACTTGGACTGTGAGGTGATCCAACCAATCCATCTTAAAGGAAATCAGTCCTGAATGTTCACTGGAAGGACTGATGCTGAATCTCCAATCTTGGCCACCTGATGCAGAGCTGACTCATTAGAAAAGTCCCTGATACTGGGAAAGGTTGAAGGCAGGAGGAGAAGAGGACGACAGAGGATGAGATGGTTGGATGGCATCGCCAACTTGATGCACATGAGTTTGAGCAAGCTCTAGGAGTTGGTGATGGGCAGAGAATCCTGCTGTGCTTCAGTCCATAGAGTCACAAAGAATCGGACATGACTGAGCAACTGAACTGATTACAGTGTTTAATGTTCACCCCCAAAAGCTAAGTAGATTTCTTTATTCCCATTTAACACATAAAGAAAGAAGCAGGGAGGGCCATAGAGCTTAAGCCACTTGCCCCAAGTCATAGAGCACGAAGATTCAAACTCAGGCAATCACAACCTAGAACCCACCATCTCAACCACAGCAGTGTACCAACTCTCCTAAGAACCCATATTCAGTCCCAGGACTGCCTTCCTTGTCAGAGTGTTCTGTTCTCCCTGGTCACAAAGCACCAAAATTTTAGATACTAGGTGTAAATATTAATGAGGATAATCATCATTAGCATGTAGTGAATCAGAGATTTCGTGGGAGATATTACAATGAGAGTAGTTAAGAATGAGGATTCAGTCCTATGACAACAATAGCAGGAAGAGGCATGGGGAGAAACTGATGTTACCAGAGCTTGGGGTGAACTGCAGCCATCAAAGGAGGCGACCCAACAGGAACTGGGTCCATGGAAGAACATGGCCACCGTCTGAACTGTGCCAAGGCAAGTGATGGGTGGCAAGAACAAATATCCCGACTGATCTCTTCCTCTGATTTCCTGACACTTCCCGACAAGGGCCAGTTCAGTTCAGTTCAGTTGCTCAGTCATGTCCGACTCTTTGTGACCCCATGAATTGCAGCACACCAGGCCTCCCTGTCCATCACCAACTCCCGGCGTTCACCCAAACCCATGTCCATCGAGTGGGTGATGGCATCCAGCCATCTCATCCTCTGTTGTCCCCTTCTCCTTCTGCCCCTAATCCCTCCCAGCATCAGAGTCTTTTCCAATGAGTCAACTCTTCACATGAGGTGGCCAAAGTATTGGAGTTTCAGCTTTAGCATCATTCCTTCCAAAGAACACCCAGGACTGGTCTCCTTTAGAATGGACTGGTTGGATCTCCTTGCAGTCCAAGGGACTCTCAGGAGTCTTCTCCAACACCACAGTTCAAAAGCATCGATTCTTTGGTGCTCAGTCTTCTTCATAATCTAACTCTGACATCCATACATGACCACAGGAAAAACCATAGCCTTGACTAGACGGACCTTTATTGGCAAAGTAATGTCTCTGCTTTTGAATATGCTATCTAGGTTGGTCATAACTTTTCTTCCAAGGACTAACCGTCTTTTAATTTCATGGCTGAAGTCACCATCTGCAGTGATTTTGGAGCCCCCAAAATAAAGTCTGACGCTGTTTCTACTGTTTCCCCATCTATTTCCCATGAAGTGATGGGATCAGATGCGATGATCTTCGTTTTCTGAATGTTGAGCTTTAAGCCAACTTTTTCACTCTTCTCTTTCACTTTCATTAAGAGGCTTTTTACCTCCTCTTCACTTTCTGCCATAAGGGTGGTGTAAGAGGCTAAATTCCAATCCCACTGAGCCAATAGTTATTTGTATAATTTGGGTTAAGTGATACACCCTCTTTCAGATTCATTTCATCAAATGTAAACAGGTGACCGTTATCTGTCCCTCCCTCATAAAGCTGGTGTAAGCATTAAATGAGAGAATTCATGGACAGATTTGGAATAATCCCTAGATACAGTAAACAGTTAATAAATGTTAACAATTATTGTGATAATATCTGACAGAGGAGAAAAGAATTGAACATAGAGTTTAAGGCTCTCTTCTCTCCAGAGGAAAACAGCTATCCAAATAAGTGGAGAAAGTAGGTTAAAGGAGAAATACTGTGAAAGAAAGTAGAATGTCTTGCTATCTCCTACAAAGCCAAATATGCTTTGAATACAAAATTTTTTTAACCTTCACAGTCAACTAAGTAGATAGTATTTCTGTTTTACAAGTGAGGAAGCTTTAATGAAAGAACTTAACCAAGATTTCAAAAGCTTCCAGGTAACAGAGGAAGCACCAGCGGGTATTCACATCAAGGAACATCTGACTCTTTTTCACCATGAGAGACTTCTGGGTTATAAAAACCAGAGGAATGGAGGAATTATCCTAAATTGTGAAGGTGTGTCCTGTCATTTAGTTAAATTTAGGTGTTTCTTATTTTCCATCTTTACAGACACATCACTGCTTGCCTGGTGTAAGTTTCTGAGCAAGACACACACAGGCAGGGCTCTGCCCAGCCAAGGGAGAAAAGAGGCTGGAATCCAGCCCGTGATCCATCTAACAGCATTCATTTACCAAAGAGGTATTTTTTCTAGTTAACACATTAGTGAAATATGAGCTAACAGAGATCCTAAAATCATGGTGATGGAGATGATCATATCCCACAATCTACTGAAAATTCAGATTGTGTCTTCATGATCTGATAGAAAGAACCTAAATTGTTTAGTATCTAGAGATGTTGAGTAAGAGCTACCTGGCCTAGGAGTAAGGCAGGATGGCATTAAGATGTAAAATCCTGAAGAGATGGCCAGAGGTAAGCTGTATCCAAAAGAATGTAGGTAAAGTAATTAAAGTGATGTGGAAATGTATCTGCCTGTAGCCCAAGATTACTCACTCTGTGGGATTCACTTCTTACACTTTTATTTTTTTTTTAAGTTTAAATTTTTATTTTTTAGTTTGTTTTGCTTTACAATACTGTACTCATGACAAATGGCAGGCATTGGTGCTGGGGGCGTGGGAGGGGAATTGTGTTGACAAGGCTGTTAGGTAAAGAAGGGACTCAGGGCTCATTTCAGCCTAGGGTTGGAAGAAGCAAACTAACACAGGGTGGCCTCTGCTGTTTCACCGCAACTTACTTCTTACTCTTTACTGAGTTATTTGGAGCATTGTTTTCTATGTCTTTAATTTTACAATTCAATTTCCTAAATGGAATTATAACAACATAAGGCTAACTATGACCATGATTATATACTTTTTCATCTCATGGAACATTGACACAAAACTCTGAGGAATATTTCTCATGAAACAACCACAAATTTCATTTTATCTTTTAGAGAGAGAAATTTGATCAGAAGAAATGAGTTTAATTTGGGATTCTGAATGATCAGTAGCATTGTCACTTCAGTTGTGAAAGATTCTCTTATTTTCTGAGGACCTTTCAAGTTATATAAGAGGGTATCATTTTTAAATGTATTAATATTTAGGGGAGAAAATGCTTTTATTAATCCTTTATTTAGTTAATCCTTTATTAGCTTTGATATACACATAATATCACAGTTGTAAGAAATTACTTCCTGATTTTTTATTGCAATGTAGTAGTCATAGTTACTCCAAGACATTTTCCAGCTGTTGTTATGGCATATTCAAAATAAGCAAGAGCCATAGCAGTGTGAGAAGATGTGAGATAGATTTTGATGTAAAAAGAAGAATTTAAGTCCTGGAATCAGGGGGGTCCATTGGTATGCAATGGAATTTACACTAGCATAAGCAATGGGGAGATTTTATTATAAAGATGCTCCTTTCTCCTAGACCCCAAGGGCAGAAATACAGCCGGGGCCTTGTGAGGTAGTGGAAACATGAATTGAAGTGTCATCTGAAAACTGTTCATCCTGTGTGTTTGTTTTTTTCTGTCTTGTGGCCTAATGGCCTTTCAGTTTTGCTTTTGTTGGATATTTTCATTTTTCTTTCTTGAAGGACTGGCTCTCATAGCTTATCTTTACACCTGATGTGCAAGGGTTACCCCACAACCCTCAACTCATCTTTCTATTCTGTAAGGAGGCTAAAAATCACATTAGGCCAAATATATCTGCTATTAAACCATGATGGCCAACAAAGGAATGGAAATCATAGAAGAGTGATCTTTGGTATTTAGTCCTGCAGTGACCTGCTATTGGGACCACATGCATACACCCCTCTCCTACAGTTTCCCCCATTCCAAAGGGATAAATTCAGCCCCTGCTTATAGTATTTTAACAAAAGCTTTTATCCACTTATAAATAGATAACAAGGTAATCAAATGTTTCAGTGACAAATTCTTCCACTGAAAGTTTAGGAAAAGATAAAAGGTGAAATAAAAGGACATAGAGACAATGTCCTATTGAAAGAGAAGCATTGCTCTGTAATAGTTACCATTAACTCAGTGGTTCTGAAAATTGGGCATAACCTGGAGAAATTGTCAAAACCCAGATTACCAGAGCCAGGAATTCCCAGAGTTTCAGATTTAGTAAGCAGATGGTGGGGCACGTGTAGGTGTATTTCACCAAGTTTCTGGGGGTCATATACAATTGTATTTGATGTACTGTATCAGCAATACCCCTGTATCAGCATATTTGTCATTATGTTTTTTGACTGAGCACAAATTGGCTCTTAATTTTTCTCATACATAATTTAGAGATACTCTGCTATACTAGAATCAGGCAGGCAGATACTAATACAGGAAGGAAAAGGAAACTAACCAGAGCCTGACTGGTTTTGGAAAATACTGATTTATCCATTAAATAGCTGCTGATATTAGGTTCTCTTGCAGTTCCTTTCTGAGTCTGCTGCTCTATATTTCTATCGCTGCAGAAAAAGGAAAATGAAAACAAAGGCAAAGCAAACAAAGAAAACCTGGTTTGATAAGATATTGCAGAGTAGATAGGTATGTTCCATAGAGCCATGCACTACATAGGGCATTAAAATGGAAAGAATACACACTTGGGATTAAAAAAAATGTTTACAGTCTCATGAGGTACCATTTTATAAAAAGGTTAATTTACCTTCCCTTCAGGAGAAAAACATCTTGTGAGAAATAAAGATTTGAAATAACAAGAAAATAAATTCTTTGGGGTGTTTTAAAGTTCCATGTTCACTAAAAGCATTGGTTTTGAAAAGATCTCCTCTACATATATTATGGCCTGGCCTCGTGTGTGTTAATATGATCAACTGCCAAGCTGCTACATCTGTAGATACATGACACTATGCATTTGTCAAAACCCACGAAACTTCACAGCAGAATGAACCTTAATATCTACAAATTCAAAGTAAATAATTTAGGAAGGAATGCAGATTGTGACAAAAGAATGCAATTCTATTAGGAATGCATGCAACAACCTCACTAAGGAAGAGGGCACAAGAGATGCTGACAAAAGTAATTTGGGAAATGAATGGAGATGGTAAGCTTAAAGGCAAAAGGAGTGGTATGTAAACACTGTACTCTAGTTGAAAAAATTATTTCCCATGGAAATACAGGTTAACAATTCTGGGACCACTATACATGTATACTAGAATTGAGTAATTCAGTAAACAGATGGCAAATGGTGGGAGGTTACCAGCAATGGGAGCAGGCGTGAATGGTCATGGGGTAAAGGATCAGGAGGAAACATCAGTTTCGACTCATGTTTAGTTACCTACTGATAGATGTGTATAGAAATCATTACAGTCACGTATACACAGATTGATATACACATACAGGTTTCATTGCTCTATCAGCTAAAAGGGCCTAGAAGCAATGCCATCCCAGTGGCAGTGAGCACACCCAACACTCAGATCTTCGTTTCTACTATTCTCCTATAAGAGGAACCAAGACTCCCTGGAGAAAGGCTGATTCAAAGATTGTGGCAAGTAACACACAACAGATGGCTGGAGCACCTTTCAGTGCAACAAATTAAGGAAATGCTCCAAGAATCAGAATAATGGGAGTATGTGAAAAGGACATAGGAGCCAACAGGAAGAACGGATAATGACCAAAGCTGGAACAATTCTAGTAACAAGATGAAATAAGTTACAGCCCAAAGTACAAAACATATAGCCATGAGTTTATACCGATATAAATGACTAGATAAATAAATGGAGTGAATAGACAAATCTCCTTGTGGAAGTTTATCCAGACATTCTGCTCTCACAGTGGAGGTTGTGGATAGTGATGTCCTTCCAAAGTGTAGAGTATGGAAAAGGGGTGAAACAGTAACTTTACAGTGGAGAGGCCTGCCAAACACTACCTCAGCCAGGTGGTCGAGGTTAACAAGTGACAAGCCATGTGGAGAGCATGAACCCTTCATGTGATGTGATGAGAAGGGTACTCTCTCTCTCTAAAACTTATAACTCCAGTCTAATCATGAGGAAAACATCAGAAAAATCCTGAGTGAGGGACTTCCTACTACTTTCAGTAATCCTCAAAACTGTCAAGGTTATGAAAAGCAAGAAAGTTTGAGAACTCTCACAGCTATGTTAGTTTCATGTACGAGAGACTGATTAAAATTCTCAAGCCTCTTTTTTTTAGCTACTTTCCTCACTTCAGAGTAAATCCTAGGCGTTCCCAGTCACAAGGTACTGCACATGGCAGCGGTGTGGATGGCAGCTGAAACGCTGCGGAAATCAGCGGTTGTCAAGGCATGTCTCTTAGATTTCACCAGGTTGGATTTTATCATGAGAGGTCTGCTGCTGCTGCTGCTGCTGCTGCTGCTAAGTCGCTTCAGTTGTGTCCGACTCTGCGCGACCCCATAGACGGGGGCCCACTGTCCCTGGGATTCTCCAGGCAAGAACACTGGAGTAGGTTGCCATTTCCTTCTCCAACGCATGAAAGTGAAGTCTTTCAGTCGTGCCCGACTCTTAGCGACCCCATGGACTGCAGCCTACCAGGCTCCTCCATCCATGGGATTTTCCAGGTAAGAACACTGGAGTGGGGTGCCATTGCCTTCTCCGCATGAGAGGTCTACCTGCTCCTAAAGAGTGAGAACTGCCTCCTGCTCCTGAGGTGTCCTCTGCCTTGGCCACCAACTAAATCAACTTAACAAAAAACTATGGGCTAAAACCCAAAACACAAGATAGGATGATGTAGGAGGAGTGGCCAAGATGGCAAAGCANACACTGGAGTGGGGTGCCATTGCCTTCTCCGCATGAGAGGTCTACCTGCTCCTAAAGAGTGAGAACTGCCTCCTGCTCCTGAGGTGTCCTCTGCCTTGGCCACCAACTAAATCAACTTAACAAAAAACTATGGGCTAAAACCCAAAACACAAGATAGGATGATGTAGGAGGAGTGGCCAAGATGGCAAAGCAGAAAGACCTTGAGCTCAGCTGCCATGGGCACATCAGAATTACAACTATTGTTATTTACAGAGCAACTGTCAATAAGAATTACCTGGAGACTAGCAGAAAAGGCCCTCTACAACTAAAAATATAAAAAAAGGAACCAAATGGGGACAGGAGTGGAGACATCGCATAGTCAAAGCCCACAGCCCCGCAGAGATAACCACAGAGTGGAGGATAAGTACAATTGAAAATTTTCTTACCATGGAGCAAGAGTCTGAGCTCCACATTGGTCTCCCCATCCTGGGAGTCCTGTACTGGGAAGATGAGCACCGAGAACACTTGGCTCTGAAGACCAGTGGGGCTTGCTTCTAGGAGAGTCTGAGGGCCATCACATTTTTCAAGACCCAGGGCAGAAGTAATTTGAAAAGAGTCTGGGTCAGACCCACTTGCTAATCTTGGAGAGCCTCCTAGAGAGACAGGAGGCAACTGGGACTCACCTTGGGGATGTAGATGCTGACAGCAGCCATTTGGGGGAGCTCATCCTACTACAAGGGACAGGGAAGCCTGGCATGCTGCAGTCCATGGGGTTGCAAAGAATCAGACACGACTTAGTGAGTGAGCAACAACAAATCCTAATACAAGGACACCAGGGCTGGCAAGTGACATTTTGGAATCCTCCCTCTAGCTTATTAATGCTGGGGCCACCAGGCAGTAGGCATAAGTCTTCATAAAGATGATAGATGGTAACTAGATTTATCATAATGATCATTTTGAAATGTACCTGGGAACTAGCATAGTGTTCTAGGTCAATTATACCTCAAAAACAATACAGTATTGTAAAATAAAGTAAAAATAAAAATTAAAAACAAACAAACAAGGAAACTCATAGGGACTTCCCTGGTGGTCCAGTGGTTAAGAATTTGTCTTCTAATGTAAGGCATGTGGGTTTGAACCCTGACTGGGAGAAGTTAAGATTCCACATGCCACAGGGCAACTAAACCCACGAGCCCAACTAGAGATATGCCTGTGCACTGCAACAAAGATCCTGTGTGCAATGAAGGCCCAACCAATGCAACCATAAATAAATATATACACTCATAGAAAAAGAGATCAGGCTTGTGGCTACCAGAGGCGGGACATTGGAGAGGAACTGGATGAAGGCAGTCAAAAGGTACAAACTCCCAGTTATAAATAAGTACTAGGGATGTAATGTACAACATGATAAATGTAATTAACATTGCTGTATGTTGTCACTGAAAGCTGTTAAGTGTAAATCATGAGTTGTCATCACAAGGAAAAAATTATATATTTTCTCTATTTCTTTAATGTTATACTCATGAAATGATGAATGTTCACTAAACTTACTGTGATAATCATTTCATGATATATGCAAATCAAATCATTATGCTGTACACCTTAAACTTATACAGTGCTGTATCTCAATTCTATTTTGATAAAAACTCAAAAGATAAAAAGGAATGATGTAATAGAGAGTGAAGTCTGAGAAAAATCACTTATGGAGGGGAGCTGGCCATGTGACTGAGGGAGGTACTGTTTGGGCAGAGAAACCATAAGGGTACAGATTCAAGAAAGGTAGGAGTCTGGTAATGAAAGGAAGATATAAAGGCACGAGAAAGGTGCTAGATGAGATTAGAAAAGCAAGCTGTTGGATCAGATGGTACCTTGAAGGTCAGGATCTATTGCATTTCTCCTTAGTGCAGTGGTAATCATTTGAGGATTTTAAGGACAGAGGGGTGTGACATGATACAATTTTTTCCTGAATTATTTTTTGTTGAAGTAACATACACAAACATACAGATTAGAGAGCTAATTCATGGATGACTATTGAAGTGTTTACATGTTAATTGTCCTCCTACATAAATATCATAACTGAAAGCAGTCTCCTCTCTTTTTGCTTATGAAAGAAAAATCTTTGAACCATGTAAAAACAGCATGTCTGACTCATGTATGGCAAAAACTGTTACATTATTGTAAAGTAATTAGCCTCCAATTAAAATAAATTAATTTACAAAAAAAAATCATGGGTCATATGTGGCCTACTGGCACAGATTTTTGTCCCTACCCTTGAATTTTCTTTTGGCACACTCAAAGATTAAAAGGCAGAATGGAGTACAAAATAACTTCCTCTTGTGGTACATATACACAATGGAATATTACTCAGCTGTAAAAAGGAATGCATTTGAGTCAGTTCTAATGAGGTGGATGAAACTGGAGTCTGTTAAACAAACAGAGTGAACTAAGTCAGAAAGAGAAGGATAAATCCTGTATATTAATACATATATATAGAATTTAGAAAGACAGTAACAACAATCCTACAGGCAGGGCAGCAAAGGAAACATAGATGTAAAGAACAAACTTTTGGACTATGTGGGAGAAGGCCAGGGTGAGATGATTTGAGAGAATAGCATTGAAACATGTATATTACCTACCATATGTAAAATCGATGACCAATGCAAGTTTGATACATAAAGCAGGGCACTTAAATCTGGTGCTCGAGGACAACCCAGAGGGATGGGGTGGGGAGGGGGCTTCAGGATGGGGGGTAAACATGTATACCTGTGGCTGATTAATGATGATACATGGCAAAAATTATCACAATATTGAAAAGTAATTATTTTCCAATTAAAGTAAATAATTGAAAAAAAAAAAGTTCCTGTTAATGACCTTTTCCTGCTCATATATTTTATCTCCATTTTATAACTAGGTTGCTCAGTACTGCCAATAGTACTCATTTTCTTGAACTTTTTTTTTTTTGCTATTAATATTTTGGTATATTTTCTTTAATCTTTTATTACATATTGGTTTCTTTAATATAATTTCTTATTGTGATATAATTCACATACTATAAAATTAACCTTTTTAACTATAGAATTCAGTGGTGTTTGGTCTATTCAGAAAATATATAACTATCACCATTATTTAATTCCAGAATATTTTCATTACCCCCACATGAAACTCTGTAACCTTTATCCTTCACCCATCAATCCTATCATCACTTTCCCATCCAGCCCTAGGAAACTACAAATCTACTTTCCTTCTCTACAGATTTTTCTACTTTGGATATTTCATATAAATGTAATAATCACAATATGCTGCCTTTCGTGTTTAGATTGACCCATTTTGCCTAATGTTTTCTAGGTTTATAGTACAAATCAAGACTTCATTCCTTTTTATAACTGAATAATATTCAGTTGTGTTGGTATACCACATTGTGTTTATCCATTCATCAAATGATAGACATTTTAGCTTTTTCTACTTTTTGCCTATTATGAATAATGCTACTATAAACATTCATGTACAAGTTTTTGTGTGGATTTATGTTTTAGATTCTCTTGGGTATAGATTTAGGAGTGAAATTACTGGGTTATGTGTTAACTAAATTTAATATTTTAAGGAACTTCCTAATTGTTTAAGAGGCCACACTTTTTACACTCTCAGCATCAGTGTATATGGGTTTCATTCATCTATATTCTTGCCAACAATTATGTTTTTTTTTATTATAGCCATCTTAGTGAGTATTGTATCGTTTTGATTTGTATTTCCCTGCTACTGCTAAGTCGCTTCAGTCATGTCCAACTCTATGCGACCCCATAGACAGCAGCCCACCAGGCTCCCCATCCCTGGGATTCTCCAGGCAAGAACACTGAGAGGGTTGCCATTTCCTTCTCCAATATGTATTTCCCTAANTTTGAATAAGCTCCGGGAGTTGGTGATGGACAGGGAGGCCTGGTGTGCTGCAGTCCATGGGGTCACAAAGAGTCGGACACGACTGAGCAACTGAAATGAACTGATTAAATGAACATCCTTATCTATATGTATGGATGATCTCTTTCAAATCTATGTGATTGAATTCTGTGAAGGATGAAACAGTTTGGGTAAATGTATAAAACCAGATCAGATGCTCTGGGAATCTAATCATTTAAAAATCAAATATATCAACTTTTAAAAAATGAATTCTCAGTTTTAGCACCCAAAGGTACAGTCTATGAATAATTTGAACCAATTACCTTGAAACCTTCCATCTTTGGAGAAAACACTTTTAACAGGTTGTCTAGACCCTTCTTTTCTTTTTTAATTCTTTGGCTGTGGAGTCATAGTTCCCTGACCAGGGATCAAACCCACGACCCCCGTGTTGGAAGAAGTCTTAACCACTGAACCAGCAGGGAAGTCCAAGATCCTTCTATTCCTAGTTGGAATGGTATGTGGTGGCATGGCCCTTTCCCCCCATCCAGTCCTTGATGCTGTCCCTAAACTTTTTTTTTTTTTTTAAGCATTTGCATGGTTGCTAAGTCGCTTTAGTCGTGTACAACTCCTGGTGACCCTATGGACTCCTCTGTCCATTCTGGCATTCTCTAGGCAAGAATACTGGAGTAGGTTGCCATATCCTCCTCCAGGGGATCTTCCTGACTCAGGGATCAAACCCAAACTCGTGTCTCCTGCATTGACAGGCAGGTCCTTTACCACTAGTACCATCTAGAAAGCCCAGCGCTAGTTAAAGCATGATGGCAAGCTTTCCATTCTCAAACCACCAAAAATGTAGGATCCTATTTTCAAACTGCCCTGCCCTGTGTGTGTTCTTAGTCGCTCCGTCATGTCTGAGTCTGTGTGACCCCATGGACTGTTACCTGCCAGGCTCCTTTGTCCATGGGGATTCTCCAGGCAAGAATACTGGAGCGGGTTGCCATGCCCTTCTCTAGGGGGTCTTCTCAACCAAGGAATCAAGCCCAGGTCTCCCGCATTGCAGGACCCTGCAGAGTCACCAGGGTTAGGTCCTAAAATTTCCTAATTTGATAAATTAGCAAAATTGAGGTCTCAGAATTCCACCCATGCTCTCTTGGTTAGCTGATGACTCTCTGTGAGATAGGTAGGTAGGTGGTAGGTAGGTAGACAAAGTTCTTCAGTTCTAAGTAATAAGGGGAAGTATATATAGAATCATGATTATATAGAATCATATTTCTATCATTTTTTTTCTTGTGACAAACTAAGTAGCACTGGATGTTTTATGAAAAGAAGACACTTTGATATATAGTGATTTCTCTGTTCTAAAATAAATACTCCCAGGTCTCTAGGTATTTGAAAGTTAGTTGATACTGTATTTATGTATTTTTACAGCAGTATTTACATGTGAAAAAATAAAAGCCTTCAACTGAGCAGAAATCAATGATTTATAGCAAAGTAGAAACTAAAGTCTTAGAAATCCTAGGGATAGCATTGCATTGTAGAATGTCATTTCATCTTCCTGGAACTCAATTTCTTCATCATCACTTACCAGATAAAATACACAACTCCTAGTTAAAATGGAATTTTCAATAAACACCTTTTCAGTATGTTTCAGATATTTCACAGGACATAATTATGCTTAAAAAATCACTCACTATTTATCTGAAATTCCAATTTGCCTAGGAGTCCTATATTTTTGTTTGCTAAATCTAGCGATACTGTGGTAAAAATGGCAAGTTCGGGAGGGGATGACACAGGTAACTTCTAGTATACGTGCTGCCAAAGCAAGCACAACACAGGTAACTTCTAAAAGGCTCTTCCACCTGGAAACTTCCAGATTTCTGTTGAAGGACCAGCCTGGCAAACTATCTGCCTATGTGATCAGATATGAGTATACGCTTGTAAGGCANGGGGATGACACAGGTAACTTCTAGTATACGTGCTGCCAAAGCAAGCACAACACAGGTAACTTCTAAAAGGCTCTTCCACCTGGAAACTTCCAGATTTCTGTTGAAGGACCAGCCTGGCAAACTATCTGCCTATGTGATCAGATATGAGTATACGCTTGTAAGGCAGTGGTTCTCAAAATTCATTCTCCTCATGAATCCCTTGGGATTTGTTAAAAAAAAAAAAAAAAGAAATCCTAGGCTATACCCTATGAATTTCTGATTCACCAGTTCTGGGGTGAGGCTAGGGAACCTGTACCTTTAACAATCAAGCCAGGTGATTTTGGTACAGGTGTTCCAGGACCTTACTTTGAAAAACATTGCAACTTTCTCCTACAAATGCAGAAATTCTGACCACCTGGATGCCAGAATTTCCCTACTCTTCATTCATTTGTGAACATACAAAAATTGAATGCTGCTTTTCTAACCACACAAAAGACCCACTGTGAACTACTGTGCTCATACTTCTTTGACTAATATATTTAATGCTAAATTGGTCATGAAATTGGTTTTCATTAATTTTTGTGGAAGTGAGGAAAATTCAACTTAATCATATTCCAATAATGAATGAAAGCATTCTCAACAAAAATAAAATGCTGTTTCCTTTTAATAAAGGGAAATGACTTGTTGAATATTAGGCGTGGCAATGATAGAACAAATAAGAATGGAAGAGAGGCAGTGTGAGGAAGTGTTCTGACAAGAGAAAGCTAATTATTTTAATCCAATTCAATCTGCTATTCGACTAAAAGGTCAGAGAACACTACATAAAGCCCCTGTACAAAGCTCATCTCCAGAGAGGAATCAATATTCTGCAAAAGTCCATTTATTCCTAATTTGGTATTTCAATACCTGTCCCTTCAGAGCATGTCTAAAGTTAACATTTAACACCCTCACTAGAAGTTTTTTTTTTTTTAATATAAATGTATTTATTTTAATTGGAGGCTAATTACTTTGCAATATTGTATTGGTTTTGCCATACAGCAACATGAATCCACCATGGATGTACACGTGTTCCCCATTCTGAACCCCCCCTCCCACCTCCCTCCCCATACCTTCCCTCTGGGTCATCCCAGTGCACCAGCCCCGGGCATCCTGTATCCTGCATCGAGCCTGGTCTGGTGATTAATTTCACATATGATATTATACATGTTTCAATGCCATTCTCCCAAATCATCCCACCCTCTCCAGAAGTTTTTATTGTAAGCACAGCTAGTTCAACTTTAGTTGTTCATCAGACAAAAAAAAAAAAGATCTAATTTGGCCATTAGACCAAAGATTGACTGCTTTGGGGGAACAGAACTAGATTTTTATTGACCTGATGAAGAGTGGTTTAAACTCTAGTGTGTGCAAATACCACCTAAGGACATATCTACACGTCCAGAGATAGCCAGGAGGGGGAAAAATGTGCCTTAATTGTTGTAAGTTTGAGTAAAACAACAAAAAATAAAACATGCTTTTGTAAGATTATCACACTATAACAAGTATCTTTTCTTTTTAAAGTGGACCGATTTTAAAGTCTTAATTGAATTTGAATTTGTTACAATATTGCTTCATGTTTATGTTTCAGAGTTTGGGGTTTTTGTTTTTTTTTTTTTTTTGGCCCCGAGGTATGTGGGATTGTAGCTCCCCAAGCAGGAATTGAACTTGCAT
>SJYA01004423.1:1392082-1405179 GCA_006410615.1 Neotragus moschatus
AGATGCCATGATCTTCGTTTTCTGAATGTTGAGCTTTAAGCCAACTTTTTCACTCTCATCTTTAATTTTCATCAAGAGGCTTTTTAGTTCCTCTTCACTTTCTGCCATAAGGGTGGTGTCATCTGCATATCTGAGGTTATTGATGTTTCTCCCAGCAATCTTGATTCCAGCATGTGCTTCTTCCAGCCCAGCATTTCTCACGATGTAGTCTCCATATAAGTTAAATAAGCAGGTGACAATATATACAGCCTTGACGTACTCTTTTTCTTGTTTGGAACCAGTCTGTTGTTCCATGTCCATTTCTAATTGTTGCTTCCTGACCTGCATACAGATTTCTCAAGAGGCAGGTCAAGTGGTCTGGTATTCCCATCTCTCTCAGAATTTTCCACAGTTGATTGTGATCCACACAGTCAAAGGCTTTGGCACAGTCAATAAGGTAGAAATAGATGTTTTTCTGGAACTCTCTTGCTTTTTCCATGATCCAGCGGATGTTGGCAATTTGATCTCTGGTTCCTCTGCCTTTTCTAAAACCAGCTTGAACATCTGGAAGTTCATGGTTCACGTATTGCTGAAGCGTGGCTTGGAGAATTTTGAGCATTACTTTACTAGCATGTGAGATGAGTGCACTTGTGCAGTAGTTTGAGCATTCTTTGGCATTTCCTTTCTTTGGGATTGGAATGAAAACTGACCTTTTCCAGTCCTGTGGCCAGCCTAGAAATATATTACTAGCTTCCTTTGCTTCAATTTCTACCACTCTAAAATGGGGCTAGAACTTTCCTCATGGTTGTTCTGAGGATTAGATGAGGTAATGTTAGTAATGTTCCAGTATTGTCTGGTGCATGTACAGTAAGTGGAGGATTGGAAGATGGGGGCTGTTGTCATATATTGCTGATTCATGACCTTTCCAAACATTCTCCTGGCTGGTGACGGCCCTCACCTACCATTTTGGTCAGAGTTTATTTAAGATCTAATATTCTTTGCTGTAGAATGTTGAATTCTCAGACAAAACACAATCTTAGTGTAATGAAACTACAAGATAGCTTACTTTTATCCTTTGATTATGTAGTCAGTTTCTTGGTCTTATCAGTAAATTGGATGTGTGTGTTTGCTAAAGATAATGAAGATACACAGCATCTCACAAGGCTGAGGTTGGCATAGCTCTTGAAGATAGAACAGTTTCCTTTCTGGAGCCACATTTAAGTCTACAGGCTCTTTGTGGAGCCCTAAATTGTTTGAGACAATTTGTTTCATTTGCCTTTTAAGGCCAGCCTGTGTGTTCAGTGTCCATTTGCCTCTGTCTTCATTCCTAAGATTCCCTGCCTCTCACTGTTACCTGTAGTCCTAGAAAATCTGGCTTCTATTCTGAACAAGTTCATGTGTTTTAATTACAAATAGGTTTTCACACAGTCCCTTTTCCTAATCTGTTCCTCCATCAGTTCTAACTCAGTGTCATTTATGCTGTGAAGGAAATTCTACCAGGCCTTTCTCCAGGTTCTGTGCACCTCTTTCAGCAGTTTCTCTGAGTATGGGAGTTTTCTGGGCTGTCTTATTTATAACTATGCCCCTAAGATGAATGACAATGCCTGGCACACAATAGTCAAGATAACGTACTAAATGAATGAATAGATTTATCTCCACCAAAACATATATTTCCTTTTGTTTATGTCCATCCCTCTTTGTTGCCTAGCTTTGTGCTTAATTTTATTTTTTACGATTTTAGTGAACTCATTACCATCAGTCCACTAATACTGATTTGGCCTATACTTTCTTTAAATAATTTTTTTTTCACTACTAAGTGTTATTAGATCTGCCCAGACATTCTATTTCTACTCAAGAAAATCTCATCCCCATCTCCAAAGCCTGGTGTGCCATGCCATGTAGGCAATTAACATATTAGAGAAACTCTTAATCTACACGGTATATTTTAATTCCAGATCAAGTCTTCTGTTTCTAACCAGATTCAAATCCATCATGACCATTAAACAAAGGAGATTTATTATCGAAGCCAACTCCATTATAAACAATTCCTACTTTTGTCTCATATCCAACCCATAACACTAAACACACTATCAGATTAATACTTAGTGATCAATATCTCAGGTAATGGTAGGGAATGCCAATACAATTATAGAGAGGATTTGGGGACATACTGGGTGGCATTTCATAAGGAAATAACTGGAACCTGAAAAGTAGTTTGTCAGGTGTTTCTTACAACAGGTTGATGAAGAGCTTCAGTTTGGGTCCTGGGGAACAAGATGCCCCTAAATAAACGTCACAGGGAGTCAAGAAGAAATGTGTGGCATTCAGTACCAAATCTCTGAAGTCTTCTAGGACATAATCTTCAGTGGATAGGCACAGTCCCAACTGGATCTGCCAGAATACCCTGTAGGGAGCTTCTGAAAAAGGATACTCAGATTAGATAGCATGTGTGGCTGGAGGGGGAGAGATTTCTATTGACTACTCTAATAAAGCAGAATTGATCAGATTTACTTACTCATTTAACATTTCTGTGCAGGTTACCTATAATGCCAAATCTTTTTTATCCTTCAAAAAGTTTTTGCTTTTTTATAATCCAGATAGTTTTAAACATCTTCTCTAACTTTGATGAAGCATTACATTCCTTTTTTAGAAAGTGAAATTGCTGTTCTCAAATGGAAACAAATTTTACATCAAAGAGCTTGAATTCAATGCAGAGGGGGAAAAAGCCAAATATGTAAAGCATCTAGCAGCTGGCAATGATATTGGCAAAGGCTGTCTCTAAATGTGCAAAATGGAGAGATATGAGGTGGTTTTTAAATAATTCTAGAAGTTTCACACCTGTATTAAAATTATCTGAATATTTTTAAACTAAAGTGTAACTTAGCTCAAGTGACATGAAGACCTAACTCCAAAGTCCCATTAACTTTATACAGAGAAAGGCAGACCCTATCTATGATACTACATATCTATTTGGTTAGAAAAATCGAGATAGTTGACAGCATTTTGTCATTTTCATCTAGATGGTTAGCAACATGGAGCCAAAATGAAGGCCAATGAGAATATATGTAACCTTTTCCAAAGGGCAGAGAAAACCATTGTCAAAATATTTTGTGATAGAAAGAATGAGGTTATTCCAGATTTGATACAGTTATAAAGCTAGTGTACTCATAGGCACAAAGTGACCTGGATACCCAGAGCCGAGGCAAGCTCTTAGAAATGCAGCTCAGACCCTCTCACTGTGATCTGTAATCACTGTTGGCTACATCCATCAGTAAATATTAGTTAGAAGACTACATTTGACAAAAAGATTAGAAAAATGAAAGAGGTATTAATAATGTCTCTTGAAAAATTGCCTAAATTCTCAGTAAAGAAGCAAAATAGAAGGATGCTATAATTCTTTGGGGCTCAGCTGGTAAAGAATCTGTCTGCGATGTGGGAGACCTGGGTTGGGAAGATCCCCTGAAGAAGGGAAAGGCTACCCATTCCAGTATTCTGGCCTGGAGAATCACATGGACTGTATAGTCCATGGGGTCGCAAAGAGTTGGAGAAGATTGAGTGACTTTCACTTTCACAGCTCTTTAGCAGCAAACTCTGTCTGAATACTTGAAAAAAATAAAAGAAAAGCCCAACGACAACCAGACCCTGTGGCAGTGTTGCTCCCTGACCAGGAATCGAATCTGTGCCCCTTGCACTGGAAGCATGAGTCTTAACCATTGGACCAGGGAAGTCCCATGACCAGTTCTCCTGACACTGTGCCCCTGTGTAAGAGACTGCACAGAGGAAAGAGAGACAGAGAAGGGAGGACATGGCAAAGTAAGGGGAAGGGAGGAGGTAGAGGGGACAAGAGAGAATTTTCTTTCAAGCAGGAGGACCTCTGTTTCAGTGTGGCAGAGAAAACCAGTTCAGACATTTTTCTGCAACTCAGGCTTCTGTTAAGGCGGTTCTGCTTGTGGCTAAATCTAACTGATAGATGTGTCTGGCTCCCAGGTACACCCTGACAGGGTTGGTATGGGGATAGGAGGCCTAGAAGAATCCACCCTTCTCCAAATGTGGGTTGGCCAGCCATGCTTTTTCAGCAAGCTGATGGTAGTCTCCACGGTTCCAGTCAACTGAATCAACCATTGGCATTGTACAGACAGGGCCACCCACCAAAGCACTAATTTGACCCCAAAGTCTTTTTTGTTTTGGTTACTGAGCAAACGAGTGCTCACAAGATGATTGATTCCTTCATATGGACAAGATTCTCATAGCTGAGCAGGAATGAAAGCCAGAGTGTCTCTTTTCATTTTTCACAGGGAAATAAGGAGATCTCATTGGGAAGGGTGAGATAGAACTCTTTGCCAGTGATATAACAGCCAATGTGGTTGAGAAAGGGTACCTGATAATTGAGAAGAAAGGACATAAATTAAAGAAAATGAGACTACCAGCACAGAATCTGAGTATGAGTTCAAATGAACGTTGGCAGAATGGAAGGAACAACAGAAACCTGTGTGACAAACCACAACTATAACAGATTTCCAATAGTTTTTTATATGAAAATATTTGGATGCATAATTTCCCTGTCAAGCCAGCTATTCAAAATTCTAAACCAAGGTTTTCTTGGTGTGTGAATATAGATTTCTATTTCCTTTGTGACAAGATATACCTGACAGATTAACTCCCTAAGACATTTTATTTGAGCATTTTTAAAATTCGGTTATTTTTTGTTTTCCCTAACAGCATACAGATTAGGGAACTATGAATAATTGTGACCTCAGCCCCCATTATTTATAAAAATATGATCCATGTGATTTCTATTTCCATAGGTTAATGGAAAAGAAACCCACTGGTCTTTTTCATGTGGTTGTTAGTTTGAGAAAACATATTAAATATAACAATTATGTCTTTAGAAAAACAATCCATGAGCACTTCAATCCAGCCACCCAAAAGAAACAGTAGGATAAATTATTGCTGTGCCAAGCACACAAGCTTTTGAATTTATTTCCTTTGATCTGCCCATATGAAAGTCTATCTTATTTCAATGTTTCCAAGGTAAAGTTTCTTTGATCTCATATGACCATGAGAACACAGGTTCTCTTTATGTCTGGAAATCTCTTGGAAACAAAACATTTTATAAGGTTTGGCCTACAGGACACTTTCAGGAAAACAAAAATCTTTGCAGGCCACACAATGATACTTCACGACCATCTATTCAATTGCACTTGTTCAATCAGACAAGCAAGTTATACTAAGTGATAAATACTGATGAGTTTGGCCTAACATTTCCCCCAAACACTGCATCTAGAAAATAATAAGCAATGAATTGATGATGAGATAGGATGATTGATATGCTTGTGTACAGAATGATCAACCCTCAGAAATAGTCATTCATCACTACAAAGCAGGCAAGTGTTATACAGTGAAGACAATTTTTAAAGAGGAATAGAGGGAGGAAATGCCTAACCTGGATCTTGGATAGAGAAAACATGCTTTATGCTTTGGCTTGTGAACATGAATTCATTTAAATTCAAGCGGACTGACTCTCTTAAATATAATTGTATAATTCTTAGAAATTTAAAGACTTCAGACTATCCACTGGGGAAACGCCAATATTGCTCTCGTTGATATCACAGAAATCTTGCCTCCATTCGGGAATGTCAAATGGCTTTGAAATTGATGTGTTCAGTCATTAAGCATGAATACTTGACAAAGCTGCTTTGATTTCATAGATTGTAAATCCTTGGAACACTGCAAGAAGCCATTTATGAAACTGAGCTATTGATTGTGCTAATCTATGCAGTGATTACTAGAGGCAGCCTAATGAGTAGATGCTGCCTCTACGTATGCTTAAGAGGCCCCATACAGGGCTACAGCCAAAAGGTTTGTTCATTTGGGCCTGAGCATTCCAGTCTGAACAAGTTCTTTATTAAAATATCAATGTTCTTGTGTAAGGACACAGTCCTTGACATTTTTTATTCATTAATCCATTCACTCTTCTAATAAATACTAAGTTTTTACTCTGCCCAGTGTACTTTTGAGAGGGTTCAAAAATAAATATGCTCTGATCCCCACTTTCAAGGACCTTATCACCTTAGGAGAGGAGATATAATACAGACACACATAAGTATGAATTAAATAGAATGGGGAGGAATTAGCTGGTAATTAAGACAATGACTGAAAACCAGAATAGGTACGAGGTCAGAGGATAGGGTTAGAAAGAAGCAGCTCCAAAAAGACAGAAGAGGAAATAGAAGAGGGAACTAAATGCATCTCATTTTTATACATCATAATTATGTTCTTTATTGTTTCCTTCCTGGAGTTAGCCAGAATGATTCGAGAAGGTAAACAAGCCACTAGGCTTTAAGCATAACCAACAACTCCAAGGAAGGATATGGGGACAGTAATAGGATTAACTGTCCAGTTCAGTTGAGAACATCAGCCTTGAGGGATCAAATTACAGACAAACAAATGAGCAGCTTAGGGCTAGACTGTTTGCTCACCTCTGTATTCATTCCTTAACAGTCTAAAAGAGGGAAACAGAAAATAAATTGATATGAAAAACGCTTGTAACCTGCAAGAATGGTAAATGAGACCAAGGTACAAAAGATGAGTATAGAATTCAATTTGGAACTGAGAACACATTTGTAATTTACTGTTTTCCATTTCTCCCTAGACAAGACTTTGAATGTGCCGAGGTTTGTTATTTGATGTTTTGTTTTGTTTTGTTTTTTTTAAACAAAACTTTACTATCTACAGAATTTAGCTACCAGAAGAAATTTAAGAATTCCTAACAACATTGACATTTAATAGCTTTCACCACAATTTAGTAACAAAGCAAAGGAATTTGTTATAGTGATACCAGGAAAATAATAGCCGTCAACATCCTTACACAGATAGATGATGGTAGTGATAACTCATAATTCTTGGCTTCTTGGCAAACACTGACTGCGAAATAAAGTGAAAGGCACTCAAATGCATCTACTTTAGTTAAAAGATGTGTGTCATTCTTAAATGTTATAATATCATTTATACTTGGAAGTTTCTTACAAACATATTTCAATGAAGAGGTCCTAGGAAGATCAACTGTGCTGAGAAGAGCATTACACAGCCCCTCGTCTGCAGTTTGGGGCTTCCCTGACAGCTCTGTTGGTAAAGAATCCACCTGCAATGCAGGAGACCCTGCTTCGATTCCTGGGTTGGGAAGATCCCCTGGAGAAGGCAAAGGTTACTCACTCCAGTATTCTGGCCTGGAGAATCACATGGACTGTATAATCCATGGGGTCGCAAAGAATCGGACATGACTGAGCGACTTTCAGCTTCCCTGGTGGCTCAGATGGTAAAGAAACTGCCTGCAGTGTAGCAGACCCGAGTTTGATCCCTGGGTTGGGATGATTCCCTGGAGAAGGGAAAGGCTACCCACTCCATTATTCTGGCCTGGAGAATTCCATGGACTATACGGTCCATGGGGTTGCAAAGAGTTCTTCACCAACTGAGCAACTTTCACTTTCAACCTGTAGTTTATATAAATGGACTTTACAGCCAATGTCTGGACTGGTTTCTTCTGTTAGAAAAGATGAAGTATTAGATAATAATACATTTTGTTGTTGCTATTGCTATTCTAGGAAACTGTTCGTTTATTTCCCTCTTGGAGGACTTAAAGATTTTTCTCAAGGATTTTGACCTCTGTCTTCCTAATATACAGTCATCACCTGTTGGTCTCAGTCACATGGACTACTATAGATAGTTCTTTCATGCATGACAGATTACCAAACAATGAAAGGGATGCACTATTTTTAAATGTTTTGCTTTCATTTTTTCAAAAATATACTGAAAATAAATGTTTCACTGAGAAGTAGTTTGCTGCTAATATCTAATCTAGATATTATCAGGAAAATAGAGAATGACCACGTCTCTGCCTTAGATGTATTCTATGTAAAGCCTACTCACTAAGTGCTACCTGCCCTTGTCCTCCTTGCACACAAACAATTAACTAATGGTTAGCCATTGTATCTCCTTCATATACTGCCATAAAATGTCTGCTAAAGCTCCTCTCCAGGCACGAAAAGTCTGTGGTTGGATCTCACTGCTGCAATCACTCAGAGACTTATTTGTTGACTCAGATTACAGCAGTTTTTTAACAGTACAATCTAGGGTACAGAATCTCACAATAAAATACACAGATCCATCTAGGGTGTCAATCCAACTATCCAACACTCCCTTCTGCCCTTAAGACCACCTCTCTCCCACAGTCTCACCTACCTCCCCAAGCCCTGGTTGGTCACAACACAACAGATCACAGCTTTGGGCCTGAGGGTAGGATTCATGAAAGACTACATAGAGGAGGCCACATTTAAGCTGTCTTTTTTTTTTTTTTTTTTTTTTTAATGCAGTATGACCTTTAATTAAGTACAAAGACTTTTTAATCATGTCATCTAGAGATAATTTTATCCATTGCGCTGTTTGAGTAGGCATCAATATGAGCAAAAGGTAGGATAGTTGTGTGATGAAAAATGCAGTGCTAGGTGTTTTATAAACATCTTACTGTTCTTCAAAATGTAGTGGCTTTTATATTTTCTTTGAATTTATTTTATTGAAGTACAGCTGACTTCATGTCATGTGTTAATTTCTGCATATAGCAAAGTGATTCAGTTACACATTTTTCATATTATTTTCCTTGATGGCTTATCACAGGATATTGAATACAGTTCCCTGTGCTATATACCAGGACCTTGTTTATGAAGTAGTTTAGCAAAATTTCCGAGCTCAACTCTCGCCCTAATGAAAAAGAATCCAGTGAGAGTGGGGTCCAGGAATCTGCAGGCTAAGCCTCTCTCAGTTGATTCTGATGTACCTTGGGAATCTGTACTACAGACTAGAGTCACTGTCTCTTATACACATCTAGATGTGTATAAGAGACAGGTTACTATGTGGGATGCTGGAGAAGGAAATGGTAACCCACTCCAGTGTTCTTGCCTGGAGAATCCCACGGACAGAGAAGCCTGGTAGACTATAGTCCACGGGGTNCTGAGAACACATTTGTAATTTACTGTTTTCCATTTCTCCCTAGACAAGACTTTGAATGTGCCGAGGTTTGTTATTTGATGTTTTGTTTTGTTTTGTTTTTTTTAAACAAAACTTTACTATCTACAGAATTTAGCTACCAGAAGAAATTTAAGAATTCCTAACAACATTGACATTTAATAGCTTTCACCACAATTTAGTAACAAAGCAAAGGAATTTGTTATAGTGATACCAGGAAAATAATAGCCGTCAACATCCTTACACAGATAGATGATGGTAGTGATAACTCATAATTCTTGGCTTCTTGGCAAACACTGACTGCGAAATAAAGTGAAAGGCACTCAAATGCATCTACTTTAGTTAAAAGATGTGTGTCATTCTTAAATGTTATAATATCATTTATACTTGGAAGTTTCTTACAAACATATTTCAATGAAGAGGTCCTAGGAAGATCAACTGTGCTGAGAAGAGCATTACACAGCCCCTCGTCTGCAGTTTGGGGCTTCCCTGACAGCTCTGTTGGTAAAGAATCCACCTGCAATGCAGGAGACCCTGCTTCGATTCCTGGGTTGGGAAGATCCCCTGGAGAAGGCAAAGGTTACTCACTCCAGTATTCTGGCCTGGAGAATCACATGGACTGTATAATCCATGGGGTCGCAAAGAATCGGACATGACTGAGCGACTTTCAGCTTCCCTGGTGGCTCAGATGGTAAAGAAACTGCCTGCAGTGTAGCAGACCCGAGTTTGATCCCTGGGTTGGGATGATTCCCTGGAGAAGGGAAAGGCTACCCACTCCATTATTCTGGCCTGGAGAATTCCATGGACTATACGGTCCATGGGGTTGCAAAGAGTTCTTCACCAACTGAGCAACTTTCACTTTCAACCTGTAGTTTATATAAATGGACTTTACAGCCAATGTCTGGACTGGTTTCTTCTGTTAGAAAAGATGAAGTATTAGATAATAATACATTTTGTTGTTGCTATTGCTATTCTAGGAAACTGTTCGTTTATTTCCCTCTTGGAGGACTTAAAGATTTTTCTCAAGGATTTTGACCTCTGTCTTCCTAATATACAGTCATCACCTGTTGGTCTCAGTCACATGGACTACTATAGATAGTTCTTTCATGCATGACAGATTACCAAACAATGAAAGGGATGCACTATTTTTAAATGTTTTGCTTTCATTTTTTCAAAAATATACTGAAAATAAATGTTTCACTGAGAAGTAGTTTGCTGCTAATATCTAATCTAGATATTATCAGGAAAATAGAGAATGACCACGTCTCTGCCTTAGATGTATTCTATGTAAAGCCTACTCACTAAGTGCTACCTGCCCTTGTCCTCCTTGCACACAAACAATTAACTAATGGTTAGCCATTGTATCTCCTTCATATACTGCCATAAAATGTCTGCTAAAGCTCCTCTCCAGGCACGAAAAGTCTGTGGTTGGATCTCACTGCTGCAATCACTCAGAGACTTATTTGTTGACTCAGATTACAGCAGTTTTTTAACAGTACAATCTAGGGTACAGAATCTCACAATAAAATACACAGATCCATCTAGGGTGTCAATCCAACTATCCAACACTCCCTTCTGCCCTTAAGACCACCTCTCTCCCACAGTCTCACCTACCTCCCCAAGCCCTGGTTGGTCACAACACAACAGATCACAGCTTTGGGCCTGAGGGTAGGATTCATGAAAGACTACATAGAGGAGGCCACATTTAAGCTGTCTTTTTTTTTTTTTTTTTTTTTTTAATGCAGTATGACCTTTAATTAAGTACAAAGACTTTTTAATCATGTCATCTAGAGATAATTTTATCCATTGCGCTGTTTGAGTAGGCATCAATATGAGCAAAAGGTAGGATAGTTGTGTGATGAAAAATGCAGTGCTAGGTGTTTTATAAACATCTTACTGTTCTTCAAAATGTAGTGGCTTTTATATTTTCTTTGAATTTATTTTATTGAAGTACAGCTGACTTCATGTCATGTGTTAATTTCTGCATATAGCAAAGTGATTCAGTTACACATTTTTCATATTATTTTCCTTGATGGCTTATCACAGGATATTGAATACAGTTCCCTGTGCTATATACCAGGACCTTGTTTATGAAGTAGTTTAGCAAAATTTCCGAGCTCAACTCTCGCCCTAATGAAAAAGAATCCAGTGAGAGTGGGGTCCAGGAATCTGCAGGCTAAGCCTCTCTCAGTTGATTCTGATGTACCTTGGGAATCTGTACTACAGACTAGAGTCAACATCATAAAATGTTGCATGCTTTCAGACATAATGACTTCATTTTGATGATAATGGCAACATATTAATTGGCTCCCATTATTTCTAAGAAAAAAGTAGCCTGTTCTAATATTTTGCCTATTTTTTTTCAAGACATTTTTGAGAAAGACAATGTTATATGCAGTTGTGAAATAAAAGAGTTTGGCCAACTTCTGTAAAAAGAGATAAAAAGTAGCCCAATGGGATGGTGAAAACATTTGAAAGACTAGTTTTGGATGGAGAATTTAGTATAACTCAATGCTCAGGCTTTGGTTTGAGTAGGAACATTGTATATTCCCAGCTCATTTTGGAAGGACCTCTGGCAAGATGACATTAAATAGAAAATTGCTATATTTACATAGAATTTGAGATAAATGAAAATTAATTGCCCTTTCAGTGAATTCATAGTGGACTCATAAAAATGCTTTTTTATTCTGTAAGGCCCTTCAATATTCAAACTCCTCTAGCACACCATCTGTTCAGTCTTTCGGTACATCTGCAAGTTCCATCTCAGTGACAGAGAGATCGGAGAGCTGTACAGCTTTAGAATATTTTAAAAAGATTATTTAAAAAGTATGCTACTGAAAAGTCTCATGATGCCTGTTCCCTAAAATGTGGGAATTTCAGTCAATAAAGTAATATTTGTACCATCAATACAGACTTTGTTGATGTTATTTGTCTTGATTCAGAAACCAAGGAGGTGACTTTTCAGCATCACACATTCTAGATGAAATTATTGACACACCTTACAGACAGCACTGTGAATCTCAAAGTTTATAAACTTTTAATCAAAAAATCCCAAATATCAGTTTATGTCATGTTTCTATTTGGGGGGAAGATTCCTTTTCTAATTTTCCATGCCAGAATTTATTTGAATGAATTTCATCATTACATGTAATCATTCATTAGGTATTCAGGAAGCTTTTATAGTTTCCGTTTTAAATGTTCATGTCAGCATTTGTAATCTCTTTGCTTTCCCCCAGAGAAAGGAGAGTACATTTTCGAAGGAGTTAAAAAAATCTCTGCCCCATAGGTTTGAAATGAATCTGAATAAAAGTCTAGGTTTTTTAAAAATATACATTTATTTATTTTAATCAGAGGTTAATTACTTTACAATATTGTATTGGTTTTGCCATACATCAACATATTCTCATCAGCCATCTTGTTAGAAACTGCAAGTTGTAAAATTCAGACATTTTTGCATATGACAACTACAAAATAATTTAATGACTTACTCATTAAATTCTATTTTATTTTTAAAGGTTCAATATTACAGAACTGAGTTATCTATTTATTTACTGATCTTTGACACTGAAAAACAAAGATAATGTCAAGACGGTATCCCAGACTCTTTTCTCTTCTCCTTGGTAATACCAAAGGAAGGTATGTAAAAATAATATTCTGTGATTTCAAACATGACTTGAGATACTAAGCTTAACACAATACAAAAGAACAAACAGAATCTTCACCGCTGCTTCTAATTGTTGACCTAATTTATCAGCTAGTGAAATGAGTAGATGTCAATCTTCTTGATCAATGTGATGAATAGATCCTGTGTGTTTCACAGAACACCTTCTTACAGGAAGGTCAGCAAATTCTTAAGGGAAAATGTTTGATAGATGCTATTAAATGTACAAGGCTTGGGTGTATTGCTTATTGACATGTTCTTAAGCTAAATGATTTTCACTCATGCTTGAAGGTCAAACCAGCCACCCTTTGATAAATTACCAGTGACAAGACCATTCTTGGTGAAACGCTGAACTCTTAGTCAGAAAATTAAGAGTCTTTCATAAGCTTAAAATAGGACTGAGGGCAAAGGAGAAAAAAAAACAAACGGGTTGTTAGGA
>SJYA01004423.1:1406363-1427059 GCA_006410615.1 Neotragus moschatus
AGAGTTAGGTTCATCATAAGATCTCAGTAAACATCATCAGTTTTGTCAATTATTGAAATGATGAAGGCAAAAAATATTTGGGTGGGAGGGTCTTATTATGTTGGGATTCCTACAAGCAGAGCCTGAGGTAGGATTATTTGCAATGGAAGAAAACTTCACATATAGAGCTTATACATGATTTGGCTTGAACTTGATGCTAACTAGAATGGCCTATCTTATGTCCTATCAAATATGCGTTATATGTCTGCTTCAACCATTAGCGAAAAGAATGCATTTAAAAACTCAAAATGGAGCAACTGTCATTCAGGTATCCAAAATGGAGCTGGGTAGCCACTGTAGATGTGGTTTCAGACATGTTCCTGTATCACTGAGAACTTGAATTTCCTGAACTATATCACACTCAAGGACACCAATCATTCTCAAAATAATATCAGCTAGCAGCCCCAGCTGTAAACTTGTAGTCTTAAGGTCTCCCCTTAAGACTACAACCATTCTGGACCCTAACCATACTTCTTGTTGTTGTTGTTCAGTCGCTAAGTCATGTCTGACTCTTTGTGACCCTATGAACTGCAGCACACCAGGCTTCCCTGTCCTTCACCATCTCCCAGAGTTTGCTCAAACTCATGTCCATTGAGTCTATGATGCTATCCAACCATCTCATCATCTGTCAGCCCCTTCTCCTCCTGCCCTCAGTCTTTCCCAGCATCAGGGTCTCTTCCAATGAATTAGCTCTTCACATCAGGTGGCCAAAGTATTGGGGCTTCAGCATCAGTTTTTGCAATGAATACTGCTGTAATTATAATTCTTGACAAACAACTTATGTAACATTGCAGTTTTTGCCTATATGAGCCACCTCCATTTTGTAGTCTAGTGGAACACAATTCAATTGCTTCTTGAATCTGTGTCTCCTGTATTATAGTCCTCAGTTTGGCTCAAATTTTTCTATTCCTACTATAGATTGTTTATTATTATTTCCATCAACATTTGGAACAAAATACCAGTGGCAATTTCGGGGTGACTTCTCAGGTTTTAGCAGAATCAACAGTGATCTCCAAAGTTGGTTGTGTTCAGGAATGTTATATTGGTAGCTTGAAATCAGCAATGGTGATATTATTTATAGCATTTGCTGACTTCTATGGTATAATCAACCTCAATCACTCTACCCCTTCCAGCCAGTTATTAAACATTTTACCAACACATCACTGTTTGTAACTAAATAAGGAAAAGATACTTCAAAACCTAATATCCATATATGATTTCTAAGGTGGGGTAAAGGCTAAACAGGGAAAGGTCCCAAATGTCTAGAAACAGTCAAGATATTTCTAGTTAATGGCTTTTTTAGTACACAAATATATTTGCCTGCACCCTGGGTTCTACATCAGCCAACATGGGCATCAATTTTCTGTGGATTGTGGAACCAGCAGCTAGGGCCAACTGTACTATACCTTTTTATACAAAGGATTTGAGCATCCATGGATTTTGGTATCCATAGGAGTCCTGGAACCAATACCTTGCAGATACAAAAGAATGACTATATGTAAACCTAATTTCGTTGTTGTTCAGTCACTAAGTTGTGTCTGACTCTTTGCGACCCTATGGACTCCTCTGTCCTCTACTATTTCCTGGAGTTTGCTCAAATTCATGTCCATTGAGTCAGTGATGCTATCCAAACACCTCATGCCCTCTCACCCACTTCTCCTCCTGCCCTCAATCTTCCCCAGGATCAGGGTCTTTGCAAATGAGTCGATCCTTTACATCTGATGGCCAGTTCTTCCAATGAATATTCAGTGTTGATTTCCTTTAGGACTGACTGGTTTGATCTCCCTGCTGTCCAAGGACCTCTCAGGAGTCTTCTCCAGCACCACAATTTGAAAGCATCAATTCTTTGGCCCTCAGTCATCTTTATGGTCCAGCTCTCACATCTGTACATGACAACTGGAAAAACCATAGCTTTGACACCTAATTTCTTGCCCTTATTTCTGGTTTTATTTTCTTTACTCACCTTTCTCCACTCCTCTGCTGATAAATAATCTGGCTCTAGCAATGGACTGAGTTGCTACAGTAACACAGTATCTCCTGCATTGACTATCAGTAGACTGGGAAAGAACAGCAGGACAGGAACACAGAACTGAGTCTCTTAGCAACCTGAAGTCACTCAGAAGAACAATGGAATCATTTATGCCACTGTTGATTTTCCCAATAGGATGCTATATATCCTGACCCAAATAGTTCAGAGTTTGCCGTACTACTTCCCAAACTGAGTAATCAAATTCACTAGAAATGTTTTCAAGCCATGCCTAATATCCCTGCAAATCAGCTGAACTCCCTGTCGGGTGGACAGGAACTATCTAGCAACGATTGCAAACTGAATCAGACTGAGAATGCAGCCAAAATCATCCCCAGGGATTCTTTTCAGTGCTGAGATACAATAATTTAAAGTAAGGAGTTCTGTCTTCCAAATCCCCGATCAGCATCTCGCCCTTTGGGGAAAACAAAAACAAAGCAGAAGATAAAAACAGTGAAACTTATTTTCCAAATTCATATATGTCTCCTCAGGGAGTTAAGAGGCATTTAGAAAAAAAGGTTTGATTATACCCCTCAAGATATCCACTCCCCACCCCAACTTCATACCAGACATTGAAAGAATAAGATGCTTCTCAGCTTCAAACAGCATGTGCTGTTGATGGATTGCACTGCTAGGTATCCTAAATCTAATATAAAAAGCCATAAGCAGCAGTTTTTTTAAGTTCCCCTGAAACTCTGGGAGCAACACATTCTGAGCCCACAAACAATCTGACATTTGGACGGGCCTTTAGGTTTAGCCATGACAAAATATCATCATTATTACATCTTAGAATAATACTGGATATAAAATAACAAGTATGGTGGGGTTATATTTTTTTTAAGTAACTTGGTTAATGAGATTTTAAATTATACAAACAATATGGGCCCATTTTTTTAAGGCAAGATATAAAAATTGTTCTAGAAAATTTATCAAGGCTTGCCCTTTTCTATTCTTTAGGACTCAGCTTTTCTACAATAGCCATTCCTGTTCCTATTGTTCATTCTCTCAGGTCACTTTTGTTTTTGGTATTTATTAGAAATTACAATGTATGATTATTTCATTTATCTATTCAACATATCTCATAAAGCCTAAAATGCCAATACAGTGCTTTCTTATCATGTAACTTTCAAAAGGCCCCCTCTTTTAATGTAACATGGAGGCAATGACTACGTGTTTATCATTGTTGGATTTTCAGTGTCTGATACAATGCCAGGCTCACTGTTTACTGAATGAATGAATCAGCTCATGTTAATCATACTGCTGAATCTTTCCATATCAACAGACTGTTTTCTTTTTTAACAGTTTTATATTATTCTATTAATTTGGTAACTCCTTTTTTGATGACTATTAAATGCAAAAAAAGCAAAATGGTTGTCTGAGGAGGCCTTACAAATAGCTGTGAAAAGAAGAGAAGCGAAAAGCAAAAGAGAAAAGCAAATATACAAGCATCTTAGTGCAGAGTTCCAAAGAATAGTAAGGAGAGATAAGAAAGCCTTACTCAGTGATCAATGCAAAGAAATAGACANAGAGTCTCTTGATGAAAGTGAAAGAGGAGAGTGAAAAAGTTTGCTTAAAGCTCAACATTCAGAAAACGATCATCGCATCTGGTCCCATCACTTCATGGGAAATAGATGGGGAAACAGTCTATTATTTTGGAGGCCTTTATTTTGGGGGGCTCCAAAATCACTGCAGATGGTGATTGAAACCATGAAATTAAAAAATACTTACTCCTTAGAAGAAAAATTATGACCAACCTAGATAGCATATTAAAAAGAAGAGACATTACTTTGCCAACAAAGGTCCATTTAGTCAAGGCTATGGTTTTTCCTGTGGTCATGTATGGATGTGNGGCCTTTATTTTGGGGGGCTCCAAAATCACTGCAGATGGTGATTGAAACCATGAAATTAAAAAATACTTACTCCTTAGAAGAAAAATTATGACCAACCTAGATAGCATATTAAAAAGAAGAGACATTACTTTGCCAACAAAGGTCCATTTAGTCAAGGCTATGGTTTTTCCTGTGGTCATGTATGGATGTGAGAGTTGGACTGTGAAGAAAGCTGAGCTCCGAAGAATTGATGCTTTTGAACTGTGGTGTTGGGGAAGACTCTTGAGAGTCCCTTGGACTTCAAGGAGATCCAACCAATCCATCCTAAAGGAGATCAATCCTTGGTGTTCCCTGGAAGGACTGATGCTGAAACTTGAAACTCCAATACTTTGGCCACCTCATGTGAAGAGCTGACTCACTGGAAAAGACCCTATTGCTGGGAGGGATTGGGGGCAGGAAGAGAAGGGGACAACAGAGGATGAGATGGCTGGATGGCATCACCTATTCAATGGACATGAGTTTGGGTAAACTCTGGGAGTTGATGATGGACAGGGAGGCCTGGTGTGCTGCAATTCATGGGGTCACAGAGAATCAGACATGACTGAGCGACTGAAATGAATTGAACAGTGCTTCCAATAGGAGAACCAGGAAATAAGAATGCACAGTTACATATAGATGCGCACACTTGCAAGTGTATGCACATAGACTCATACTGAAAGTGATGCACTAATAGAGATGGTATGTGCAGATGAAAGGACAGGAAGATGGAACATGAAGAGGCAAGGTGAGGTGAAACAGAACAAGTAAGGGAACATTTTAAATGAGAAATAAAGGCAATGTAATCAGGTGAACAGGGATCCATATAAAGAGAAATGATAATATCCCAGAGTAGAGGAGTTAGAACAAGTCTACAGATTCACACAAACATGTCTATAGTGAAATAACTTGAGACTTTACATTACTACATTACTATTTTGGATATTAGGAGATGTTAGATTGAAAGAGTGAGTTCTTCTCAATATTGACAAACGCCCTTGGCACTGTAATAATCTAGCCCAATATAATGTCCTTATTTTCAGATGAGTAGTTCCACGGGGTTGTAGTAAGAAGAATTTCTTAACAAAAAATATATTTCTCAACCATAGATAATGATCACAGAATTCTTCAACATTTTTTAAAGTAATCACTCACATGATGTAAAAGGGTATAAAGTGAAAAGTCTCCCTCTCATACATTTTTTCACCTCTACACAATTTCCAACCAATCCCACTCCAAAACAAGGAAATGCTCCTTTTAGTTTCCTGTGTAGCTGCCTGGTGGTTTTTAGGCACAGCAATAGTGATTCTTTTTTTTTTTTTTTTTTTTAAATCTTTCTTTTTTTTATTTTTTATTTTTTTATTTTTTAGTTTGTTTTGCTTTACAATACTGTACTCATTTTGCCATACATTGACATAATGATTCTTAATGCTCTCTTTTTATTAAGATGGCAGCACATTGAACACAATTTTCTGCACCTCATTTTTCTTCATTTAATTATCTTGGAAACCTTTATTGTAAATGGCTTCACCATTTATTTGTTTTTACATGTATATAACAGTCCATTGTATGGATATACTGTAATTTAGTATGTATATGGATACACCATAATCTAGTCTGTCCCTGATGGTAGATATTCATCTTGCTTTTGATATTATAAACAATGCTGCAATTAGTAAGCAGATACACTTACCAATATGTATTTCACTTTGCACATTGTGAGAGTCAATCTGTAGACTAACAGTGAATGCATTTGAATATTGTGACATCACCAAATTTGACTCCATACAGATTGTGCATTTTGCACTCCCAACAGTAATATGTCAGAGTGGATATTTCCCCATGCCATAGCCTCACTAGCTTTTAGATTTATTTCAATCCAAAAGGTGATAATGCCATCTCAGTATCTAATTCACAGGTCTCTTATGAGTAAATATGATTAAATTCAATGTAAATAAGTACTACATGCACTTATTTTTCCCCACAAACGATCTGTTCATACCCTTTGTCTACTTTCCTGTCCATTTTTTTCTGATTCATCAGGCAGTTTTCTTTATAGTGGAGAGATTAGCCCTTTGTGTATGAGTTGTCTCATGCCATCTGGTATGCACTGGGCCATCCATTTCTTTCTTCAAAGCTTTTATTACCAGCTCTTTCTTTTGTGTATATACTTATTCAAACTACAGATATTTAGTTATGAGTTTTTCATCTACTTATTTCTAAGGGAAGCTTTGCTTCTACATATGCCTAAAAAGAGATGTCTATGGCTACATGATGGTACATGCTGAATGTTCTTCTGCCACTGTAGTGGTGGTGAGTCTAAATAATTATAAACCCCTTTTATAGTGGGTAAAGGTCACTTTTCTTTAGTATATGAGCTGAAAATGGAAGCTTTTCCTTACACAGCAATACCTGAGAATTATGACATTTCCTGTGACATAATATTTAAAATCCACTTGCTAAATTACCATCAATGATAGCAGTTGAATATTTTGTAAATGATATCACTGATATTGTTACCAGATAAAACTTAGGATAATCAGTAAAGTTTAAATTTCAGATAAACAGTGATTACATGGCATAAATATATATTAAAACATTTTTCTTTTTTTGTCTTAAATTCAAATTAAACTGGGTGTCCTATATTTTCATTTGCTAAATCTGACACCACTGATATTTTCATTTTTCTCTGACCAGGATCCCAAGACTATGGTTTGCTGATTTTGAAACCTGTGCCTGGCTGACAATATATAGAATTTTAAAGCATGATTATAAAAAAAACTCTGTGATGGATAAAAATATTTTTAAGATCCTAAAATCTTAAAAATATTTTTAAGATCATCAAATTCAGCCACACACTTCATGTGTGAATGCAGTCTACAATATCTTTTACAAGCTGTCATCCATCTTAATAACTAGATGCTTTCAGTTGTAGGAAATTGTCACTATCTAAAAGACAACTCATTTGATGCCTGCATTGATCATTCAGTAAACCATTTCTCAGATTAAGCAAATACTTCTTTCTTGACTTTCCCCCCCATTCATCCTAGTCTTAGTGGTTACTGAAAACAAGTTAAATCTCTCTTCTATATTTATGTCAACCTTTCAAATATCTGAAGACAGTAGACCACGCTTGAGAGTCTTCTTTCTCTTTGATAAATATTTTCAGTTCCTTCAATTATCTTTTATTTAAAAAATTTCATCTTATGTTTCATCTTATGCACTACCAAATATTGATTTTTCTACTTTCTATGTACCAGACACTGTGCTAAATGAAATGACCCTATAAAGAACAGTGTAAAATTCCCCACCTCTCAGGATACTCTTAGTCTAATGACATTCACAAAGCTCTGTAACAAGTGATGTCATAAAACTATAAACAGCATTTTTTAAGACCATGGAAGAGGAATATCTAAATATACCTGGAAAGGAAAAGGGAGAATGGGTGACAGGGGAAGATTCACAGACGGCTTAGCATGTGATGCCCGAACAGTCTTGAAAGTTACATAGGAATTTTCCATTTGAAGAAGGAAACAGGGAGCATAAATTGCTAAAGTCAATCTGTATTTTGACATACTTATTCTCTAGGAATTCTGCTACATTAGACAATGAGTTCATCATTTACTTCTTGCAAAATGAGGTTCCTATTTAAAGTGCACTCTGCTCTCATTATTCCTTCCACCTTTCATGGACTCCTCTGGTCCCACCTCTTCCCCTTCAGTGTTGTTCTCCAGGTTTCTGTTCTTTGTAAACTGCTTTGCTTATTCTCTATTTTTAGTGATTTCATTTAGATTTGTGGTTTTTGTTACCATGTTAAATGTTGATTTCCAAACATATATCTCCATCCTGGACCTCTCCCCTGGGATTCGCACATCCGTGTGTGATCCTCAAGCACTTCAACCTCAACTTGTCCAAAACAAAATCTTCCTCCATGTTCTTCACTTAGATTGGACTAGCTTTGTCCTGTATTAGAAACTTGGAGGTACTCCTGACTTCTATCCATTGTTCCATATATTGTTGTTGTTGCTGTTTAATCACTCAGTCGTTCTGACTCTTTGCAACCCATGGACTGTAATCTTGTGGCTCCTCTGTCCATGGAATTCTCCAAGCAAAATACTAGAGTGAGTTGCCATTTCCTTCTCCAGGGGATCGTCCCAACTCAGATATCAAACCTAGGTCTTCTGCATTGCAGGCAGATTCTTTACCAGCTGAGTGACAAGGGAAGCCCAAGAATACTGGAGTGGATAGACTATCCCTTCTCCAGCGGATCTTCCCGACCCAGGAATTGAACTGGGGTCTCCTGCATTGCAGGTGGATTCTTTACCAACTGAGCTATCAGGGAAGGCCAGTAAACCAAGTCCAGGAACATATAAAAATAATTTTATACCATGACTAAGTGGGATGTATTCCAGTAATGCTAAACTGGTTCAACATATGGAAATCAATTAATGTATCAAATCAACAGAATTAAAAATAAAAATCACAGGATCATTTTAATAGATGCAGAAAAAGCATTCGACAAAATCTAACCCATTACACAGAGAAGGCAATGGCAACCCACTCTAGTACTCTTGCCTGGAAACTCCCATGGATGGAGGAGCCTGGTGGGCTGCAGTCCATGCGGTCGCTAAGGGTCGGACATGACTAAGCGACTTCACTTTCACTTTTCACTTTCATGCATTGAAGAAGGAAATGGCAACCCACTCCAGTGTTCTTGCCTGGAGAATCCCAGGGATGGGGAAGCCTGGTGGGCTGCCGTCTGTGGGGTCACAGAGAGTCGGACACGACTGAAGCGACTTAGCAGCAGCAGCAGCAACTGATTACATCATGAAAACAAACCAAGAAATGGAGTGATGCTTCCTCAACCTGATAAAGGTCATTTAAAAAACCAGAAAGCAAATTTCATGCTTAACAGTGAAAAACTATATGGTTTCCTCCTAAGATCAGGAAAGACAACATATGTTCTTCCCACTTCTGTTTAATAAGGTACTGATGATTTTAGCCAGGACAATTAAGCTAGAAAAGGCAAAAGCATCCAAATTGGAAAGGAAGAAGTAAGTCTATTTCTATTTGCAGATGACACAATCTTGCACACAGAAAGTTCTAAGAAATCGACTTAAAAACTATTAGAACTTACGTGTGTGTGTGGGTTCATTCAGTCAGTCATATACAAGTCTTTGTGACCCCATGGACTATAGCCTGCCAGGCTCCTCTGTCCATGGAATTTTCCAGGTAAGAATACTGTAGTGGGTTGCCATTTCCTATTCCAGAGGATCTTCCTGACTCAGAGATCAAACCTGCGTCTCTTCATCTTCTGTGTCTCCCACATTGTCAGGTGGATTCTTTATCACTGTGGCACTTGGTAAGCCTATTAGAACTAATAAATAAGTTCAAAAGAGTTGCAAGATACAAGATAAATATACACAAATCAATTGTGTTTCTATGCACTTTTAATGAACAGTCTAAAAATGAAATTAAGAAAACACTTCCATTTATAATGGCATCAAAAAGAATCAAATCCTTAGGAATAAATTCAACAAAAGAAGTGAAATAGATATACTCTGAAGACTATGGAGCATTGCTGAAATAAATTAGAGAACAACTCAATAACTAAGAAAATGTACCATGACTGGAAGACTTAACCTTGTTAAGATGGCAATACTCACAGAATTTTTCTGCTGATTCAAAGCAACTCTAATCAGAAATCTCAGCTTATATCTTGTAGAAATTGCAAGCTGACTTTGAAATTCATATGAAATTACAAGGGACCCAGAATAGCCCAATGATCTTGGAAAAACAAAGTATGAAAAACACTTTATAATTCTGAAAGTTAATGAAAAAAATATAATAAAATGTGGTATGGAAAAAGGATATATAGATCAATTGAATAGAGTTGAGAGGCCAGGAATAAACCCATGCATCTCTGGTCAACTTAATTTTAACAAGAGTGGCAAGACCATCCAATAGTCATTTTAACAAATGGTGCTGGGACAATCAGATAGCCATATGCAAAATAAGGAAACTATACCCTTACTTCACACTGTATATGAAAATTAATACACTATGGACCAATGGCATAAATGTAAGAGGCAAAACTCTAAAATGATTAGAAGAAAACATAGGGGTAAAATGTGATGACTTCGAATTTGGCAAGGATTTTTTAGATATGACACCAAAATCACAAAAGAAAGCATCAAGCAGCAAAAGAAAAAATAGATAAATTGGGCTTCATCAACATTAAAATGTCCTTTTGTGCTTCAAATGACAGTATCAAGACAAAAAGACATAATAGAGCAAAATATTTTCAAATCATATATCTGATAAGGGACTGTATCTAGAATATATAAGGAACTCAATGTAACTAAACAGAACCCTATGAGGCCTTCTGGGGACAAGCACCCCACCCCCATGTCCTTCATTTGCCTCTTGTTTGTAGAAAACTGTAGTCTTACAGGCCTTCCCCAAGTCACAAAAGCCTGGCTCAAGAATTAATGATTGAAAGGATGTGAACATGTAGTGATAAAAGTAGCAGTTGGACCAGGAAAAGTAGTAAAACTGTCACTGTTTGCATATGACATGATACTATACACAGAAAATCCTAAGGATGCCACCAGAAAACTACTAGTGTTAACCAAGGAATTTAGTTAAGTTGTAGGATACAGACGATTTTCTCAGGTTGCTAAGTGGTTAAGAATCCACCTGCAATGCAGGAGATGTGTGTTTGATCCCTGAGTCAGGAAGATCTCCTGGAGAAGGAAATGGCAACCCACTCTAGCATTCTTACCTGGGAAATCCCATGGACCGAGAAGCCTGGTGGGCTGTAGTCCATGGATTAGACATGACTTAGCAGTTAAACAACAACAGGATACAAATACACAGAAATCTCTTATATTCCTGTACAGTAACAACAAAAGATTGGAAAGAGAAATTAAGAAACAATCCCATTTACCACTACAACAATGGAGTCTTAAATTTGAGATGCCAAGAATACATCCAACTAGAGATGTCTGGTAAACAGTTGGAAATAAACAAATGTACATGTGAAAACCAAAGAAAGGTTCTAGCTGGAGATACAAATTTGGGAATCAATGTTTTCCAGGTGAATTAAAACTGTTATCTTAAGGTGTAGAATGAAAAGGAAAGATTCACTTAAAAGGCAGAGTTCAGAATTGAGCACAGTTCTCCCGAGGTGGTCTGTTAAACACAAAGAACTATGAGATATGGACCTATCATCTCACTCCATCCAGATGCTGCAATTCTATTGTAGCTTGGGACTGCATTAGCTTTCTTAGCAGTACTGACTGATATCAATCAGCAAAAGCATTTAAGTTTGTTATTCATGGAGGCTACTGTATTTCTCCTAGTGGATACACACACAGTTGGTTTTCTGTGTTTAAATATATAACTTGTATTTATCTATGTTAAGTTGGAGCTTACTACATTAATCCAGCACTCTGATATATTCAGGTCACATATCTTGATACTGCCATTTAATGCATTTAGTATCCTTCTGAATTATTTGACAGACACAGATTTTATAAATATGCCTTTGATACAACATGAAAATCCTTAATAAACTGTTGGAAAGATCAGGCTGAGAACAGATTCCTCACCGGAAACCTCTCCTCAGAATAGCAGTCTTTTAACCATTCTCTTTGGGTGTGGCCATTCAAGCAGCTAACAATCATCCCCCCCCAATTATACTAACAACTAGACACGTTTCTCTATTTTTTCCACATATATCTCATTCCATACCTAAATATTAAATCAAATCTCACGGATGAATTTCAGATTTGCTTGTTTACTAAAATTCCCCTGATATTGAACGGCTTTAGATTATGCTGGTATGACTTGTTTTCGGTAAGCTAAAGTTGAACTCTCATGATCAGTTCATCTAGTGGCTCACTAATTATGCTTTTAATAAATGATTCTAGAATTTGTCTCAGGATCAATGTCAGGCTCACTCTTGTCTCTTAAAAACTGAGATGCATTTGGTCTAATTTTTCTAATTTTTTTTCTAATTTTTTTCTAATTTTCCATCACCCAGTTTGGAATGGGGGCGATACTGAAACATTCAGGCCTGTGAAATAGGTTTGTAAAAAAACCAGTGTTAATAAAAAGTAGATACAGATAGATGGTAGCCTTCAGAGCCATTAAGGGATGCAGTATCTGCCAGTGCCCTGGAGATGTCATTTACTTGAGTCTGGAAGCTGGGATTCACATCATGTGAGGGGTTCCTTAGTTTGTCCTGTGCAGCAAAGCAGTCAGGGAAAGCAAATTATAACTGGTTCAGAAGATGAGTCCTAAGAACTTGTTAGCCATCAACAACATAGTACACTGGACAGAATACTGGGCCCCAATCTATGCACCACTCTGATAGAGATTATACATACATCCTGCCCCTTCTCTTGGGAGATAAAATATAAGTGAGCAGATAATCATCCTATCTTTTGGCAACCCACACCTTGATTCTTATCCATATAGGATCCTGGAACTAGTAGACATTACATAGATTGTGGAACAAACTCACAATTACAATTTTAATCATTGCAGTTCTAACTACTATACTTATGAAGTACATAAGAACTCAGAAACATAAAATAATAAGTGAGTAGAGTGGAGTGGATCAAGAAAAAGGTTTTGGAAGAAATGAGTTTTCTAAAAATAAAAATTGGTTAGGGTATACAGCATGATCTTTTGGTATACACAGTGAAATGATTACTACAGTGAATCTAATTAACATATCCATCCCTTCATACACTCTTGTGTGTGTGAGAGAGATGAAAGAACCTGAAAACCTCTTAGCAAATTTCCTGTATACAAAAGTAGGAGGTTTTTTTTTTTTTGCTGTCGCTGTGAGCAATGCAGGGGTCTTAGTTCTTTGACCAGGGATCAGACCTGTGCCCTATGCAGTGGAAGTGCAGAATCTTAACCCCTGGACTGCCAGAGGGATGCCAAGTAGATGATATTTTGAGCAGCTTTCAAAGAAAGGAAGGAGCTCAGATTCAGGGACTGCAGTGCAGGTGGTAGCTCTGACCAGGAGTGAAATCCAGTTGTTGTTGTATTTGGAAGGGTACATGCTAAGTTGCTTCAGTCATGTCTGACTCTTTGTGACCCCATGGACTGTAGCCCACCAGGCTCCTCTGTCCATGAGATTCTCCAGGCAAGAATACTGGCGTGGGTTACCATGCCTTCCAGGGGATCTTCCCAACCCAGGGATCAAACCCGCACCTCTTATGTCTCCTGCAGATTCTTTACCTCTAGTGCCACCATTTGGAAGGGTGGAGGCAGCAAATAACTGGGTACTTCTAGAGGTGCGAATCAGGAATCCTGGGAGGATGGGGGCACTGCAGAGGAGCAGACAATGTCAACAACATGTTTCAGTCTCTCCCACTATTGTTGGTCACAGGGTGTCCAGTAGACAGTGAGAAGAGTCCTTCACCAGAGATCCTCTGGACTTAAAATGGTGTTTGGCCCATTGGATGTTGAGTGAATGAAGTATGAACTAATTTAGTAGAAGTCATGTGCTCTCTTTCATCAAACTCAAATTCCTCACAGGCATTTTTGTTCTCTCCGTTTCCACGTGAAAATAATTCTCATTGACAGAGAACATAGATGTCAAGTAAGAGTTGAATAATTGTGATTTCTTTTGGCATGTATAAAACATCACCTAATACACCTCAGGCAGCAAAACATTTCTTTCTTGACCACTTTATTGTTCTGCATGTAGCTTTAAAAGGGTGATCGATTTATCCTGGTTCACTTGGGACTGTCCCAGGCTTAACACTGAAAGTGTCATGTCCTAGGGAAACATCTCAGTTCTGGGAAAACTGGGATGGTTGGTCATTTTAGCTTTAAAAATCCTTATCTGTATTCCTAACATTTGTTGAAGACCTCACATAAGTTGGGACACTGGCCTCCCAGAATCTTTATATTGGTCTGTTCTCTTTCCTCTATGGTCTCATTACCCCCTTAATGCAGAATCCCAGGAAGCACTCATTTCTTTGCTCTGTCTTCTGTTCATCATTAATGGCATCAAAATTTTAAAAGATTTTTTCCTTCTAGTAACTCCATTTTATAAAGCTAAATTAATCTAGCACTTTAATGTGTATCATCACATTGTATCTAGAATTCAAGGCACAGAAGAGCAAGCCTGGCCTCTACAGTCCATGGAGTCGCAAGAGTTGGGCATGATGTGACTAAACCACTACCACCACAAGGGCTGCCATAACAAAGTACCACAGACTGGGTGGCATAAAAAACAAATTTATTCACTCAGTCCAAGAGACTAGAAGTACAAAATGAAAGTGTCAACATGGTCATGTTCCCTCCCAGGTCTCTAGGGGAGAATACTTCCTTGCCTCTTCTAGCTTCTGGTGGTTGCTGGCAATCCGTGGCAATCCTTGGCTTATGGCAGCATTGTTCAAGTCTCTGCCTCCACAATCATATGGCCATTTTACCTTTGTGTATATGTCCAAATTTATAAGAGTACCTGTCATTGGACTAGGGGCTACCCTATTCCAGTAGGACTTCATCTTAACTTGATTACATCTGGAAAGACCCTACCTACACAAAGGTCACATTCACAGTTTCAAAATAAACATGAATTTAGGGGAGGGGGGACACTATTCAACCCAATATAATAATCTACAGTTAATTCATACAATAATTTTAACACTATCAATAGAATATCAAATCAATTCTCCATGTCTTCCATTCAACAGTGCTGTAGTCAGTCTTAATTATACCACTTAATCATAATCATCATTACATTTCTCAGCTGTCTCTTCATTATCATGGCAGATCTAGCCTTTGGTTTCCAGAGATTCTATTTAAGTTCCGTGATTATCAGTCAAGCAGTGTACTCTCTTTGCCAGTTGAGTGTTTCTGAAGATTTTGTATAAATTCAGCTGCTGCAGTTTAGAACCTGATATCCTTAATATATAGCTCTTGAGTTAGATTGATACATAGGCTTCTTACCAATTCCACTAGACTCTGAAGTATAAATATCTTCAATCATACATATCATAAATGAAAAAAAAAGGAAAAAAAGCCTCTTCTTCATTTTTCAGCTCTATCCTTTGCCAATTGACTTTCAAAATAGCTTCCCATTTCTATATGCATCAGCATGTCATGAAAACATTAAATTACATTCAAGGCCAAAGTCAAGAGGCAATTCTGTGGTCTTCCTAATCATGTTTTCATATTCATAATATAAGACTTGTGACTTTTCTGACTTTTCAATTCATGTATTTTTATGTGTCTTTCTACCAGTACCACCCAGTCAAATAATACTTGAAGATAAATCCTATTAATTTGAAGCATGCAGCTTCATATCAGGAAGTTACTTCTATCAGTTAAATTCAATTTTGTCTCCTACAAAGTACAGCTTTTACAAAACATTTCAAGACTTCCAAACCTGGCTGTTTCCATTGTTTTCATTTTGTTTTGAAAATATATGTTGATTTGAATTTTCAGCTGGGGTGCTCAGCTTTTTATATGTTCTCCCCAATAATTTTTATCCTGATTAGTTGACTTGGACACAACATAAATCCCAGTTTGGTTACACAAAACAATGCTCAATACAAAGCAGTGTGTCTGGGCTATTAAGGGCATAGAACAAGGTCTTATCAATTGCATCTTCAAAGGTTATAACTTTTTATCTTTACATGATAAACAGAATTAATAGCTCAAGATGGACGTCAGGAAATGAATTACTATTGCAACAGAGACTTGCACTGTGATGTATTTGTGTCTGCTGAGTGACTTGACAGAAAACAATCCCGTGGCTTGGAACTTACTTCCTACAGTAAGACCCTGTTGCATCTCCCATTCTCTGAGAACTTCTAATCTGACAATAGAATACTAAAGGCTTTATTCATCTCTCCAAGTCTTGGTTTTCAAAATATAAAGATATTGGTTAAAAAAAATTACCTAGGCTGTTTTCCTTACCAAGAAAAGTATAGCCAAGAATTTCATAGAACAATGAAATGAATGATATCAAACTGCTCATCACTTGAGGTAGGTTATGGACACAAGGTATCGGGCACTGTGAATATTCCCTGAAAGGCTATATACATGGGTGAGAACAATTTAGATGGCAAAAAAAAAAAAAAGATTTTCTTCTTACTGGAAAATTGGACTGAGAGTAGAAGTATGGGCACATTGTTTGGGTTCTAAACCCAGTGTAACTACTTACTGGCTGTATGAATTTGACAAGTATACTTCAGTTTCTTTATTTTAAAAACACTGGTGATAATCAGAAAACCTAACTCATATTGTTCTTGTTAGGATTAAATGCTACACCATTGGTAAAGCACTTGGAATAGCATCTGGTACAATGTAAGAAGTCAATAAATGTTAACCAGTCATAGTACAGGTGGTGCTGGCAGTAGTAGTGGTAACAGTAGCAGTAGCAGCAGCAACAACAACAATCATAGGTAGTGATAGTTACAATATCTTTAGAATTACTGCCCTAAGTTGCCATTGACCATGAATCAAAAGAGTAGGGGTGTTATCTATGTCAATGATTAGGATACGTGTCTTAACCCAAACATCCTCCCAACCCCAATACCTTCCCAAGAAGATAATCTCCAAAACCTATGGTAAAGGGTGGAACAACTTCAGGGACTGTGATTTCTCATCTTTATGAAAGAAGTAGAGGGAGAATCGCAAGGAACCAGATGCATGCTATGGGAGAGTTTTGGGTCTCTATTGGATCATTTTATTATTTATTATTCTTTATTTATTATTCTTGTGGCTACTTTTTTGGTAGGAAAAATGGAATCTCACCTCTTGGAGAGAGATCGAGAGTGGCAACAACCAGGGATGTTGTCTTGGTGACAATGATGAAAAAAGGAGAAGGAAGAACACAAGAACACATAAAGCCTCAGGGGTATCCTATAGATAGTGGTGTGTCTGTATTCTGCCTAACCTGTGCCCATCAAGGGAAGATCAACATACTTTCAGGATGGCGGGGGTGGATGAAGTGGGATGGCCTGAGTAGTAAAAAACACTGAACAGCAGGAGAAATGGTAAGCAGAGGGTAGAGATGACTGAATATTCTCTGAGGATTTTTCTTTTTTTTGGAGGGAGACAAACCAGGTACTTTGGTGGAATGAAGGGTCAAATTGGGCCTGAAACTGAGAAGAGGATTATGCACATGAGGTTGGGGGTCCCCTGGATACAAATGAACAGAATATTGTGATTTCTCCAGGGATTCCTCCATCTCGCCAGTCTATATTAAAGAGTTCTGTGGGAAACGGATTGCCGGTCTAGGTTTGATGCAGAAGGCTTGGGACTGATGGGCGGGGATGATCCGGAGGGATGGTGTGGGGAGGGAGGGAGAAGGGGGGTTCCGGATTGGGAACTCAGGTACACTTATGGCTGATTTATGTCAATGTATGGCAAAATGAGTATAGTATTGTAAAGCAAAACAAACTAAAAAATAAAAATTAAAAAAAAAAAGAGTTCTGCAAAGTATACTCCTATTTTTGCTTATACTGATTACAATCATAGAGTAAATCATTTCCCCCAATGTTCTAGATGATAAAAACTGAACCATTCAATCATCCTCAGATCTTAGTACAACAGAATCTACCTGGGAAGCTTTTTAGAAAATATATAACCCTGGGTGGTACCTTGTAGAAATTCTGTTACAACAGTAGATTTGGGGTGAGGAGAGTCTTAGGAATCTGCATTTCTTTTTACCAGTTCCTTAGGCAAGTCTGATGAAAGTGATCCATAGGCCACCTTTTGAGAAACAATGACATATCCCTGATCTCCAGGGTGACTTGCAATTCCCTAGCTGTCCCAAAATGTTACTTACTGTCACAATTCTTGAAATTTTACCACTGGAATAATGATTTTTCCTCTGTGGCAGCACATTTGAGGAACATTTGAGAATCTCCTAGGGGCTTTTTCAAATGGCCTCTGAGACTTTGTCTCATTCCCCTTTATTGAGAATCACTGCCACTAACTGAACCACTGTTACTTATATAGAATGTATGCTGCATCCTGAGGTGTGTTGGATGGGAAAGGTGTTATTTACAGTACTAATATCTAGCAATTTTTAACTACATACTGCTTGCAAAGCATTATGATAATCACTTAATAAAGAAATAAAAACTATTATTATCCCCAATTAACAGATAAGGAAACTGAGGATTTAAGAGGTGAAGGACTTGTGTAAGTTACACCTCTGTTAGTGATATAGCAGAAATTAGAATGTACATCCCTATGTTATCAAATTCTATGTTCTTGCCACACTGCAAGAGGGCTTTGGAGATACATACCAGTAGGATAAGCAATCCCTCTCCAACAGCCTCATATAAAGGGCAATGAACCCTGAGAAGATTAGCACAATGTATCACTGACACCTCAGGGACCCAAGATAGCAAGTGAGTTGGCCCTGCCAGGTTATTATCTTTTGTAAATAATTTCTGCTTGCCTGGGCAGGGTGAACAAGTGAAGGGCAAAACTTGATAGGAAATAAATGTGCTAATTCAACTTGTCTGAAGTTTACATCAAAATTAAAGTTTCAACTTCAAAGCCATGGATGTGAGTGCCTGAGAATTTATCAGACACACTCTAATGTCTTGAACAGTTGTGAGAAGAACAAAATGCAAGTTTGGGCAAAAATTCCTTTCTGAGCCCTGTTCAGAGAGCAGATATGAGCCTGCAGTTGCCCCTTGCACTGAATTGTGTGGAAGATGATGAACAACAGAAATCTTTTGGGGCAACCGATAAAGGACAGGGGCTTCCTTGGTGGCTCAGACAGTAAAGAATTTACCTGCAATACAGGAGTTGCAGGAGACATGGGTTCAATCCTGGGTCAGGAAGATCCCCTAGAGAAGGAAATGGCAACTCACTCCAGTATTCTTGCCTGGAGAATCCCATGGACAGAGGAGCCTGGCTGGCTACAGTCCATAGGGTCACAAAGAGTTGGGCATGACTTAGCACCTGAGCAAAATAAAGAACAGAAGTTTCCAAGATTCCCTGCTGTATGGCACATATGTCCCTCCAACTTCACTATGTTCAAGAGGTATTTCAATAAATCCTCATTTAAGTCAAATAAGGTTCTTTCTCTTCCTCAATAATTGAAGGTATTAGAAAACCTGTTTGGCTTCAGGCTTCATTATAGCACTAATTCTAGTATTTTTGTTACACTTTCTTGCAAAGAATAATACAATAGGGAATTCACTGGCTGTCCAGTGGTTAGGATTTGGCACTTTCACTGCCAGGTCCCAAGTTGAATCCCTGGTCAAGGAACTCACAAGCCAGATGGCATAGCAAAAAAAAAAAAAAAAAAAAAAAATGATACAGTAGATATAATAATCTTTCTGTCCCAACTAAGGATGTTATAGTGCATGATGATCATAAACATTGATGACAACTGCTTGTAGAAGTTACCCTGAAAAGATGCCCAAACAATAAAGAGACTGGAATGATGCCAGGGAACGTCACCTAGTTCCCCAGACAGGTCTTGACTAAGAGGCATCACTCTTTCTAAATTCATCACAGTCCAAGGTTTATTGTCCCACTAGCAGACTTGAATAAATGATTTTAATAAATTGCAAATGAAGTACAAAGCTCAAGGTTGGAATATTAAGCCAATTATTGTAGATACTGATTCATATAATCAGATTATCAAAGTATTAATTTTTATAGATGGGTAACAGAATTTGCCCCAGCAAAATATATGGTTGGCGTAATGATTGTTTTTGTGTTGTTTTCAGGAACAGTAGTGGAGAAAGCAATGGCAACCCACTCCAGTGTTCTTGCCTGGAGAATTCCAGGGATGGCAGAGCCTAGTGGGCTGCTGTCTATGGGGTCGCACAGAGTCGTACATGCCTGGTGTGACTTAGCAGCAGCAGCAGGAACAGTAGAGACAGGAGAAGTTCTGAAAATAGAGTAGAATTTTACAGTTTTGTAAGAAAATTTTATATTTGATAAGGAAATCTCCGTTTTTAAGGGTGTCTCCTCCTCTGTACAAGGAAGAAAAGATGACTAAATCATGAGAAAAACAAATCAATGGAGAAGGCACTGACTTCTGTGTAACAAATTATCACCCTTGTTTACCATGCTTTTCCTGGCAATCTTCCCCCAAATCATTCTACTGCTGTCCCCTGCAGCCCATACTCCAACTTTTCTTTTTCCTTTGGTTGAATATAGTATTTAAGCCAGAGTTATAAACCATCTCTTTGAGTCACTAATTTTTCCCTTGGTGTCTCCCATATATACATTAGGTATACATGTTAAACTTCTGCTTTTCTCTTGCTGATCTTTTATTATAGGTCTCTCAGCCAACAACTGGGAAAGTTTCCCCAACAACTGGGAAGGTTTCATCCTTTATGGGAAATTTTCTCCCCAAATTATTAAAATAAAAGTCACAGGGACCAGAGTTTTTGCACTGATAAGGCCACTACTGTCACATACTAACTAGATGTGTACATTTAGACAAGTCATGTAGCCTCACTAAAACCTCAGTTTCCTCATATTTAAAGTGGGAACAAAAATGGTAACTTCTTGTAAGGATTAAAGGAGAGAATGCATGTGAATCTCTTAATCTGCCTGGCAGAAAGTAAGTCCTCAGTAAGTCCTATTTATTATTATTATTGCTAGAATAAAAACATTGTTTGGTAAGACTACTTGTAGGAGATAAAATCTGATGCTCTAACCTTCGGGTTCAGCTTTACAAGATTCAGCAAGAGCAATAGCTGGTAACGACTCTGGAAACCAATAATCAACATCCCATGTACTGTTAT
>SJYA01004423.1:1428465-1476303 GCA_006410615.1 Neotragus moschatus
CATACTATGCTAATTTGCTATGTGGTTAAAAAGTATGTGACTCAATGTACACAGTTGACCATTGAACCATATAGAGACTAAGGGTGTTGAGCTCCTATGCCATTGGAAATCCAAATATAACTTTATAGTCAGGCTGTCCATGTCTGAAGTTCTTTGTTTATGGGTTTGACCAACTGTAAATGGTATAGTACCGTAGTATTTATTGAAAAAACATTCACATATAAGTGGACTCAGTTCAAACTCATAGTGTTCAAAGGTCAACTGTAGTATTTATTTGGAAATGATTTTGCAATGTAACCCAAGTGGATATTAGGAAAGGTAAGGACAAGCCACTTTATTGTTTATTGGCAAACAATGGTTTTAAAGAAATCTCTTTTTTAATGATAAGTAATTCCACCAGAGCCAAACCAAATAAAAAATACACTAATCTTATATACAGACTATAAAATTACAGAAAAAGTAAAACTTATTGTTAGTTTTGTAAAAGAAACATATTTCTAAAGATAACTTAATAGAGGAAATAGGAAATTTATTTTAAATTACTTATTATTCTCATTAAAATATAAAACCACATGGTTTTTATGAAGCAGGAATAAAAGAAAACTATAAAAATAAGCATACTTTTGTGAGATCATGATTAAGAAAAAAGAAAAACAACAACATACAACTAAAACTGATGAGGTAAAATGTGATATAACCAGAGATTAAAATATAAACATTCTATTTGAAAATTCCAAAAGCATCAATGTAGTGATGGCATAGGAGTTTTCTACTGTCTTCCCCTCAAGGAACACTGACTTTGAAAATTAACTACAGAAGACTCGAAGAGTCCAGTGGAGAAGTACTAACATATCACTGGAGCAAAGAAAATCCAATATTGGATGCATTATAGAGGGTAAGAGGAACAATTTCACTTTGCCCACACAGGTCCTTCCCCAAGAAATAACTTCTCAGCCTGTGATTTATCTCATGGGGAATAGTGAAAGTAGGTGAGTTAGTGCCTAGTTTTTGAAGGTATGTAGAACACTGAGAAAGAGACCCACTTTGCTTCTCACCCTATACAGAATATTGAGGTGTTCTGCCTGACTGTGAGGTGGGCAGCAGCTGAGAATAACATCCACAGCTCCTAGAGAGCAAACAGGCATGGATTCAGTTAACCACATCTTAGGCTCCATCAGTAATCCTGCCTATGGGCTGCTGGGAACATCTCAACTGTGGATCCCTCCAACTGGCCCACAGGTACTTCCAAAACTCCATGTGTCCCACCAATATCCACCCACTCTATGGCTAGCTTCCTGTGAATGTCCCCAAATGTGGTCCAAGAGAGCCTTTGTAAATGTCTCATGAGCATGCTCAGAAAGCCAGCCTGACCCTGTGAGTTTGGGAGAAAGCACAAACATTTGAATATTAAGCAACACCTCAGGGAAATCAAATAAAGACTGGCTCTGCTAGATTGAGATAAGACATACAATTTAAGAGTTCTTCCATAAGAAAGAATAAGAAGTATAGAGCAAGCATATTCATATGAAAGTTCTGGGAAAGTCTCAGAATCCCTAAGAGGGCTGATGGAAGGTATTTCCCTCTCAAAGCCAATCAGCAAAGACTAGTAATGACTGGAAAAGGTGACTGCTTATTCAGTTGTGAAGATAATAATACAAGACTTAAAGGAACAGGAAATTCAAGGAAATATGACCCCAAAGAATACAATTTCCCAAGCCAACTACAAAGAAATGGAAATCTGCAAATTGTCCAATAAAATATTCAAAATAGTTGTTCTCAGGAAGTTCACTGAACTGCAAGAAAAAAATAGAAAGATCATTCAATGAAACCAGGAAATGACTACTCACACAGACACACAAAAAAATCAAGATTTACAGAGAGATAGAAATAATGAAGAAGAACCTAACAGAAATCCTGGAGTTGAAGAATATAATGAATGAAATGAAAAATGCAACAGATTATATCAATAGCAGACTAGATCAAGCAGAATTAATAATCTGTGAAATAGAAGTTATTTGAAATTATGCAGTCAGAGGAAAAAAAGAAAAGGAGTGAAAAAGGACAAATTCTACATAAAGTATTGCATACCATTAAGAGAAATAGTCTATGCATTATTGGAGGCCCAGAGGAAGAGAAGGGGAAGGAGCAGAAATCTTTTAAAGAAATAATAATGGCTGAGAACTTTCCTAACCTGGGAAGAAATTTGGACATCCAAATTCATGAAACTCTAGGTCCTCCCAAAATGTCACCTTGTAAACGTCTTTTCCAAGACATGTTATAGTAAAATTGTCCAAAAGCAAAGACAAAGAGAATTATTAAAGCATTGAGAGAAAAATATTCTTCAAGTACAAAGGAATTCCCATATGGCTACCATTATGGTTTTCTCAGCAGAAATCTTACAGGCCCTGAGAGAGTAGAATGGTATATTCAAAATGCTGAAAGAAAACCAAAAAACCACTAACCAGGAATTCTTTACCTCAGAAAGTTATCTTTCAGAAATAAAGGAGAGATAGACTTTCCTAGACAAAAATTTAAGTTCATCACCACTAAATTTACTATAAGAGAAATGTTATAAGTAGGTCTTAAAGCTGAAAAAAAAGACCCTGATTAGTAACATGAGAACATGAAAATATAAAACACACTGGGCAAAGGAAAGTTTATAGTTAAATTTACGATAATTTGTAGATGGATACACAATGAAAATTATGACATTAGAAACATAAAATGGTGATAACGGAGTGAAAGAAAGTTTTTGGATGCATGATACTCAGTGGTAAAATGTTAAAAGCCTTCCCTCTAAGATTAGGAACAAAGCAAGGTTGCCCACTCTCATCATTATTATTCAATACTGGAAGTCTTAGCTTGAGCAATTAGGCAAAAAAAAAAAAGAAAACAATATACAAATTGGAAATAAATAAAACTGACTTTTTGCAGTTATGATCTTACATATAAAATTTTTTTAAAGTCAACAGCAACAAAAAAAACTGTTAGGACTAATCAATAAATTCAGTCAAATTTCTTTATAAAATATCAACATACAAAATTCAGTTGCATTTTTATATACTAACAATGAGCTACCTGAAAATTGAAAGAAAACAGTCATACTATGGGCGATCTTACTTATATGTGATATATATATTAAAAACCCAAACCCATTACAGAGAACATATTGGTGGTTTTCAGGTGCAGGAGGTAGCAGAAGGTGGGGACTGAAATGAGTGAAGGTGGTCAAAAGGCACTAAATGGTTATGAGATAAGTAAGTCCTGCCAATGTAACAATGCACAGCACGGTGAAAATAGTTAACAAATGCTTTACAGTAAGTCCCCTACATTCATAAGAATTCTGTTCTGAGAGCACATTCATTAGTCAATTTGTCAGTCTAACAAATTTAGCCTAGGTATCCAACTGACACAGTCTGTTATATAGTTCTGAACTGTTAATAGGTTTATAATACTTTTCACACAAATAGTACATAAAAATGCAAATAATGAAACATTTGTAATCATATGGTACAGTACCTTGGAAAGTGCAGTAATATAGTACAACAGCTGGCCAGCAGTACCAGCTACATCACTGCTGCTTTTACACTTGCTTCTGGACATCCTGGGCTTGAAATAAACATACTGTACTTCTGTACTCTACATAGTACTCCATAGTAAAGTACACAAAAGCAGAACCACTTGCAAAGGTTGCATACTCATGGAAATGTATGCCAGACATGTGAACTAACCTATGCGACTGGACATGCAGACGTACTTTTGCATCTTTGAACGTCTGCAGCTTGAAGATTCATATGCAGGGGACTTACTATATTGTATATTTGAAAGTTGCTAAAAGTGGATCTTAATCCTTATCACAGGAAACAAATGTGTAATCATGTGTGGTGATGAATGCTAGCTAAACTTGTTCCAGTAATCATATTGCAAAATATTCACATATCAAGTCATTATGTTGTACACCTAAAACTAATGTCAATTATATCTCAATTTGAAAATGAAAACAATCCCATTTACAAAAGTATCCATAACAATAAAACTAGTAGGAATACATTCAACTGAGAAGGTAAAAAATTATACACATAAAACTATAAAACGCTGACTAAAAAAAATCAAAGACACACAAAACATGTAGAAACATCCCATGTTCACAGATTGCAATAATTAATATTGTTAATATGTCCTTAATATGCAATGTAGATTCAGTGCAATCCCTACCAAAGTTCAATGGAGTTTTTCCAGAGAAATATAAAAATCTTAAAATGCATAAAGTACCACAAAAGACCACAAAGAAAGCTGAGCACTGAAGAATTGATGCTTTTGACCTATGGCATTGGAGAAGACCCTTGAGAGTCTCTTGGACTGTAAGGAGATCCAACTAGTCTATCCTAAAGGAGATCAGTTCTGAATATTCATTGGAAGGACTGATGCTGAAGCTCCAATACTTTGGCCACCTGATATGAAGAACTGACTCGTTGGAAAAGACCCTGATGCTGGGAAAGATTGAACACAGGAGGAGAAGGCGACAATAGAGGATGAGATGGTTGGATGGCACCACTGACTCAATGGACATGAGTTTGAGTAAGCTTCGGGAGTTGGTGATGGACAGGGAAGCCTGGCTTTGCTGCAGTCCATGGNGTTGGAAAAGACCCTGATGCTGGGAAAGATTGAACACAGGAGGAGAAGGCGACAATAGAGGATGAGATGGTTGGATGGCACCACTGACTCAATGGACATGAGTTTGAGTAAGCTTCGGGAGTTGGTGATGGACAGGGAAGCCTGGCTTTGCTGCAGTCCATGGTGTCACAAAGAGTTGGACAAAACGGAGTGACTGAACTACTAATCTTAAGAAACAAGAACAAAGCTGGAAGCATCACACTTTCATAACAAAGCTATAGTAATCAAAGCAACATGGTGCTGGCATAAAGAGACACATAAACCAATGAAACAGAATCTAGATCCCAGAAATACAACTGTATATATATAGCCGATGAATATTTGACAAGGAACCAAGAGTATCCAATAGAAAAAGATATGTCTCTTCAATAAATAGTGCTGGGAAAACTGGAAATTCGTATACAAATGACATTGGACTCCTATTTTACATCACTCACAAAATTACCACAAAATGGATTAAATATTTAAATGTAAGACCTGAAATCATAAAACTTCTAGGAGAAAATATAGGGGAAAAGTTTGGCATTGGTCTTAGTAACAATAATTTTCATATGACACAAAAAAGGACAAGTAACAAAAGCAAGAATCAATGAGTGGGATTACATCAAACTGAAAACCTTCTGCACAGCAAATGAAAGAGTCAACAAAATAAAGAGCAACCTACAGAACGGAAAAAAAGTATTTGCAAACCATTTATCTGATATAGAATTAACGTCCAAAATATAAAAAGGAACTCATACAACTCAACAGCAAAAAAGATTAAAAAAAAGAAAACTGACAGAAGACCTGAATAAAACATCTTTGCAAAAAAGACATAAAGTGAACAACAAGTACATTAATAGATGCTAAACATCACTTTTCAGGGAAATGCAAATTAAACTAATGATATATTACCTCATACCTTTTAGAATGGCTATGATAAAAGGATAACAGGTATTAGTGAGAATGTTTAAAAAAGGTTACCTCTGTGCACTATTAATAGGAATGCAAATTTGTACAGCTGTTATAGAAAATAGTACGGACCTTCCTCAAAAACTTGAGAACAGAACAGAACGAGCATATGATCCAATAACACTACTCCTATGTGTATATCCAAGGAAATGAAATCCAGATCCCAGAGATATCTGCACCCCCAAATACACTGCAGCATATTTCACAAGAGCCAATACATGGCAACAATTTAAGTGTCCACCAATGGATGAGTGGATAAACAAGATGTTTTGTGTATATGTACACACACACACACACACACACAATGGGATCATTTTCAGTCATAAAAAATAAATCTTACCATTTGCAACAACATTAATGGACCTTTGGACCGTGAAGATTTTATGCTAATGAAATAAATCAAACATAAAAATACTGTACGATCTCACTTATATGAGGAATCAAAATAAGCTGAACTTATAGAAACAGAAACAAACAGTAGAATGCTAGTTCCCAGGGGCTGGGAGGAAATGGGTAGATGTTGGCCAAAGGGCAAAACTTCCTATTAAAAGATGAATGAGTTCTGGAGATCTAATGTAAAGCATGGTGACTATAACAATAGTGTATTATAGACTTTAAAGTTTCTAAGAGAGTAAGTATCAAATGTTCTCCCATAAAAAGTTAATTATATAAGGTGATCTATATGTTAACTAACCTTATTACATATGTTTACCTAAATATGATATTATATACTTTTAACTTATATATGTTAATTATATCTCAATAAAGCTTAGGGAAAATGGGCATAAGTCCTTAAAAGACATCTCATCAAAGAGTGTTTGCTTGCTTCACATACAGATGGCAAACAAACATATGAAAAGATACTCCACATGAGATTTATTGCAGGGATGCAAGGATTCTTCAGTGTATGAAAATCAATATGATACACCATATTAACAAATGAAGAATAAACATATCTCAATAGAGGCAGAAAAAGCTGTTGAAAAAATTCAATACCTATTTATGATCAAAACTCTCCAGAAAGTGAACACAAAAGTAGTATATCTCAACATGAGCTTCCCTGGTGGCTCAGATGATAAAGAATCTGCCTGCAATGTGTGAGAGCCAGGTTCAATCACTGGTTAGGAAGATCCCCTGGAGAGGGCAATGGCAACCCACTGCAAAATTCTTGCCTGGAGAATCCTCATGGACAGAGGAGCCTGGCAGGCTACAGTCCATGGGGTCAGAAAGAGTCGGATGTGTCTGAGGACTTTCACATTTACAACTCAACATAATAAAGGCCATATATGACAAGTCTACAGCAAAAATCATTCTTAATGATGAAAAGTTGAAAGCGTTTCCTCTAAGATCAGGGACAAGACAAGGATACCCACTCTTGCCACATTTATTCAATATAGTTTTGGAAGTCCTAGCCATGGCAATCAGGGAAGAAATAGAAAGAATCCAAATTGGGAAAGAAGTAAAAACTGTCACTATTTGCAAATGACATGATACTATACATAGAAAATCCTAGATATCCCACCAGAAAACTACTAAAGATATTCAATGGATTTAGTAAATTTGCAGGATACGAAATTAATACACAGAAATCTCTTGAATTCCTAAACACTAACAATGAAATAGAAGAGTAATTAAGGAAACAATCCCATTTACCATCACATCAAAAGGAGTAAAATACCTAGAAATAAACCTACCTAATCACTGCAGATGGTGACTGCAGCCATGAAATTAAAAGACGCTTACTCCTTGGAAGAAGTGTTATGACCAACCTAGATAGCATATTCAAAAGCAGAGACATTACTTTGCCAACAAAGGTCCATCTAGTCAAGGCTATGGTTTTTCCTGTGGTAATGTCTGGATGTGAGNCAGTCCCCTATAATGAAAATGACATCTTTTTTGGGTGTTAGTTCTAAAAGGTCTTGTAGGTCTTCATAGCACCACTCAACTTCAGCTTCTTCAGCATTACTGGTTGGGACATAGGCTTGGATTACCATAGTATTGAATGGTTTGCCTTGGAAATGAACAGAAATCATTCAGTCATTTTTGAGATTGTATCCAAGTAGTGCATTTCAGACTCTTTTGTTGACCGTGATGGCTACTCTGTTTCTTCTAAGGGATTCCTGCCCACAGTAGTAGATATAATGGTCATCTGAGTTAAATTCACCCATTCCTGTCCATTTTAGTTCGCTGATTCCTAGAATGTTGACATTCATTCTTGCCATCTCCTGTTTGACTACTTCCAATTTGCCTTGATTCATGGACCTGACATTCCAGTTTCCTATGCAATCTTATTCTTTATAGCATCAGACCTTGCTTCTATCATCAGTTGCATCCAAAACTGGGTATTGTTTTTTGCTTTGGCTCCATCACTTCATTCTTTCTGGAGTTATGTCTCCACTGATCTCCAGTAGCATATTGGGCACCTACTGATCTGGGAAGTTCCCCTTGCAGTATCCTATCATTTTGCCTTTTCATACTGTTCATGGGGTTCTCATGGCAAGAATACTGAGGTGGTTTGCCATTCCCTTCTCCAGTGGACCACATTCTGTGAGACCTCTCCACCATGACCCGTCTCTCTTGGGTGGCCCCACATGGCATGGCTTTGTTTCACTGAGGTAGACAAAGCTGTGGTCTATGTGATCAGATTGGCTAGTTTTCTGTGATTATGGTTTCAGTGTGTCTGCTCTTTGATGCCCTCTCGCAACACCTACCATCTTACTTGGGTTTCTCTTACCTTGGACGTGGGGTATCCCTTCAAGTTTGCTCCAGCAAAGTGCAGCTGCTGCTCCTTACCTTGGATGAGGGATATCTCCTGATGGCCACCCTTCCTGACCCTGAATGTGGAGTAGCTCCTCTCAGCTCTTCTGTGCCCCTGCAGCTTCCACTCCTTAGCTTAGCCTTCCTTAACTCAGCTCTCCTCTCATTAGCTTAGCTCTCCTTAACTTAGCTGTACATAGCTTCGCTGTACATAGTTCTCATTACCTTAGCTCCCCTCAGCTCAGCCCTTCTCAGCTCAGTGCTCCTCAGCTCAGATCTACATAGCTATCCTTAGCTCAGCCTTCCTTAGGATAGCTTTCCTTAATCACTTCTCCTTAGCTTAGTTCTCTGTAGTCCTCCATAGCTTAGCTCTCCTTAGCTTGGCTCTTTTTAGCTTAACTGTTTGTAGCTCTCTTTAGCTAAGCTCTCCTTAGCTCTGCTGCTGCTGCTAAGTTGCTTCAGTCATGTCCGACTCTGTGCAACCCCATAGACGGCAGCCCACCAGGCTCCCCCATCCCTGGGATTCTCCAGGCAAGAACACTGGATTGGGTTGCCATTTCCTTCTCCAAGGTATGAAAGTGAAAAGTGAAAGTGAAGTCGCTCAATCGTGTCCCACTCTTAGCAACCCCATGGACTGCAGCCTACCAGACTCCCCCATCCACGAGATTTTCCAGGCAAGAGTACTGGAGTGGGCTGCCATTGCCTTCACCACTCCTTAGCTCAGCCCTCCTTAATTAATTCTCCTTAGCTTAGCTGGCCATAGCTCTCCTGAGCGTAGCTTTCATTAGCATAGCTCTCCATAGCTTCCCTTAGCTTAGCTCTCCTTAGGATAGCTATCATTACCTCGGCTCGCCTTAGCTTCTCTCTCCTTAATTACCTCTCCTTAGTTTAGCTCTCCATGCTGCTGCTGCTGCTAAGTCACTTCAGTCATGTCCGACTCTGTGCGACCCCATGGATGGCAGCCCACCAAGCTCCCCCGTCCCTGGAATTCTCCAGGCAAGAACACTGGAGTGGGTTGCCATTTCCTTCTCCAAGGTATGAAAGTGAAGTTGCTCAGTTGTGTCTGACTCGTAGTGACCCCATGGACTGCAGCCCACCACGCTCCTCCATCCATGGGGTTTTCCATGCAAGAATATTGGAGTGGGGCATGGCTCTGCTCCTGAGCATGGCTCTGCTTAACTCAGATCTCCTTTCATTAGCTTAGCTTTCCTTAGCTAAGCTGTCCATAGCTCTCCTTAGCTCAGCCTTCCTTAGCTCTCTTTAATTACTTCTTAATTAATTACTTACTTAATTACTACTCCTTAAGTAATTACTAACTTAATTACTCCTCAGTAAGCCACTTCTCCTTAAGTGGCTCACCATAGCTCAGTTCCCCTAGGCTCAGCCCTCAGAGCCCTCCTCGGCTCAGCTCTCCTTAGCTCTCCTTAGCTCTCTAGGATAGCTAATAAGAGCTAAGATAAAAAGAACTAAGCTAAGGAGATGTAAGCTAAGGAGAGCTAAGGTATGCTGAGCTTGACTAAAGAGAGCTTATAAAAGGGGAGCTGAGCTAAGGACAGCTGAGCTACCCTAAGGAGAGCTAAGCTAAGGAGGGCTGAGCTTTGGCGAGCTCAGCTAAAGAGAGCTAAGCTAAGGAGAACTGATTGAGGAGAGCTATGAAGAGCTGAGCTGAGGAGAGCTGAGCTAAGAAGAGCTAACCTAAAGAGAGTTGTGGAGAGCTAAGGAGGGCTGAGCTGAGGAGAGCTGTACAAGGAGAGCTAAGCTAAGAAGGGCTACGCTAAGGAGAATTGAGCTAAGGAAAGCTTAGATAAGGAGAGATATGGAGAGCTGAGCTGAGGAGAGCTGAGCTAGGGAGAGCTAGGAGGGTTGAGCTAAGGAGAGCTGACTAAGGGGAGCTAAGGAGAGCTGAACTTTGGAGAGATGAGCTAAGGAGAGCCAATTAGGGATAAGCTAAGAAGAACTAAGCTAAGGAGTGCTGAGGTGAGGAGAGCTGAGCTAAGGAGAGCTATGGAGAGCTAAGCTGAGGAGAGCTGAGCTTTGGAAAGCTGAGCTAAGGAGAGCAGAGCTAAGGAAGGCTAAGGTGAGCTAAGCTAAGGGGAGATGAGCTAAGATAAGGAGAGCTAATTACGGAGAGCGCCGCTAAGGAGAGCAACACTAAGGAGAGTTGAACTACATTCAGTTCAGTTGAGTTCAATCGCTCAGTCGTGTCCGACTCTTTGTGACACCATGAATTGCAGTACACCAGGGCTCCCTGTCCATAACCAACTCCCTGAGTTCACTCAAACTCACGTCCATCGAGTCTGTGATGCCATCCAGCCATCGCATCCTCTGTCATCCCCTTCTCCTCCTGCCGTGATCTTTGTTTTATGAATGTTGAGCTTTAAGCCAACTTTTTCACTCTCCTCTTTCACTTTCAAGAGGCTTTTTAGTTCCTCTTCACTTTCTGCCATAGAGAGCTAATTAATGATAGCTAAACTAGGAGTCTAAGAAAATTAAGATCATGGCATCTGGTACCATTACTTCATGGCAAATAATAGATGGGGAAACATTGGAAATAGTGACAGCTTTTATTTTGGGAGGCTCAAAAATCACTGCAGATGGTGACTGCAGCCATGAAATGAAAATATGCCTACTCCTTGGAAGAAATGTTATGACCAACCTAGACAGCATATTCAAAAGCAGACACATTACTTTGCCAACAAAGATCCATGTAGTAAAAGCTATGTTTTTTCCAGCAGTCATGTATGGACATGAGAGTTGGACTATAAAGAATGTTGAGTGCCAAAGAATTATTGCTTTGGAACTGTGGTGTTGGAGAAGACTCTTGAGAGTCCCCTGGACAGCAAGGAAATCCAACCAGTCCCTCCTAAAGGAAGTCAGTCCTGAGTATTCATTGGAAGGACTGATGAAGAAGCTGAAACTCCAATTCTTTGGTCACCTGATGTGAAGAACTGAGTCATTGGAAAAGACCCTGATGCTGGGAAAGATTGAAGAAGGAAAGAGAATGGGACCACAGAAGATGAGGTGGTTGGATGGCATCACTGACTCAATGGACATGAGTTTGAGTAAACTCCGGGAGTTGATGATGGACAGGGAGGCCCAGCACGCTGCAGTCCATGGAGTCACAAAGAGTGAAACACGACTGAGTGACTGAACTGAACTAGTCAATTGTATTACTTAATGTTTGTGTTTCCTTTTTAATTTTCTGTTTGGTTGATCTATCCATAGGTGTGAGTGGGGTATTAAAGTCTCCCACTATTATTGTGTTACTGTTAATGTCCCTTTTCCTACTTGTTAGCATTTCCCATATGTATTGAGGTGCTTCTATGTTGAGTGCATATATACTTATGATTGCTATATCTTCTTCTTGGATTGATCCTTTGATCATTGTGTTTTGTCCTTCTTTGTCTCTTTTCACGGCCTTTATGTCAAAGTTAATTTAATCTGATATTAGTATTGCTACTCCTGCTTTCTTTTGGTTTCCATTTGCATGAAATATCCTTTTCCAGCCCTTCACTTTCACTCTGTATGTGTCCCTTGGTTTGAGGTGGGTCTTTTGTAGACAGCATATATAGGGTTCTGGTTTTGTACAACTTCCTTTGTCACCTATCTATCCATTTATCCATCCTTATTTCCAATCAACACTCAGTCTTTTTCCTTGTTGCATTTTGTGGTAAATTGCAGACATCAGTGCGTGTCTCCTTAAGTGTTTCAGCAAGCCTGCCATTAAATAGTGAGCTGTGTTTGTTTAAGCAATTTTCTTTGGATATAAACTTTACATACAATGAAATATACCAATCTGTTTTTTTCCCAGTCATGTTACTTTTTAATTGAAGTATAATTTACAATGTTGTGTTAATTTCTTCTTTACAGCAAAGTAATTCAGTTATACGCATACACTTATATATATATATATATACTGTATGTGTGTATATTCTTTTATTTAGTCTTTTTATTTTTCTTTTTGTATACACTGTGCAGCATGTGGAATTAGTTCCCTGACCAGGGATTGAACGTGCATCCCCTCATGTGGAAACGTGGAATCTTAACCACTGGACNTATATATATATATATATTCTGTATGTGTGTATATTCTTTTATTTAGTCTTTTTATTTTTCTTTTTGTATACACTGTGCAGCATGTGGAATTAGTTCCCTGACCAGGGATTGAACGTGCATCCCCTCATGTGGAAACGTGGAATCTTAACCACTGGACAGCCAGGGAAGTCCCATATACATATATATTCTTTTCCATTTTGATTTTTCATAGGATACTGAAAGTAGTTCTCTGTGCTCTACAGTAGGAACTTGTCTATCCATTCCATATACTCTAGTTTATATCTCTTAACCCCAATCTCTTCTTCCATCCCTCCTCCAATGCTCTCCGCCTTGGAAGTCACAAGTCTGTTCTCTATGTTCATGAGTGTGTTTCTGTTTCATACATGTGTTCATTTGTGNTTCTCTGTGCTCTACAGTAGGAACTTGTCTATCCATTCCATATACTCTAGTTTATATCTCTTAACCCCAATCTCTTCTTCCATCCCTCCTCCAATGCTCTCCGCCTTGGAAGTCACAAGTCTGTTCTCTATGTTCATGAGTGTGTTTCTGTTTCATACATGTGTTCATTTGTGTCATATCTTCGATTTCACATTTAAGTGATATTTGGTGTTTGTTTTTCTCTGTGTGACTCACTTCTCTTAGGATGATCGTCTCTTGGTCCATGCATGTTGCCTCAAATGGCCTTATTGTTGTAGCTGTACAGATTCTTGGATCCTTTTAACCATACATAGAGATATCAATCTGTGGTTATTTTTACAAATATACTATTAAAATGTGTTTAGTATACCACTCTTGGTATAGTATGTCCATTTTGAGGCTGCATTAGGATTATTATATATATGTCAATCAGTTCAGTTCAGTCATTCAGTCATGTCTGATTCTTTGTGGCCCCATGGACTGTAGCATGCCAGACTTCCCTATCCATCACCAACTCCCAGAGCTTGCTCAAACTCAGGTCCATCAAGTGGGTGATGCCATCCAACCATCTCATCCTCTGTCTTCCCCTTCTGCTCCTGCCTTCAGTATTTCCCAGCATCAGAGTCTTTTCCAGTGAGTCAATTCTTTACATCAGGTGGCCAAAGAATTGAAGTTTCAGCTTCAGCATCAGTCCTTCCAATGAATATTCAGGACTGATTTCCTTTAGGATTGACTGATTTGAGCTCCTCGCAGTCCAAGCGACTCTCCAGAGATATATGGGTTAGAATAAATATTTATTGTGCTTATGCTGCCCTCTCGTGAGGAAATAGAAGAATGCTTTTGATTGCAATTAATAAAATCCAGATGTATTCTTTCATATGCATATGTGTGCATGAATAAATATTCACTGTGCTTTTGCCGCCCTCTCGTGGAGAAACAGAAGAATACTTATCAACATAACTAATGAAATCCAGATGCATTCTACACGTTGGAACAGACACTGTATAGCTTTATTAAAAATTGATACATGCTCACAACAGAAAACGTAAAGTTGCCAGAAAAATACAAAGAAAGAAAAAAAATCACCCATGATCTCACTTTACCGTTGGCTCAGAATTCCGAGTTCCTGGGATGGGAAGATGAGGGTGTGCCTCCTTTAGTGTAAAATCATCTTTTCTGCTATTTGAATGCTAACATACAACTTGGTTTTGATACTTGATTCTTGCTTTGTTTGATTATCTTTAAGCATTTACTTTTACAAATATCTAGTAATTTTATCCCATGTTTAGAGACTGCTTCAAGATTTTTTTNGGGAAGATGAGGGTGTGCCTCCTTTAGTGTAAAATCATCTTTTCTGCTATTTGAATGCTAACATACAACTTGGTTTTGATACTTGATTCTTGCTTTGTTTGATTATCTTTAAGCATTTACTTTTACAAATATCTAGTAATTTTATCCCATGTTTAGAGACTGCTTCAAGATTTTTTTTCTTTTTTTCCCCATTTTTGCTATAATTAAAAAATGTTGAATATCTTGGCAATGGTAAAGAGTGCTGCAGTGAAGGTTGGAGTGCATGCATCTTTTGGAATTAAGGTTTTCTCCAAGAATATGCCCACCAGTGAGGTGCTGGGTCATATTCACCATAGTGGCTCTATTAGTTTACATGTCCACCAACAGTGCAAGAGGGTTACCTTTTCTCCACACACTCTCCAGAAATTATTGTTTGTAGATTTTTGTAGATATGGCTGATGTAAATACCTCAATTTAGTTTTGATGTGAATTTCTCAATAATTAGTGATGTTGAGCATCTTTTCATGTGTTTTTTGGCTATCTGCATGTCTTCTTTGGAAAAAATGTCTATTTAGATCTGCCTGTTTTTTGATTGAGTTTTGCTTTGCTTTGTTTTTATACTGTCCTACATGAGCTGTTTGTATATTTTGGAGAACAATGCCTTGATAATTAATGAGGTTCATGAGATTGTACAGGAGGCAGTGACCAAGATCATCTCCAAGTAAAAAAAATGCAAAAAGCCAAAATGGTTCTCTGAGGAGGCCTTACAAATAGCTGAGAAAAGAAGAGAAGCTAAAGGCAAAGGAGAAAAGGAAATATATGCCCATTTGAATGCAGAGTTCCAAAGAATAGCAAGGAGAGATAAGAAACCTTTCCCCTTGCTACCACTGCTCTTTCTGTGCACCGTTTAATGCTGTTTATAACATTTCACACTGTTGCACAATAACATAACTTGAGGGAGTTCTGAGAAGGAACACCTCCTGCTTCTGAGGAAGCTATAATCCTCCTGAGATGCTGCCTGCCCTCACCTTTTCGTGATCTTCTCCTGCAGCTTTATTGACTCTGGTGCACTGCTTTGATGGTCATTTCTTTCTCTGATTGCCCAGAAGGTCTAGCAGTTTCTGGTTTCAACGGCTTAAGTTGTTCCCTCTTTACCTAGTTCTCCCCCTTTGCAAAGATTTTTGCTTCCAGGTCCTTAGAGGGGCATTCCTAGGTTGTCATATTGGCAAGAGGTTTACTGAGCTTTTTAAAACGATTTCCGCATATTGCAAAGAGGCAGAGAAAGACCTGACAAGTTTTCTAAAGTAAACCTTCTAAAACAAAAGGAGGGGTAAAAGCCTGCTCTCACTTTACAGTGGGGATAATTAAACCTTTGTTTCTTATGTCACTTTGTATTTGCCTTCCAATATCCTAACATGAGATACCACATCCTCCCATGTGTCTGTTCCCCACAAATTGTGATTGCCACACCCTGGCCAAACTCAGGCCACAGGGAACTTCCTTCAGTGGAACTTGTGCCAAAGGTACCTCAAGGAAAAGAAATAAGTAGGAGCCATTGTTCACCCTCCAGTTCACTTATATTTTACCAATACATGTTCCCTTATGGTGAGTTCTCTGTAGTTATTTGCAGTAGGGAATATAACTAGAGGCCTTGTATACAGATGGCTTCAGTTTCTACGTTGATCTCATCAGTCTTGGAAAGTGGAAGATGTACTGTTCCACTCTTTTAAAAGGGAATAGAAAGTTGTGTAAAATATTTTCAATTTGTAAAATTTTTTTCTCAATAAAATGTGTATGATGGAAAAGCTCCCACTTGTAGATGTTATTTGTGATAACTCCAAGCATGATCGGTAAAGATGCGGCTCTGTGTGTGCATCACATCAGGTACCAAGTGGGACTCTGGGCTCAGTAATCTGGGGCATTGATGACGGTGTGGGGTGGCAAGGTGAGGGATCTCCAGGCCGGAATTGAAGTTCTCCCCTTGTTAAGGTAAGAAGGATGGTAGGTAATCTGACATCTTCCTAGGTGAAGTGATCCTTCTGGCCATTTCATGAGGATGACAGATACAAGCCTGGATATTGTAGGGGGTGGTGGGTGTATCTCCTACTCCTGCTAAGGGTAGGGATACGAGGAGTGGCCCAGCATGGTTCTGGAGAACAGCAGAAGTCATGGGAACAAAAATCTGGAAGCACACAATAAGCTCCTGGTCCATTTTGTATTAGAATCCAGTCCCTGAGTATTAGGGATTTTTCAATATGTAGCACTCATTACCAGAGTATGAATGGACAGAATCAAAAAGGTAACTGAATGGTAGAATAGTTTTGTGCTTTAAAAAAAAATCTCTACACACATTGTGTAGAATTTCTAATAGTAAATTTACAAACCCTTTGTAGAGCAGCCTGCAGACAACATTTTATGAAGTAGCCATTCAATTGGCAACATGGTGCAGGGATACTAATTCCAGAGAATGTTAAGATAACTCAATCTGCCTAATGAACCTAGGCAGAGGGGCGAGCATCTAGGATTTGGGCAGGCAGGCAAGTTGGGTGGGCCACAGGCCCACACCTGCCCCTAGGCAGGGATGCCTGAGGGTGGGGTTATGCCAGGCCCTCGAAGGGAAGTACCAGAAGGACGGTCCAGGCAGGCAGATCCCCCAGGACATCTGGAAGCCAGTCCTAAGCCAGGTGGTGAAGGGCTCAGGCTAGAGCCTGGCTCAGGCAGGCAGAGTGGAGGCCTGGCCCCGGGGCCCTTGGAGGGCTCCACTAGGGGCTGCCAATCACTTGGGGCCTCCCTGAGTGGCTGCTGAAAGTCAAGATGTATCAGCCAGTTAGATTCAAGGACTCCTGAAGGCGTCCAGGGAGGTGGTCATTCCACTCCTCCAGGTGGTACAGGCAGGTGTTGACCTGGCCCAACATGGCATTGATGGCTGCCTGTACTGCTTCTCGGGCGAAGCCGTCGTCCTTGCCTTCCGTGTGGATATCCATAGGCACACCTTGTTCCATGTGGCCTCCAGACAAGTGGGCTCCTGCACCCACAAGGCTCATGCAGCCATAGAGTGTGTGGCAGCACATTGGGAGTACAGACGGCTGAGGCAGAGAGGGCGGAGGGAGGTCATTAAAACCTTGTGCTCATTGAAATTGTTTTCCTAGGGAAAAGAAAGCAAGACTGTCACTGTGTGTCCTGATTAAAGATGTGTCCACTGGGTGGTGGGCTCGGGTCTCTCCACGATTATTCATAAAGATCTTACAAGCTGTGGCTATTCACAAACTCAGCTCTTCCCACCTCAGTCTAGGAGTCCCCCAAAGCTGCAACATGTCACCTCCTGCCCAAGGGGCTCCTCAGGATGAGGTCGAAGAAAGTCCTCTGTACTCTCATCACAGCTGGAATTTACTTATTTACCTCAGTATTATGACCTACTTGTGCTAAAGAATGACTTACCCATTAAGATGTGAGCTACACGACTTAGCTATGCAAGTCCAAGTCAGCAGCTGGGAAAGAAACAGGCTGAGATTGGAGCGGGGCAGGGGGCAGGGGTGAGGTGGGGGGAACAGGGTTCTTCTCATCTGTACTCTGAATACAGGATTGGCAGGTATTAATTAAATAATCAATTGACAATTTTTTGTGTTTTGTAGAACAAGGGATTTGGGACCTGGGGAAGACTTGAGAGGAGTGTGCATAATTTTTTCCATTTATTGAGGGTTTTTTATGGGCCAGACTGTATGTGTCTCCCTCATAATTATTGCTGTGGGGATAAATATGATGCTGAAAGAGCATCTATGCGAAACACTGGCTATCCTGGCACTCAGCAGTAGGGTCTCACTGCACAGGCACATACATGTAGCAGTCAACATAACTCCTCGACCATGTGTGCACTTTTAGAACTCTGTTATTTTGGTGGAGATCAAGAATCTCTTAAATCAGTAACACTCAGTGTTCCCCTCCCCCATCAACCCCACCACCACCACCACATGCAGACTCAGAGGAGGGGATCCCTGCCTCCTTCTACCCTCCTTTTACTTTAAATGTGGTGTCAACTTGGAGATGAATGACTGGGTAACAGGAATCCTATAGGAAAAAGGGGTGACTAGGGGCCTGCCCATACTAGGTTTCCTTTTCTGCTTTTCGTTATGGTTCTTCTCCCACCTCAGGTATGCCAAGACTAGAAAGTTATGGAGCACCTTTCTGCCAAGATTTTGGGAGTGACTGGTGGTAATCTCATGTCATTAAGGATGGTTCTCCAGGCATTCAGGGATTCTGGTGAGGCCTGCAGCAAGGGTGGACTCAGACTGGAGAGGCTGTGAATGTCTTGGAAGGCCCTAGGGCACAAGTCTCCTCCAGACACAAGCAAATGTAGACTAGTCTGTGCCTTGCTTCCTGTGCTAGTATCTTCTCAGCTTCCCTCCTCCTTCTCCATTCTTTTTTTTTTTTTTTTTCGTCTCTATCCTCCAGTGATATCCCTCCAGTGATCTATCTATCCATCTATCTGTATCCCAGGGACACAAGCTACAATTGTGTCCTGGTCTCTAGACACAGTGCCACAGACATGAAGGTCCGGTTCCTGCTATGTGTGGTCTGAGTTTCTCTGCTGATTCAGACAAGTGATCTGGGTCAACTTTGGGCAGCCATTACACTTCGAGATGTTAGGTCTACTTTTGGTGACTGACCCAAGTCCCAGAAGATGACCCACCACAATTTCTACACTCTGGCCTAGCCCTGTTTTTGGCAACATGGAGCCCATCAAATGAGGGGAAGAAGGAGGGTAGCAACTCTAACACTCACCATCCACATTTAGGCTGAACTTCACAGGTTAAAGGCACAGTCCTCCGCCAAAACGTCATCGGTTCAGAAACCAGGCACATGTCTGGCTTTACCAGGGACACTCTCAAACTGACCAACTGATAGATGGGCCAAGGTCTTCATCAGGCAATCTACAGAGGATAGTTTACAGAAGTGTAGTGAACATTGAATATCATTTTCATTCAAATGTTATTCAGTCTGCCCTCAAATATTATTCAAACACATTCAAACCAGAGAAATTAAGACACGACTTTCCCCAATAAGATATACAATGATGGCTGGGAAATCTAACATTGAGAATGCAGGAAAACAGGTACTTTTATTCTATTCATGGGTGGATTAAGTTTGGAAGACATCTTTTGTAGGAGGTTTGCATTTATTATATAAATTTGAGAATGTGAATGACTTGGTGTGTGTGTGTGTGTGTGTGTGTGTATGCACGTGCATGCTGATGGAAACTAGTTCAGCGAGGACACTCAAGGCCTGGGCAGAGTGAAGAGCATCCAGGATTTGGGCAGAGAGGCAAGTTGGGTGAGTCACAGGCCCACACCTGACCCCAAGAGGGGGTGCCAGGAGATGGGAGCATGCCAAGCATCCAAAAGGGAAGTAGCAGAAGGATGGCCTAAGCAGGTAGATCCCCTAAGACATCTGGAGGCCAGTCCTAAGCTAGGTGGTGATGGCTCAGGCTAGAGCCTGGCTCATTCAGGCAGGCAGAGTAAAGGCCTATCTCGGGGGCCCTAGGAAGGCTCCACTAAGGGCTACCAATCACTTGGGGCCTCCCTGAGCAGTTGTTGGATCTCAAGATGGTCTGCCAGTTGGATTCAAGCACTCTTGGATACCCCAGTAGAAGACATAGCAATGGCCAGCCTCAGGGGACAGCCAGGTCCTTGTAACCAAGCCAGACCCAGTGAACAGTGTGACCCTTCATCACCCAGCAGGTGGGCAAACGTTCAACCGAATGATGATGTTCAGGACCAGCCAGTGCATGAGGACATGACACCTTTGCCTGTGGTTGGTGGAGTGGAAACAGGGGAAACCTTTTTGGAAGGCCGTTTGCTGGCATGTGTCAGCATCTTGGGTGTGTGCCGCGTGCACTGGGCTGCCTCCTGCATGGCTCTTCAGTGAGTGTGTGGTCACATCGAGTGGCTGTATTAGCAGAATTTTTTCCTTCCCTTCCATCAGGAGGGATGCATCAGTAAATTGTGGGACTACCGACACTGGGAGGTGTAAACAGACACCATGTAAGGGTGAAAAAAGACACATGAAGATGTGAAGACATGGAGGAGTGTGCCCAAGGGCTGTGAGTGGAGAAGCCATCCCCCACTCCCCCCTTACCCCTGTGGAGAGATGTCCCAACAGAGCTATCCCTCTGGCTTCATTCACCAGTAGTTGCATCAGGATTGCACCAGGTGGCTCATATTAGGAACAGTGTTGGTTCAGGAAACCCGGCAGCCGAGGTCGAGATGTCAGCTGACGTTGGCTCTCATGAGGGCTGTGGAGAGTCTGTCCTATCTCTCCCCCCTCACATCCAGGGCATTGATGGCTTTGGTGGGTGTGTCTGGGCTTGGAGAGCTCCGCCTTCCTCTTCACCCCAGTTCCCCTGTGTTCTTGTCTGTCTCTAAATGTGTCCTTTGTATGGGAACAGCTGTCCTGTTAGAGGAGGGTCCATGAGCTCGCTTGTCCCCATCAGCTCTGTGAAGACCTTTCCTTTGTCTGTAAGGTCACACCAAGGTACCTGGGATTGAGACTCCAGCACCTGACTCTGGGGGGATATGATGTGAGTCCTCACACCTTGCAAAGGTCTCAGGTAGGAACACACTGAAATGTTCCAAATATGGAAGATGGCCTTCATGGCTACTGGAGATGAATGCAGGATCGAGGAGACCAGGACACTAGGGTAGGAGCCAGATCATGTGGGGCCTTGTGGGCCTGTGAGAACAGAGGCTCTGCTGTGGCAAATGACGGAAAGGCCCAGAAGGCCCTGGGCTGGGTGCCCCTGGGACCTTGTTCCTGTCCTCATAGCCATGTGGAAACGGAGGCCCCTTGCAAGGTGCCGAGACCCTGCTGAGGTTCAGGCTCACGGCTCTGCTCCTCTGCCTCCACTCCCCTCCAGTGAACTGGGACCCCCCTCCAGGTACAGGAAAAGAAGTGTGAATGGAGGCATGTGTGTGTCCAGGTCCCCTGCAGTCTATGCCTCAGTGCCACCTCAGCCATTGAATGAGGTGACAGTAACCTAGTGTATTATTTGAGGTCTGAATTCTGTGATACCTGAATGGTGCTGTCCCAGGCCCTGGTGATGACATGGAGCACACCCGTCCCGTTAGTTCCTGATCTCCTTGGTTCTTTCTCAAGGCTCTGGGCAGGGGCCAGGGCGTCTGCTGACAGTGGAGGCAGTGGTATGGGAAAGGCTAGGAGGAAGGTGGCTCCCAAAGGCGTGGGGAAGACACCTGGCAGGGCCATCTGGGGCCCAAGGTGCCCCAGGGCCGAGTCCAGATTGGTTAGCATGGATCTGCCTGCCCTTAGCAACCCTCGGCTAAGATGGGGGCTCTGCAGAGCATGGGCAGTGATGGCGTTGTGGAGCTCAAGGGTGGGGTGGTGGCAGGGAGTGAGGGAAGCCAAACCCAGGACAGTGCCTGTCTGTGCTGCGAGAGGACCAGAGCCCAGCCTCTAGGCGGTGAAGCCAGGGGGCTTGCCCTCCCTCTTCAGTGCTCCCAGGGTTTCAGGGCTCTCTGTCTTGGAACTCACCTCGTGCCTCTCTCTCACTGTCCCACCCTCCTTGCTGACCTCCCCACAGACTGCATGTAATGGATGGGTCCTCTGGGTCGCCACCCCTCTATCAGTGGACTGCGTGGAGATGAAGGGAATGAGCCAGCTCTCTCTGACCCCTGCATTCTGTGTCAGCAGATTTGGAGGATGCTCGGGCTCGTGAGGCTGAGGTCCAGTCCAGGGCTGTGAGCTTGCTGGCCACTGAATCACACTCCTGACCTTTGTGGTTTTGTGTTTCCACAACCACATGAGGCCCTGGGAGCCCTAGGAGCCCTGGGAGATGAAGTTCGGCTCTCTGTTCTTTCGACAGCCTTATGCGGGTTTCGTCTTAACTGGTGTCAAGAACCTGGAGATGCTGTGGCAGCCCGTGTTCCGTGTTCACCGGCACCGTACCCTGGCCATCCACATGGTGCACCAGGACTGGAAAGACTCGGCCTGGTGGGAGCTGCTGGAGCAGAGGCTCGGATGAGCCCCACGCAGATCCAGGCCTTGCAGGGGAAAAGTTCGTCATGGAGTGATCGTGGGTAAGTGACACCCTGCCTCCTGCTACCTGCACGGGCCCTGGCACTGCCCTGGATCTCAGCTGGGTTGTACTTGCTTGTTTTCTGTTGAACTAGTTGGTGGGGTTGGGCGTGGGGGCTGAGGTTTGTTCAGAGGGACGGCGAGGGTCCACGGACTGGGAACTGGCGGCACAAGGTTCCTGATCACCACTCTGGGCCTCAGTCCCCATTTGTGCTTGAGGCAGAAGCGGGTCCAGGACTGCACGTGGCGCTTGTCTGTGTGTGTGTGTGTGTGTGTGTGTGTGTGTGTCCCCACATGTGTGTCTGTGTGCCTGGCAGAGACCATGAGAGGCAGTAAAGCACCCAGCCTGGGTTCCATACCCACATTGCCTGAAGCTGGGCCTGAGCAAGTCCCCTGACTCCCCAGGGGTGAGGCCCCACAGCGACACCTGTCTGCTGGTAAATCCCTTGGGGACCTGATGTCTGCTGGCCCCCGCTGGGGCCCTCCTGCTCTGTCCCTGCGGCCTGCAGTGGGCCGACTGAAAGCTGCCCATGCCCCGGTGGGTTCCTGGGGCACCAGGCCTCTCCCTTTCATTTCACTCCCTCCCTCGCTTGGCCTCGCCCCAAGTTCCCTTTGCCGAGGTTAGCCCTCAGCCAGAGGACCCAGTTCACCTCAGGTTCCCTCCATGATGCAGTCTTAGTCTCAAGCAGGTGCAACTTGGAATGACCTTGTTCTCATTCTGTGTCCTGTCTTTGCACACAGTGTCAGACTTTATTTTGGGGGGCTCCGAAATCACTGCAGATGGTGATTGCAGCCATGAAATTAAAAGACGCTTACTCCTTGGAAGAAAAGTTATGAGCAACGAAAAGTTATAGCATATTCAAAAGCAGAGACATTACTTTGCCGACTAAGGCCCGTCTAGTCAAGGCTATGGTTTTTCCAGTGGTCATGTATGGATGTGAGAGTCGGACTGTGAAGAAGGCTGAGCGCCGAAGAATTGATGCTCTTGAACTGTGGTGTTGGAGAAGACTCTTGAGAGTCCCTTGGACTGCAAGGAGATCCAACCAGTCCATTCTGAAGGAGATCAACCCTGGGATTTCTTTGGAAGGAATGATGCTAAAAGCTGAAGCTCCAGTACTCTGGCCACCTCATGCGAAGAGTTGACTCACTGGAAAAGACTTTGATGCTGGGAGGGATCGGGGGCAGGAGAAGAAGGGGACGACAGAGGATGAGACGGCTGGATTGGGGGCAGGAGAAGAAGGGGACGACAGGGGATGAGATGGCTGGATGGCATCACTGACTCGATGGACGCGAGTCTGGGTGAACTCCGGGAGTTGGTGACGGACGAGGAGGCCTGGCGTGCTGCGATTCATGGGGTCGCAAAGAGTCGGACACGGCTGAGCGACTGAACTGAACTTGTGGTCATTGGGGGCATTTTGCTGTGCCTAGAAAACCTAGGTCCCAACTAGGTGCAGGAGCTGGAGAATCAAGCCCGGCTACCTGACCTGCGACAGAAGTATGTGACTGCGCTTGCCAACCCCCGCTGGCTGCTGCAGCCCGTCCCTGGGAGGGGCAGAAAGGACATCTTCCAGGTGGACATCCCCCAGCACCTGACCCCCTTTGGGCAGGAGGCCTGTCCAGACTGGGCTTTTGAGAGGAAAGTGACCAAGAGACCAGCACACGGTGATATCATGCAGTCACCACCGCGCTCTGGACTTTCCCATCTGGTTGTGTCTGAATCGGCCCTGTGCTGCAGTGCCTAGTTGGTGTGGGGCCAGGGGCAGGGACTCCCCTTGTGTGATGCTGCTCTCGACTCAGCGAGAGACTCCAGGACTTTGAGCTTTATGAATTGATGGTCTTGCCACTCATTTTGGCCCTGCTGGGTCTGGGTGGTTGAGAGAAATGTGTTGTTTGGAAACCGGTTAGGGTTTTTCCCTCTCTGTTCTGGTCCAAACTCCTTGATGTTGGAGCAGTGTCCAGGGGGTGATGGGGGAAGGCCGGGGGCGGGGCTGAGCGTAAGCAGGCAGAGAGGCCCGCAGGCCCAGAAACAGGCCGTGGTTTGTCCTTGCACGTGACACCTGTCCTACTGTAAAGTGTCCCTTGGCTCTCAAAGTATGTGTGTTGGACGCAGTGCCTAGCCGCCTCACATCCAAAGATAGGCTTCTGAATACAGCTGTGAGGGCAGAGGGACGAGGGCTGGTGTTCACCTTGTGGAAACCTTGTATTTGTCTTTGGCTTTGGGCTAATGTGTTTGCAAGGCACTTAGTGGCTGGGGTGACCCTGCTTTCCAGTGAGCCTCTTGAGGAGGCCCCTGGATAGGGAGCTGGGATGCTCAGCTACTGATCAGAACCTTTTTGCATCGTTGGGGGACCCTTGAGGAGCCCCTTCTGCTGCAGGGTGTATGACTCATGGAAGGTGACACTCCCAAGGTCAGGAGCCCAGCTGGGCCGTCTGCTGAGCAGCAGGCAAGGTCCAGGGACCAGTCCATCCTGGGTCCGCCTCAGCACTCGGCTCATGGGTCAGACCCTTAGATGAGCCTGTGAAATGCTGCTGTTTCAGGTGAAAATGGACCATGGGGACCAGACTGAAGATTGCCTGAGGCATGGGCTCCCAGCCTCTTCTAGCTCACCCTCTGCCATGTGTGAATACAGTGGACAGATAGAAAGAACACAGACTCGTAGTTCTCGTTTGACTGTTTATTTACTCCAGTGGAGTTTTGCTTGACTTTGATAGAGCCAGAAATCTATTTTTGATTATAAGAGAGTGCTTTTGAGTGTCCCTAGGGATCTGGCAGCTCAGGGATTGGGCTTGTTCTTGAGCTGCTCACAGAGGGTACATTTATCATCTGAGGGCTCTCCCTGCTCCTCCTCCGCCTCAAGGGCCTCTTCTGGGGCCATGACTAAAAGGCCCATCAGGATGGAGTAACAGGTGTTGTACAAAGCCATCACCGATTCGTAATCTGGGTACACCGGGGGGCTCTCAGGCAGTTTCCCTGGGCTGGCCCTTTCAGCAGTAGCTGAGGGCACAGATGTGGCTTTGCTGGATGTGCCCCCTCCACTGGGGCCACCCTGATCACTGGGGAGATGGTTTCCCCCAGCCCACCTAGCTGCACTGCCCACAGACCCAAGGTGGGAGGACACAAATGAGCACTGCCTTGGGGTCCTGCGAGCAGCTGGCCTCCCCTTCTGGACTTTGTTGCCAGCCTCTCGGGTGAACTCGTGGTGGTGGACTTGAGGAGACTGTCTGGTTGCCACCACTCGCTTCTTTCTCTTTGGGGTGGTTGTTGTGCCCGTGGCAGGCTGAGAAGTTGTTCTGCGGTTGCCTTTCCTCTGGATGTTCTGCAGAAGGAGAGGCTTGCCTCTCTGAAAATTGGAGTTTCGATAGATCTGAAAGGAAATGAATCACTTTAGCCATGAGAGGGGAGAAGAGCCCTTCCTCACCACCCTCCTCCCCACAACAGTCCAGGCCATGCCTAAGTATGAAGACAAGGTCTCCTCATTCCTGGCAGGTTACGAGGCCCTAGCATGTCGCTCCCTAGAGCTCCCCCAGGGCCGTCTTCACTTGAGGTGTTACTGGCCCTCCCTGGCATCGAGTGGCTCCTCAGTGTCTGGAGTCACCCCCATGGATCCTGTCCAAGAGGGGTGGTGGAACACAACAGACCCTGCTTTCTCTTCTTTCCTTAACCACCCTCTCACGAAAACAATGTTCTCCTGGGAAATGGAACCCGTCCAGCACTCAGCTCAGCTAGTCTAGTCTCCCCAGAAGGGCTTTCTACGTTACCATGAGCTTCTTCCCTGCAGAGCGACTCGAAGGGTGGATTTTCTTGAACCCGTACAGGTTCAGTTCACGGATGAAGCTCTTGATGCTGTCTGTGTCGAAGATCTGGTCCGTGCCTCTGCGCTGGAGTACCTCCGTCTGGAAGAGATCTGCCTCGATGACCACCGTATCTCCCTTGTCGTTCCAGTGCACAGAGGTGAAGGCCGCATCCTCCACAATCCTCCAGAGCTTCCTGGGGAAGGACAGCCCGAGCACGGCGTTGTTCTCTTCTTTGTTGGCCATTTCTGGGTTCGGGCCCTGTGGGGGCGGAGCGTCATGGAGGCCTGGATCTGGGCTCTTGGGCTGGTCACCCTGCTTCTCCAAAGCCTCCGCCGAATCCAGGTTTGGATCTGGGGAGGAATCACGGGTGTCCCCTGCTGCAGGCTCCCCGTCAGTTGATAGGGTCAGCAGGGCTGCCCGTGCCTCGTGGGAACTCTGACTAGCCATGCAGCCAGTCTAGCTGAGGAACATTATCTATCCAAGCAGTGAGCGCTCAGGGAAAACGGGCCTCAGACCATGGTCGGGGTGCCCCATAAATACTCTCTGGAGATTCTAGAATCTGGGTCTTGGGACAGGCAGCCAATTAGGTGGTCAGCTTCCTTGACTCTTTCATGATGTCACAGAGGTGATGTGGAGAGGCAGCCCTGGGCCAGTGTCGGGGGAGGGGGGGGTGGGCTCTGGGGATGGAGATGGGATCCCCAGCTTGTCTCTTGTCTGAAAGTACAGAAAAGTATTTTTCAGGTTGCCTACAAGGGCTCCCCTCTGCTGCCAGGCGCATTGTTTCAGGGGCCAGGCCCTGGCTGGGTTGACAAATGTGTCCCTAACTTCGCTCCCCTCACTAATAACGTACAGGCCTGTGGCTGGCTTCTGCTGAAGGGCCAGGCCCTGGCGAGTCCTAGGTCTGCTACCACCAAGAGAGATCCCAGGGGTCAGATGGGCCCCTGGTGACTGTCCCTCCCAGAAGATGCGGTCCGTAGCAGGCTGATTTGCCTTGCCTGAGTTGGTGGCTTCCCCATCCTTCCCCCTCTTCTAGCTTTGTTGTCTTCTGCCTGGTGCTGCTGGTTGGTCGGTCCCACTCAGCTGGCCCCAAAGTCAGAGTCCAGTTGTCTTGGCCCCACCGCCCCCCAGGTCGAGCTCTCCCCATAGTAGGGCTGTGCTGGAGCACAGCGGAGCGACCTCATATTCCACTTGACTGTTCCCAAGCACCTGAGACACAGATTCCCCAGGATGTCATGTGGGAGGGCAAAGCTAGGTGCTCCGCTGAGCTCGCAGCCTCCCGAGCTCTGCCCACCCACAGGTATCATCCCACTGCAGATGACAGGCTGTTGTCTTCAGTTTCCAATTTTTCCCATAAACACCACTCTGGTGGCCCCGGAGTGTTCACTTTGGGAACACCTGCGTGTGCTTTTCCCATCCGCTTCCCAGAGCCTCACATTCAGCCTCCCTGGAGGCTGTTTCAAAAGCCCTGTTGCCTTTCCTCAATGGGGTGGTTGGGCTTCTGCTACCCCCGGTCCTGGCAACCCACATCCAATTTGGGTCACTTTGAGTACCTTCCCTTTGAAGGACTTGATTGGGGGCTCAAGGTACAGCTGGTTCTGTTGAAAACAACCGCCTCACTGGTCCTCTCCAAGGCCAGCTCGGATCTTCCCTGCCCCTGCCCCTGCCCCTGTCCCCACCACCACTGTGGATCTATCTGTTCTCCGCTACCCAGATGGCAGGCCCATCGAATGATTTTATGGGTTAGGTACTTAAGGGCCCTCCTTTACACACACTCACTCCCAGGGACATGTCTAACTTGTTGAGCTAGATGTGACCAAAGGAAGCCCCCTTCTACCTGTATTTGAAGAAGGATGAGAGTCCGGGTGTGGGACTGGACGAAACCTGAGTCAGTCACCGGTCTTTACCACATGTGGGCAGTAGAGCAGTGGGTTTGGAGAGGCATGTTCTCTGGTACTCGTGGGCCACTGTTCTTGAAAACCACTGTGTAGGAAACAGACTGGCACCTTGGAAAGGCCCGTATTTGAGGACCCTAGGGCATTGTCTCCCCGTTCTGCCAGTAGCAGGGTCATTTTCCCTGTGTGAGGGCCACAGCCTGGTATCTGAAAGGGGAGAGCTAAGAGGATGTAGAAGAAGCTCTCCCGGGGGCCTTTCTGCCTAATGACTGGTGGCATGGATGAGATTCAGGCCTCGACTTGGGCTTCTTCATGGCCTTCCTGCTTAAAAGCAGGTTGACAAAGCTTTGCTTCCAGCCAGTTCATCTGACTGGGACACAACTCTGGAGGCTATAAACGTTGGTGGGGGCCCCTGGTGGCTCCTCTGAAGGTGGCAGAAGGTCATGGTATCTGTGGGCAGCGTGGCTAGCTGGTCTTTCTTGCTCCCTTCCACGCTTTGGGCCCCTCCTCACCCCCTGGGTCCTGAGGGAGCTGCCTTTTCTGGTCCCCTCCTCCAGGAAGCACCCAGGCCCTGGCAGTGTGTTTGCATGTCGCCAAGGGGGTCTTTGTCAGCCGTGGCTTGGGACACTTGTGTTGTGCACACACAGGCTCTCATGACATCCAAGGCCTGCCTTTCTCCGCCTCACTCTCCTGCCCCTGTGCTTGGTGTCCACCCTCCGGTGTCCGCAGCCCAAAGGCCCTCCAACGGCTCCCCACCCCCGCTGCAGCTCGGGAGACCTGGAGTCTCGGGGATCCACCTGTGTTCCCTTCCCTCCCATATCGGAGGAGCCTCCTGTAGGGTCTTATCCCAGAGGGAACTGGGACCATACTGTCAGGCTTTCCCTCCCTCCTGCTCAGTGATGAGCTGGTCAGCCTGGTAGGTTCAATTGGGCAGGAGGCCCCATGGCAGCAGCAGGGACAGGGCACCACCCTCAGGCTGGAGGTGCTGNTTCCCTCACACACATGGAGGAGAAAGCAGTCAAGTCTGCAGGGACCCTGGCCCCAAAGCATGGGGTGAGCCCTAAACTTCGGCGCTGCCATGACCCACAACCTTTTCCTTTTTTTAGATTGCCATGATCCTTAATAAAGTTATCTTGGCAGAACACGGCTGGCGTGGAGGTGGAGGGGGCAGGGGCTAATTAGAGTCTGGGGCTCCTCAACCCACAGAAGAAAGGACTGGGCCAGCCGAAAATAGAGGAGTGACGTGGGGGAGTCCCTGGACCCCAAGGCTGGAGAGACGACGAGAGGCGCCAGGGTTGTCTTCAGGACCTTGGAGAGCGGCGGCTGATGGGGTGCTGGGCGCGCCAGGAGCGCGAGATTCTGACGGCTCTGGCCCCTCCCCGCCCCGCACCAGACCCTTCAAGGGAGTCCGCGGAAGGCCTGGGGCAGCTGCTTTCCTCGGGGGCTAGGCTGCCAACCCGGCTTGTCTTATGGATGAGGGGACTGAACCGTCGGGAATGAAGAGACTCGCCCAAGGTCACAGCTGGAAAGCATGGACCCCAGCAGCACCCATGCTCTTCCTTTAAAGAGTCACACCTGGATCCTTGACGGCTTTGCACAAGGGGGATGTGGGGTCGGGTGGAGGAATTTGCAATCGCAATTAGATGTGGCCTCTCTCCTCGAGGGGCTCACAGCCTAGTAGCAGAGGGCACGGATTAAAGAATCACAGAAATAATATTTACAAATGGAGGACTCAAGGAAATGTCAACAGCTGGTAAGGCCTTCCTTCACCACCAGGCCTGGAATGTATGAATGTCCCAGCGCACACACATACCAGGTGCTGCAGGCACCACACAGTCCTACCCCCAGGGATTGGACCCTGGGCAAGGTTGTGGATGGTAAACACAGACTCAAGATGCAAGAAATTCTGCTTTTATTGCATTGAAGGCTTTTCTGGAAGCCTGGAGGAAGTCAGGTGGACCCACTTGTCTCCCTCCAGCCACAAAGGCAATGTGAGCCTCTGCTGTCTGTCTTGCCATGAAGTTTGGCTCCTAAATGGTGGCTGTGTGTCCCCTCCCTCCTAGAGGGGCTGTGAAGGCTGTGTGGGGATAGGCAAGGGCTGGGGAGTGTGAGGGTCCAGGGGAGAGACAGGCTTGATTCCTGTTTAGGCTGGAAAGCAGGGAGGAACTACTGGTCACGCCTCCCAAGAACACCCTGAGTCAGGGGCTGGAGACTGGGGGGGGGGGGGCAGGTATGGGGTCGTCAGCTCCAAGTTCAGGATCTGGGGCAGGGATGCTCCTTGCCAAGCCCCCTCCATAGGCCCCAAGTTAAAGAGAGGTCCAGTAGACGGCAAGTCTGCCCCCGGGCCTGGAACCCAGCTCTCAGCACCCTGAGGTCTCCCCCAAAGGACAGAAATGAGTAACAAAGTGAGACCGGTAAGAAAAAAAGAAAAAAACCCCATGGTTTCTATTTAAAAAAAAAACCCGCCCTCCCCAGGGCCCCTGGTCAGCTAGGAACCACCTCGGTTTTCACTCTTTTGGGAGGCCTGTGAGGAGCAGGGCTGTCTGGCCGCTCCCTTTTGGGGCTGGTGGGTCCGGAACCATTGTGCTGGGTGCAGGGCTCAGCTGTGGGTTCCTGCTTGGGGCTGGTGGGCACTGGGCTGTTGAGCTGTGGGGAGGCCTCCTCCTTGGGTTCCAGCTTGGGGGCAGGTGGTCGTGGCAGGGGTGGCAGTGCCCTCTCCACCACGTGGGGGCCGTCCCAGGCTGGGATCTCCAGGCCCAGGTGTTTCATGAGCCTTGTCATGACCTCATCAACATAACCATGGATTCGCAGGTCTGCGTGGCGGTCCTGTGGAGGCGGGGAAATGTCAGGTGGAGGGAGAAAGCTTGAGGGGGGTCCAGGGGTGATATCAGGGGTAGGCTCCCACACGTACGTGCTTGGTGGGCTGAAGGTTGACGATGACCAGGCGACCTCCACGGCGCTTGGTGGCAAGGGGAAGGTTCCCGCTGGGCCGGATTTGCAAGGAGGTGCCCAGTGTGATGGATAGGTCTGCACTCCTGGGGCCAGGATGCAGGATTAGTCTAAGCCCCTTGGCAAGGATCTCTGCAGCCCTCCTCCTGCCCCACGAGGCAGGGGTGTGTGGTGGCCAGCACATACACTCCTCGACCCTTGCTCAAACACCATGGCTTCACTGCTCTGCCAACACAATGGGGCCAGTCCCGGGAGACCTGCTCACACAGCACCCACCTCTGCTGGGTGCCCAGCCATGGCCTGCCTCTGACGCTTCCCTTCTGCTGGGCCACCCCCCCAACCCTGTCAGCAGAAGTGGAGCTGCTGGTGGGGAGCAGGCCATCTATACTTGGACTCCTAGGTTTTGATTCTGGCTCAGTCACTTCTGGGCTGGGCAGCCTAGATGGAGGAGTCCAGTTGCTCCAGCCTCAGTTTCCTCCTCTGTGAAATGGGCCTGATCAGTACCCACCCTGGGATGTGGTGAGGATGGTATGTGAGGGCTCTGTACAAGAGCTATTATGAGCGAAGTGAGGCCCAGACAGGGTGCTGATCAATCCTCTCTGGAATCCTTTCCTGAGGTCCCTGGGGGCTGGAGCTGGCTGTGCTTCTGTCCCTCCCCCACCCACCCCACCTGGGGTCAGACCTGCTGGCCTCGTCAGCCAAGGTGAGGTCCCGGTCAGGCAGGGAATCCTCCCAATCCAGGATGGTGTCTCTCAGCTCCCCCCTGTAGGGAGGGCAGGGGAGTCAGCAGGACACTGGCAGCCTCCCCTGGGGTCCAGGGCATGGGGAGGGGTCACTCACCTGCAGGCCCGCAGCCCCCTGGACTTGGCCATGGTGCAGAGCCGGCCCGTGGGTTTCAGGCCCATGCTGCCCACCACGGTGTCACGGACATACTGCCTGTGCCGAGGAGGAAAGGGTCGGCTCACCGCTGGTTCCCAGGCAGCCACCCTGCAGCCCACCTGGGCAGCTCATGCAAAAAGCACACAGAGCTGTTATCCCAGGAAAGTGCCTAAGCATAAGACCAAAATCTAAACATGAGGTGACAGCTGGCAAACCTGGCTGGGGATGGGGAAGCAGAGGGGGCCTTCCATGAAAAGGCTGGCCTGGGGACTTCCCTGGTAGGTTAGTGGTTAAGACTCTGCGGAGGGAGCATGGTTCTGCCAACACCTTGATGCTGGACTTGTAGCTTCTAGACCCATAAGACTATGAATTTCTGTTGTTTTTAAGTTACTCAGGTTTGTGGTTGTCTCGACAGCTGCAGGAAATGAACACACCTCCCAGGAGGAAGATACACGCCCAGATCCCACCGTGGGAGGGCCACACCCTTGACTCTAGAAGCAGCAGGCTTAGTCACCAAGACCTTTTGGGGAGCCCGACCTGGGTCATCCATGACTTGTGTCCCACCCCTCCCGCAGTGGCACTCACGTCTTACACTTGACACATTCTTCTACAAACATATTTCCGTGGAGCTCTGCCAGCTTGTCTCTGTGGGAGGAGAAGGAAGAGGCTCAGTGGAGGAGCAGGATCCCCAGATCCCCAGCCAGCCAAGATCCAGAGGGCTCAGGGCTGGAATCCTCCCAGGACCAGGAAGAGGGGATCCCGCCCCGCTCTCCAGGTGAGACTGAGAGACTGACAGCTGAGCACCAACCCTCCCTGGCTGCCTCACTGAACTGCCCCAGGGGCCTGGAGAGGGAGAGGCTGCCATCCACGTCCATTTTCTAGATAAGGAAACTGAGGCTCAGGGAGAGGGGTGGCCTGCTCAAGGCAGGGCAGGGGGCTGGACACTGGGGGCACCTGGGGAAGCCGGAGCGCACGTGCAGTCCGTCCACGTTCTGGCTGACCAGGAAGCGCAGGAGGCCCACGCGCTCCAGTTGCACCAGCGCCATGTGGGTCTTTGTGGGCTGGGCATTCTCGAAGGTGGTGTCGAACTTGGGGGCCAGGCCCCGCTCCTCCATCGTCCAGACGCCATGGGGGCCCCTGCGGCAGCAGGTGGAAGAGACAGAGAGAGTTTAGAGATCAAGGAGAGCAAGAACAGAAAAAGAGAAACAGGCAGAGAAAAAGAGAGAGAGAGATTGATATAGACAAAGGAGGTGAGGTAGGAAAGAGGGAGAACATGGTACATAACAGCAGAAATTATTCAACTCACCCAGCACCTACTGCTGCTGCACTTGGCATGGGCCTGCACTGGGGGATGCTGGGGCCCAAGTGCACCCAGGCCCTGCCCTCAGGGAGTCCATGGCCCTGCACTGGGTGATGCCGGGGCCCAAGTGCACCCAGGCCCTGCCCTCAGGGAGTTCTCCACCTCATGAGGAAGAGACACAGGTGGACACAGAGCCTCTGGCCCTCTCCAGGCCAGGGGAGAGGGAGCAGCCCAGGCCTAGGCTGGCCCAGTGGAAGTGGTGAGGGCTCTTTGTGGGACTCTGGGAAGGCTTCCTGGAGAAGGCGGAGCTGTCTCTGAACAGAGAGGAAAGGGCAGGTCTGTTCAGACAGTCTGGGCGCTGCAGGGGCTGAGGTTGGAGAGCTGAACCAAGGCTAGGTCGGGAAAGGCTTTGCTTGGAACTCTGAAGTGTGGCAATGGGGAGCTATGGCAGGTTATGGAAGAGGGATGAGATCCACACCTTAGAGTTCTAACACTACTCCAGACGAGGAATCTGCTTTTCTGCTGTGAGAGTCTATGCTGGGGGCCTGAGAAGCCTCAGAAAGAGAATACAAGTGCAATAGGCCTGCCCATCTGGGTGGGGTTGCAAACTTCACACCTACAGGGACCACTTGGAGGCCACAATTTTGAGACCCCTGCTTTTCACCAATGAGACTCTTGTCTAACACAGGCTGCCCGAAGTAGAGGAAAGTTAGACATTATCTGGTCTCACACCCTCACTTGCAGTTGAGGAAACTGAGGTCTGGATGGTTTCTATGGTAATAATAGAACCCAATATTTAGCCATGCACAGTGGGCCTAGACAAAAGAGTTATGTTTCCCAGCACCACTTGCAACTAGGTATAGTCACATGACCTAGTTCTGACCAATGAAAGGCAATGTTGGGTGTGATATAAAGGGACCTGCTTTGAAGGAAGGGTCTTACACATCCCCAACACCCTAGGGGACTGATGGGTCACCCTAGACTCAGTGGGAGGGAGGGCAGCAGGATGGGCTTTGATGCCTGTTCATCTGGCGAGCTCACAGGGAAGGCTGTGGCAGTCTGGCAGGCCCTGCCTCAACTTCCCACCCTGCCCACCGACCTGAAGTCGGGGATGCCTGAGGCAGTGCTGATGCCTGCGCCTGTGTGGAACACCACACTGGAGGACTGCCAGATGAGCTGTGCCAGCTCCCACACCTTCTGCTCCAACTCCTCGGGGGGGTCGAAGACCTGTTGGGTGAGGGAGAGCAGCAGGGAGTGAAACAGAAGGGAGTGGGGCAGGTGCTAAATCTCTTTAGTCATGTCCGACTCTGTGTGACCCCATGGACTGCAGCCTGCCAGGCTCCTCTGTCCATGAATTCTCCAGGCAAGAATACTGGAGTAGGTTGCCATTTCGTACAAGAATGACAGAGCCACAGTGAGGCAGGAGGTACATGCCCCTCCCCTCCCCCGCCACCTTAATGGTTAACCGGTTGGAGACTCATTCCCAGTGCTCCAAAGAAACTCTGAGGTGAGAATAGCAAGACAATTAAGGTAAGACACTGGGCCCTGCCCAGATCACAGATTTCTCATTCTCGAAGTCAGGAGACCTTGCCGATCACACATGGGCAGAAAAGCTCCTTGGAGGTCAAAGGTGAATGATGCCAAAGGATAATCTACCCATTGGCCTTTGTAGTAGAATCCATCTCAGCTAAGAGATACATGTGCACACATGGGAGGATCCTGATATATACCAAATATGGACTCTGAACCAGGCAAATCAAAATGATTGGGCAAAGGAAATCCAGAAGAAATGCCCCATAAAAATGATTTAAACTGCCACAAGAGCACAACTCAGGGACTCTCCCTGAGTCTGCCTGTGTGTCTATCCATATGTATTGTACTCTTTTTTCCTCCTAATAAATACTCTACTTGCTTCACTTTTTGTCTCTGTGAAAACTCTTTTCTGCAAAGCTGAAGGGTCAGAGCCCTTGTCACTGACCACTAGTCTAATGGTTAGGATCTGGTGTTTTCACCACCTTGGCCCAGCTTCAATTTCTGGCTGAGAACCCAAGTCCCACTTCAAGCGGTTTCAGGCCCAGGCCACTCGAGATCGATAAAATGTGACAAAAACTGATTAGAACCAACTAGGCCCAAGATGGCGGAAGATGAACCTTCCAGTCGACCTTGAGCCTCATTGTATGCCCATTGTAATACACCAGCATGATAAATGACATGAGGGTTCAGAAGGCTAACACGCAGGAGGTGGCCCAATTCCTGGAAATCCCCACCCCTTCCCCGAAATAACTGGAATAATCCTCCCATTCACTAGCCTATGAAATTATCCAGCCCCTAAAAACTAACCACACCATATTTTAGAACCTCTCACCTGCGGAGATGGCCCACACCCTGACTGTGGAGTGTTTCTCCCAAGGCTGTTCTCACCTTTTGAGACAGACTGCATTCTGTCTGCAGATAGTGTTTCTCTCTAAATAAATCCCCTTCTTACCTATCACTTTGGGCTTCCCAAGTGGCACTAGTGGTAAAGAACCCATCTGCTAATGCAGGAGACCCAAGAGATACGGGCTCAATCTGGGGGTTGGGAAGAGCCCCTGAAGAAGAAAATGGCAACCCACTCTAGTATTCTTGCCTGGAGAGTCCCATAGACAGAGAAGCCTGGCAGACTATGGCCCACAGGGTCACAAAGAGTCAGAAACAATTGAAGAGACTTAACTTGCTTAGCTGCACACACGCGCATATCTCTGTCTCTCACTGAATTCTTTCTGCAGTGAGAAATAAACAAACTGAGCTTCATTAAGTCCTAAGACAAGGGTGTGATCTCAACTGAACCATGGGTTCAAATCCCACTCCAAGTTGCATGGTTTCAGGAGAAGTTACAACATGTCCCACAGTGGGCAAGGCCACAAGCCACAGACTGCCTTGCCCAGGAGGAAGGGAATGGGTGGGAAAAGGCAGCTGGTTATCACATCCTTTCTCTGCCCACAGCCCTCCAGGGCTCCCACCTCTCTCGATGGAAAAACCCAAGTCCCCACCAAGGCCCATAAAGCCCTGCAGGACCTGCCCCATCCCTGCTCTCCCTTCCTCCCTCTCTCCCCTTCTCGACTCCACACAGGCCTCCTTGATGTTCCTCCAACACCCCAGGCACAGTTCAGCCTCACGGCTTTGCAAAGGCAAAGCCCTCCACCTGGAATGTCCTTTGCCCAGACACCTACATGACTCGCCTTGTACTTCCTCTCCATCTTGGCTCAAAAGCTAGCTCATTTGCATACTCATGTTCACAGTAGCATTATTCAGTTGCTAAATATGGGAGCAACCCCAGTGTCAATTAACAGATGAACAGATACTAACAAATGTTGTCTACACGTACAATCAAACCAGTCAATCCTAAAGGAAATCAACTCTTAATATTCATTGGAAGGACTGATCCTGAAACTGAAGCTCCAATACTTTGGCCACCTGATGTGAAGAGCCAACTCCTTAGAAAAGACCCTGATGCTGGGAAAGATTGAAGGCAGGAAGAAAAGGAGATGGCAAAGGATGAGATGGTTGGATGGCATCACCAACTCAATGGCCACAAGTTTGAGCAAACTCCAAGACAGTGAAGGACAGGGAAGGCTGGTGTGCTGCAGTCCATGGGGTCCCAAAGAGTTGGACATAACTGAGTGACTGAAGAACAGCAATACATACAATGGAATATTATTCAACTTTAAAAAGGAAGAAAATTTGGACACATTATTCAGTACAGATGAAACCTGAGGACATCTTGCTCAGTGAAATCAGACAGACACAAAAACACAAATACCGTATGATTTCACTTATGTGAGGTCCCAAGAGGAGTCAGATACAAAGAGAAAGTAGATGGTGGGCCTAGGGCTGGGAGAGGGGATGGAGAGTCACTGTTTAATGGGGACAGAGTTTTAGTTGGGGAAGAGGAGAAAGTTCTGTAAATGGATGGTGGTGATGGTTGCATTACATTAAATGTATTTCATACTGCTGAGTTCTTAGTGGTGGCTATCACCAGCCACCTAGTTTGCAATGCAGCCCATGGCTCTCATCATCTGCTTTACCTTTCTGCCTAGGGCTGACCACTATCTGACCGACTCCTTACATTTATTTGCTGCTTATCTGTCTCCCAGCTGGAACGAGGGGGCTTGGCCTGTTTGGTTCCCCATGTGGTCCCAGGATGAACGTAGGTGCTTAATAAATGTTTGTGGGATAAAGTGAAAAAACTGACAGGAGAGAAGAGTGGGGCTTCACACCATCTGAGAGCCCGTAAATGCCTGACTCAGAAGGAACGGACCAACCTTTGTGGGAGGGGGCAAGCTTCTCTCCAGTTTACAGGAGGGAAAGAGACCCAGAAGGAAGGGATCCCGCCAAGGTCTCAGTGCATGGCGGGGACTTCTCTCAGCGAGGCTGGAGGGGTCTGATTTCCATCCTCCAGGTTCCTCCTCAGCTAAAAATCCTCATTAGCCTCAGGATAGTGTCAGGTCCTCAACTTGGCACTTGAGGCACATCATGCCCCAGTTTTGGAAACCTCTCTGGCCAAATCTGTCCTCCAAGTTTGTCTACTGCCACGTCCCGCCTTTGCCCCGGTGCCTTCCTCCTGGAACTACATGCCTTGTTCCCCCATCAGAACTTCAGGACTTCTCGAAGTGGGTCCTATCCTCCGTCCCCTGCCAGACCGACCCGGAGCTGGGCGTGGTCGCATCCCCAGGCGCACTGGGTCGTCACTTCCCGCCCCCTCCTCATTGGGAAGTCCCTCCCATTGTCTAGCTTCAGTGTCTCCTGATATTCCCACAATGCCTCACTGCCAGCTGGTCCCGCCCAGCCCACGGCCTTGACGGCGGCCGTCGGAACCCCCAGCCGCGCTCACCTCGGGTAGACCGCACTTGCCCTTGTCTGCATACGGCGAAAGCCCCGCCGCGTAATTCACCGACATCCTCACTGCACCAACGGGAACAATAAAGTTTCCCTTGTTGCGACCGCTTCCGCCGGAAATAGGGTGGGACGAGGAAGAAGGAGGAGCCGTGTTCTTATCTTTCGTACCTGGCCGCTCCTCTCAAGGCGCATGCGCCATGCACTGTCGCCGCAGTCGCCATATTAACTGCTGGCAATGGCCCGCCGGGTTCTTATACGCTGGTCATGTGGGGTGGGGGCCTGAGAAAGCGTTGTTCAAAGAGCCGGGCTGGATACTAGGGGACTGCCCACGTGAGAGTTCTCCAGTCACCTGTAAAATGAAGGGCACAAGCGGTCGGTTCCCTCTTTCCCCTTTTTGAAAACGGGTAAACTGATGCCCACTTCCCTCCCCGCGTCCCCCAGTCCCAGGACAGAGTCTGAGAGAGGAAACCGAAACTCTGGCTTCCAATCCAAGGTTCTTCCCTCTGCATATTTCAGAAGTTTATAAATATACAAATTCAGGGTTCCTGTGCATGTGTGCTGGGTTCAGGAGCCAATTTGGATCCTCACTAGGGAGGCTCACGGACGCCGTTCTAAATTACCTGAACGTTATCCAGGTGTGTGATAATCACTCAGCGAGACAAGTCCTGACCTCACCAAGAGGCTGGAGAAACTGCTTATGTCCTTGTTGTGGATGCTTGAGGACTCATTCAGGAAATGTATTGAGCACCTACTGTGTGCTGGCGAGATGCTAGAGACCACCGGCAGCCCTCTGTGACGGGGCAATGGTGACTTAGCGTGACTGACGTGTAATGAGGGCCCTGGGCAATGAAGGAGCTCAAAGGAGGCGCCTGACTCAGCCTGGGGGCAACCAGGAAGGCTTCCTGGAGAAGGGGTGTTACGGCAACTATCTGAACAGTGAGTACCAGTGAGAATCAGCCAATTGGAGGTGACAGAAGGTACAGAAAGAAGGCTCCTGGCAGAGGAACCGCAAGGACAAAGGCTGAGAGGAGAGAAAGAAGGTGGCTCATTCCAGAAACTGAAATAAGTCCAGCGATGTTAGGGAAGAACCTCCGTGTCTTCCAGCCAGAGCCCCTTGGCCAACAGACAGCCCGGCTGCCACCCTGTCTCCTCCCTCTGCTCATCCTCGGGCCCCCTGGGGCAGCTGCCTGCTCAGAGCTGATCAGGTGTCAGGACTGAGTGCTGGGAGCTGCGGGTGCAAGCTGGTGGCCCGGCTGGGAGCAGGTAACCAGAGCCGGCAGTGGACACGGTGGCCTAGTGCTGGCGGCACTGAAACTGCAGGAGGTAGGAGGGAAGGAGGTGAGGGAGGCCCAGGATGGAGGCTCCCCTAAGGGCCTCAGGCTCCTTGCCCCCCAAGCCCTGGCAGGTGGGAGAAAGGAAAGGCCAGTGTGTGTCCCAGCCCTGCTGAGGCACCGTCTCTCACACACACCCCCCACGTGTGCACTAATTCATGCGTGCACCTCTTACTTCTTTGTCTAGGATTCATACCCTCTCTTCCTGCTGCTGCAGCTCAATGGCCTGCCTGGCCAGCAGGCCCTGTGGATATATCATCACCTCTTCCAGGAAGCAGCTCTCTAGATGAGGGTACTTTCCCCTCCCCCAAGCCGCAGATTCCCTCCTGCCCAGACAACCTGTGGACTCCTCTCTTGGGTGTCAATTACACCCTGCTGTAGGTGTGATTGAGTCTGTTAGACAAGAGTATAGAAAAATGGTGGTGGGTGAATGTGTACATTGATGAATGGGGTAAATTGAAGGGGTGAATGAATGGATGGGTAGTAGATGGATAGGAGGGTGGATGGATGAGTGGGTAGCTGGTAGGTAGGTGTTGGCTGGCTGGCTGGCTGGGTGGATAGTTGAGGTGGATAGATGGATAGATGAGTAGTTGGGTGGGATAGGCAGCTGGATGGTGGGTGTGTGGTGGATGAAGCATGGTTGAAGGGTGCATGGAGAACCATTAAAAGATGAGTTTGGTGGATAGGTGGTGGCCAGTGGGTGGTTGGATGGATGAATGCATGGGTGACTGGATGGTGGGTGGATGGACCAACAGATGGTGGGTGGATGAACAAGTTGATGTGTGCATGTTGGATGGGTGGGTGTGTCAATGGTAGATGGATGGATGGATAGGTGAGTGAGTGGGTGGATAGGCAGGTGGGTGGATGGTAGATGGAGCATGGGTGAAGGGTGCATGAAGAACCATGAAAAGATGAATTGGGTGGATGAGTGGATGGGTGGTGGCCAGTGAGTGGTTGCACAGATGAATGAATGAGTGAGTGGATGGATGGGTGGATGGATCAGTGGATGGTGGGTGGATATTGGATGGATGGGTGGGTAGATGGTGGATGGATGGATGGATAGGTGAGTAGGTAGGTGGGAGGGTAGGCAGGTGGATGATGGTGGGNCAATCCAAGGTTCTTCCCTCTGCATATTTCAGAAGTTTATAAATATACAAATTCAGGGTTCCTGTGCATGTGTGCTGGGTTCAGGAGCCAATTTGGATCCTCACTAGGGAGGCTCACGGACGCCGTTCTAAATTACCTGAACGTTATCCAGGTGTGTGATAATCACTCAGCGAGACAAGTCCTGACCTCACCAAGAGGCTGGAGAAACTGCTTATGTCCTTGTTGTGGATGCTTGAGGACTCATTCAGGAAATGTATTGAGCACCTACTGTGTGCTGGCGAGATGCTAGAGACCACCGGCAGCCCTCTGTGACGGGGCAATGGTGACTTAGCGTGACTGACGTGTAATGAGGGCCCTGGGCAATGAAGGAGCTCAAAGGAGGCGCCTGACTCAGCCTGGGGGCAACCAGGAAGGCTTCCTGGAGAAGGGGTGTTACGGCAACTATCTGAACAGTGAGTACCAGTGAGAATCAGCCAATTGGAGGTGACAGAAGGTACAGAAAGAAGGCTCCTGGCAGAGGAACCGCAAGGACAAAGGCTGAGAGGAGAGAAAGAAGGTGGCTCATTCCAGAAACTGAAATAAGTCCAGCGATGTTAGGGAAGAACCTCCGTGTCTTCCAGCCAGAGCCCCTTGGCCAACAGACAGCCCGGCTGCCACCCTGTCTCCTCCCTCTGCTCATCCTCGGGCCCCCTGGGGCAGCTGCCTGCTCAGAGCTGATCAGGTGTCAGGACTGAGTGCTGGGAGCTGCGGGTGCAAGCTGGTGGCCCGGCTGGGAGCAGGTAACCAGAGCCGGCAGTGGACACGGTGGCCTAGTGCTGGCGGCACTGAAACTGCAGGAGGTAGGAGGGAAGGAGGTGAGGGAGGCCCAGGATGGAGGCTCCCCTAAGGGCCTCAGGCTCCTTGCCCCCCAAGCCCTGGCAGGTGGGAGAAAGGAAAGGCCAGTGTGTGTCCCAGCCCTGCTGAGGCACCGTCTCTCACACACACCCCCCACGTGTGCACTAATTCATGCGTGCACCTCTTACTTCTTTGTCTAGGATTCATACCCTCTCTTCCTGCTGCTGCAGCTCAATGGCCTGCCTGGCCAGCAGGCCCTGTGGATATATCATCACCTCTTCCAGGAAGCAGCTCTCTAGATGAGGGTACTTTCCCCTCCCCCAAGCCGCAGATTCCCTCCTGCCCAGACAACCTGTGGACTCCTCTCTTGGGTGTCAATTACACCCTGCTGTAGGTGTGATTGAGTCTGTTAGACAAGAGTATAGAAAAATGGTGGTGGGTGAATGTGTACATTGATGAATGGGGTAAATTGAAGGGGTGAATGAATGGATGGGTAGTAGATGGATAGGAGGGTGGATGGATGAGTGGGTAGCTGGTAGGTAGGTGTTGGCTGGCTGGCTGGCTGGGTGGATAGTTGAGGTGGATAGATGGATAGATGAGTAGTTGGGTGGGATAGGCAGCTGGATGGTGGGTGTGTGGTGGATGAAGCATGGTTGAAGGGTGCATGGAGAACCATTAAAAGATGAGTTTGGTGGATAGGTGGTGGCCAGTGGGTGGTTGGATGGATGAATGCATGGGTGACTGGATGGTGGGTGGATGGACCAACAGATGGTGGGTGGATGAACAAGTTGATGTGTGCATGTTGGATGGGTGGGTGTGTCAATGGTAGATGGATGGATGGATAGGTGAGTGAGTGGGTGGATAGGCAGGTGGGTGGATGGTAGATGGAGCATGGGTGAAGGGTGCATGAAGAACCATGAAAAGATGAATTGGGTGGATGAGTGGATGGGTGGTGGCCAGTGAGTGGTTGCACAGATGAATGAATGAGTGAGTGGATGGATGGGTGGATGGATCAGTGGATGGTGGGTGGATATTGGATGGATGGGTGGGTAGATGGTGGATGGATGGATGGATAGGTGAGTAGGTAGGTGGGAGGGTAGGCAGGTGGATGATGGTGGGTGGTGGATAAAGCACGGTTGAAGGGTACACAGAGAACCATGAGAACATGAGTTGGATGGGTGGTGGACAGTAGGTGGATGTAGAAATGCTTGGTGGGAGGATGGGTGCATAGGTGAGCGAATGGGTGGAAGGAAGGTTTGGAGAATTCATGGGCAAGTGAAAGGACAGGTGAAGGAAACTCCTTTACAGCAATCCCACTCTAACATAGGAAGGAATTCCTAGCCAGACACCCAGCAAAACACCCCCTTGAGATCGCTGCCTGACCTCTGTACCTGCAGGTGCACAAAACACAGAACAGGCTAAGCTGGACAGACTTGCGTGCACAGACATACCTTGTGTTGAGCTGTGCACACACATGCATGGAGCCATCAATCACTCTAGACCTCCACCCACCTCGGGTGACTTGCCTCTGTGCTTTTATTCACCCAGGAACCAGGCTGGTGTAAAGGGTTTAGTCTCAAGGATGTTCTCTCTGACTTCCCAAAGAACATGCTCTGTACTAAGAGGTGTCAACTCTATGCCTGGTCCCTGAGGACCCACTAAGTATTCAAGAAGACAGAATCAGTCCAGACACTTCTAGTCTCTGGAGCCAAGGATGGAGCAGAAGAAGAGCTGAGGGAACCCAATTTGGGAGTTAGAGTTCTGCCCATTAGTAAGAGGCAAAGCTGATCAGAACATCACGGGATTTTGGAACTAGTCTAGGAAAGATGAAAGTTCACCAGAGGAGGGGTGGGGACAAGGCAGACATAACTGCACAGATAAAAGCTTGAAGACCAGAAAAAGCTTGTATCTACTTGGGCAACAGGGAAAACTGGTGGGATGAATTTACTGAGCACCTACTGTTTGCCAGGCTCTAAGTTAGAGACCTCATGGGAAAGTAGAGGGAATTATCTCCTGCATTTTAAGGAAGAGGGACGTGAAACCCGGAGAGGGGAAGTGACCTGATGAAGGACACAGAGCAGTTAGAAGATGGGATAGGTCTGTGACCTGCTCTAAGGGCTGGGATGGCCTGGGGAGGAGGAAGTGGCACTTCTGAGGAGTGAGAGGCAGATGACCCACCTGCCCCCAGAACTGACGTCCCTCACCTCCTGGCTTTTCTCAGGAAGCCTGGGGAGAGGAGAAACGCCAGACGCTAGCTATGAAGACCCTCCGGGCACGATTTAAGAAGACAGAGGTGAGTCTGAGGCCACTGAGATGCCTGCTATCTCTCAACTTCAGACTGCTGTCTCCCAGGACCTGGCTGAAGAGCCACCGGCCTTTGCACCATTGTCCTGTGTCACTCATCACAGTCGTTGGGCAACTTCCTTATGACCAAGCCCCTCCCTGGTTCCCTACCAGCCACAGGTTCAAGTTTACCATTTTATCCTCTGGCCACCTCTTCTGTTTCTCTCTATTGCCCCCTGCTGCCCTCATCTCCACACTGCCTCCTGCTCAAGCTTTCCAGCCACCATCCTTTTGCCCAGGCTGTTCCCTTCATCTGGCCTTTCCCTGTACTGCTCCCCATCAAATCCTCCCCACTCTTCACAGTTTGGCTCCAAGAACATTTCGTCTGGAAGATCTCTACTCCCAGCTACAGTGGCCATTGGCTCTTCTCGGGTCTCACTTTCTCAAGGATCCTGATATCTTGCTGTTGAGTATTCAGAAAATACTTGTATCCAATGCTGTTCTAGACACAAAGGCTAGAGCATTAAACAGGGCAAACAGAAACCCCTGCCCTCGTGGAGCTGACAGCCATGTGTGGGTGATGGATGCTGTTAATAAACAAGATAAATAAATGAAAAGGCATGCTTTGTACCAAGCAGACTAAGAAAGTAAAGAAAGGGAATTTGAAGCATCCAGGAGAGTGGAGATGGTTGCAGTTTTAAAGCAGATTGTCAGTAACTTCCCTGGTGGTCAAGCGGCTAAGACTCCACGCTCCCAGTGCTGGGGACCTGGGTTTGACTCCTGGTCAGGAAACTAGATCCCGCATGCTGCAGCTACAAGTTTGCATGGCGCAATGAAAATCGAGGATCCTGAGTTCCACAGCTAAGACCTGGCACAGCCAAAGAAAAATAAATAAATAAATTGCCAAAATAAATAATTAATAAAAATAATAAATAAATATTTTTAAAATGAAGCAGGTTGTCAGGAAAGGCCCCACCAAGAAGCTAATACAAGAGCAAAGATCAGAGGGAAAAGGAGGAGGAAATTGTGTGTGTATTTGAAGGACTTGCATTGCAGGCAGAGGGACCAGCCAGTGCAAAGGCCCTGAGGCAGGATCCAGTTGGCATCCCTCCCAGCTCTATCATGGACTACGAACTTCCTCAGTCATCCCTACTCCCTCCTAACCCTCCTCTCCCTAGTCCCTGCCAGGGTGGAAGGCAGTCCAGGGCAGAGTGATAGAAGCTGAGTGCGAATTCACACACAGTCAGGCAGCCAGCCTTCCTGAGCACTGGTCTTTGTGGCTGCCCTCTGTCCGGCTAAACTCCGCAATTACAGCACAAAGAAACTGAGTTCCAGAGAGGTTAACTTGGCTTTCTTGTCACAGAGCAAAGCAGCAACAGGGAGATTCAAGCCCACACATGTCTGACTTCAGAGCCCTTAGTTTTTCTACCATGATGGGGCCTCCCCATCAGCCAGGTGTGGCCCCAGGCAATCTGGGAGGCTACCTGGAGGAAGTGGTGCTAGAGCAGAGCCTTGACAGACAGGGAAGATTCAGACAAGTGAAGACACATGGCAGGGGAGGGGGAGGGGAGGGATATGATTATGGATATGTATGGATGTAGATATGGATATGAGGATATGGACCAGTATGGGCAAAGGTTTGGAGGCTGGGCTGAGCCTGTTTGATACAGAGACATTATGGGATGATGAAGAAGTTCTTTTGGCTAGAGCAGAGAATGTCGAAAACCAGGCAGACGAGCATGCCGGTTGTTGTTGAGTCGCTTAGTTGTGTCCCACTCTTTGCCACCCCGTGGACTGCAGCACCCCAGGCCTCCCTATCCTTCACTTTCTCCCAGAGTTTGCTCAGACTCTTGTCCATTGAGTCGATGATGCCATGCAACCATCTCATCCTCTGTCGTCCTCGTCTCCTCCTGCCCTCAGCCTTTCCCAGCATCAGGGTCTTTTCCAGTGAGTCAGCTCTTTACATCAGGTGCCCATAGTATTAGCGTTTCAGCTTCAGCATCTGTCCTTTCAGTGAATATTCAGAGTTGAGTTCCTTTAGGATTGACTGGTTCAATCTTGCTGCCCAAGGGACTCTCAAGAGTCTTCTCCAGCGCCACATTTCAAAACCATCAGTTCTTCAGCACACAGTCTTCTTTATGGTCCAACACTCACATCTGTACATGACTACTGGAAAAACCATAGATTTGACTATATGGACCTTTGTCAGCAAAGTGACATAAAAAATGGGGCAGAGGAAAAAGCCTGGTTTTATTTATTCATTCATTCATTTACTTGGGCCGTGCTTTGAAACTTGCAGGATTTCAGTTCCCTGGCCAGGGACTGAACCTGTACCCCCTGTAGAGGAAACTCAGAGCAGGGAATTCTGCCCTCCCAACCAATTCTTAAATGTATTTTTATTATTTATCAATTTTAACATTCCTTCATTTTATTTATTTAAAATTTAAATTTCATGTTGTTGAATTTATTTTTATTTGTTTCATCCTATTTTTGTTTTTATTTTCAAACACTATAAGGAACTTTCCAGGTGCTTTGCAGACGTCAGCCTATTTAATCCTCGTAACAATCATGTGCTGCTGCTGCTGCTGCTAAGCCGCTTCAGTCGTGTCAGACTGTGTGTGACCCCACAGACAGCAGCCCACCAGGCTCCGCCCTCCCTGGGATTCTCCAGGCAAGAACATATGGGATGAGAGCTTTTATTATCTCCGCTATTTAAATGAGCAAAGGATGCCCAGAGAGGTTAAGGAACTTGCCCAAGGTCACACAGTTAGCAAATGAGAGGCCCACCTTCTCCCTAGGCTGTGTTACTAGGAATAGGATAGGGCCTTGACTGTGAGGAAAGTGCACTGATTGAGGAGAGAGGGATTGGGGTGGGAGAAAGTGAGAGAGAAAGAGACAGAGCGAGGAATAAATGGCTTGTTAATCCCTACAAAATCTAGCATGGGGTCAGCTTCATTTGGGGCTTCCCTGGTAGCTCAGATGGTAAAGAATCTGCCTGCAGTGGGGGAGACCTAGGTTCAATTCCTGGGTTGGAGAGATCCCCTGGAGAAAGAAATGGCAACCCACTCCAGTATTCTTATCTGGCAGAACCCCATGGACAGAGGAGCCTGGCAGGCTACAATCCATGGGGTCACAAAGAGTTGGAAACAACTGAGCGACTAACACTTTCACTTTCTTTTCAGCTTCATTTATTGCAGAGTGATCCTACAATTTTCATTCCATTTGGAATCAATTCCTAGTTAGTGTTCACATTTACCCTAAGAATTCCTGAGAACTTGAAGTCAATGTTAGACCAAACCATATCATTGATTTTTAATTTTGTTGTAAATTGAGAGAATGTTTTTAATCAGGAAGAGCATCTCAAATTTTTTATCTACATCTTCTATTCAGAGAAACCAGGAATCCAGGTATCAATCACATGGGTCTTCTCAACCATAACAGAGATAATACCAGAGGGCCTGTAGCCATAGCATTGTTAATTTCAGAAGCGGAGTTCTGTTGAAATAAAATTCTTCAAAAAGTTTGGGCCGCAGAAAAGAAGAAAAAAGAAAAAATGTACCTAATTTGGGACATGACTGTGTTTTGATAGGTGCCTAGCACAGAGTCAGAAGGCAGGGGTGGGGGCAGAGGGGTGTTAAAAACTCCACCTGGGTTGTGAGGGTCTCTGGGGTTGGCTGTGGGGGGTGCGGCGAGCAGAGACACCAAAGGCTGGCGCAGGAGCGGCTGAGCAGAGGAGCAGGAGCAGAGGAGAAGTGGGGCCTCCATCCTTCCATTCCCCTGCGGCACGCCCACACCCCGACACCCCCGCCCCGCCCCAGGGCTCCAGTTTCTCTGCTGGCAGCAGGAGTCAGGTTCAGCTTTTGTTCAGCTGCCCCGAGGGAAGAAAGCAAACACCCCTGACGGCAGTGGTCCTCCTCCGCCTCCCTCCGCCTCCATCTCCCCGGACATTCTGTTTCCCTTTCTCAGCACACAGCCCAGCCACCACACCTGGGCTCTAGACCTTCCCTGCTTCCACTGCTCTCAGGATCCAGCCTGCTCTGCCAGGGCAGCCCCCTGGCAGAGCGCCCTGTTTGCTCTGAGTCCTCTCTGGGCCTCGGTATTTCCATCCCTAAGATGGGAGTTAACTGGAACTAGGAGCCTCGTTGTTTGGATTCTCTCTGATCTCTTGCCATTATTTCAGCTTTTAGAAAAATCCCACAAGAAAGAAGCTTGTGGATCTGTAAAAAAAAAAATTTTTAGAAGATTTTAAAAGAAATTTTTTAGAAAATTTTTTTAGACTCCCGGTGCCTCAATGCTTTTTGGAAAGTCTGTCTGTCCCTGTCCCTCACTTTTACTCCCAGAGTCTCTATTTCTTTTTTTTTTT